>OZ020314.1:30740995-31099238 GCA_963971305.1 Arcuatula senhousia | reverse complement strand
TTTATGTTAGCCTGTAAAAAAAGATACGACAAAAAGACTTTATTGTGAAAATATTATAGTTTATCGGATTTGACACATTGAATTGGAGATTGGCATTGAGATTAGTGTGCTATAGCAAGCAGGAACTGCCTTCTCTTTCGGAGCACATGAATGCCCTCTCTTACAACTTGAGTTCGCGTTGTATATTTCTGTTCAAAAAGAGATAATAAAATGGCACGCAGCTTGATAAACATGGGAAATAGATAATGGATATGATAGGGTACAGCTGCAAACTGAAACGTTTGTTATGTTTTACAGTATGACTACAAGTCTTTGTACTGCAAATAACATTGGAAAATCAAACAGGGTGTGAGCTGGATTCGAACCCATACCACTGCGGCACCTGTCGCCTAGCAGTCTCCAGTCCGTCGAGGATTCCACACGACCACGGACACCACGGTTTTAATCCAGCTCACACCCTGTTGGATTTTCCAATGTTATTTGCAGTATTTGTAGTCATACTGTTAAACATAACACGTTCCAGTTTGCAGCTGTACCCTACCATATCCATTATCTATTTCCTAATTTCTGTTCGGTTGATTTTGTGTTTTTTTATATTTTGTGTTTCTTCGTGTTGTTATCGGTCGTGTTAACTGGTTTCGTCGTTTCCCTTTCGGACATTTGATTTTCGAATGTCCTATTCGTGTCTCTTTACTAAAAATGTACGAATCAGTTGCTTAAAATGAGAAAAAAATTATCAAACACTTTCATTTCTTGTCTTTTTCTACAGTTCAGATTTATTATGCTTGGCGTTAAGCAAGATCGATGAGAGAGTGAGTGAGAGCGTTGGTGTTTTACACCCTTGCAACGCTATATAGGTTATTTAAAGGCAATGAGCATGAAAATGGTGATTAAATGAACATTAATGAAAAACGAAACAAGTGAAGAACATAGGAAAAGGGGAGAAGTGGATATGGGCCTATGTGGTGCACTACTTGGCGGTTTACAATGGGATCTTTTACGTGCACGAATATGCCCTCATGACACACGTTGGTCCACTATGGTTTGCGGTCAGGTTTTCCGCATTAAAATAGATAAATAAATGGATGGTGAAGCCACATTTAAAAGGTAAAAACTAAATAAGAAATATAAAGAAATAAAACCTTTAAAACAAATAAAACAAGAACCCCCAAATTTTCGGACATAAAGTCCTTCTTCAGGGGCTAAAAAGGAAAAAAAAAGATGTTCACTCATCGACTGACGAGGACAGAATGACATAAAATTGACTCGAAGAACATCGCGTGGTATTTTAATCCTGAACTTGATGACTAATTTATAAATATTAAGAAAAGATCTTTCTTTTTACATTCATACCAAAGGGTTGAAAAGTGCCTAAAAAGTTGATTATTCTTTGCTCAAGAAACTGTCTTTGTTTTTCGCCGGTGCATGTTTCAATGAGAACGGTCACCTGCATATCCTGGACGCCATGGTTTGGCAATGAAAAGTGCTGGCCGACTGGGAAATCATCGCATTTGAGAACACTTCTCCTGTGTTCAGCAAATCTGTCACCTAGTCGACGATAAGTTTCTCCTACGTAAATTTTAAGGCACTTGGCACAGCGGATGGCGTAAATGACATTTTCGGAGATGCAGGTGTAACCGTTCTTCAACTTGAAGGTGTAGGAGGGGCCAACTATCTCTTCAGTCTCCCAGGTAAAAGGACATGTGACACAGATAGATCGACCACAACCCCTGGTGCCTGAAAAGTCAGAGCGAGGACGTCTCTTGGATTTGTCAAATGAACTGGAGACAAGATGTTGCCTCAAACTCTTACCTTTGCGAAATGTCGACATGTGTTCGTCCTTCAAGACAGAATGTTCCGTATAACGATGTTATGAGGGTGGTATGTAAGTACCAAAGGTATGCGGTTATTCTTGCGTCTTGACCTTGGCTCCAAAGCCTTGGATCGTGTCGCATTAAAGCTTGACGATCTGGCATTCATTATGATAGGGCTGCCCTATTCAACCATCTAGGACATACATTCCAGTTGCTTAATTGGCTAAGCGGCCTTATCCGATGTCAGGTTTCTGAGCACTCTTTAGAGGACTTTAACCGACAAGCTTAGCGCTTCTGCGGGCCTATTCGCCTCCCGGGTCTCAAAGGAAGATCGGAAATACGGTATACGTAAATGGACGTAAAAGGATCTTTATAACAATCTAACTGGAAAGAGAAGATATATCACTTACCATCTCGGCACACTTCCTCATAAACTGTTTCGCTTTATCAGACCAGATTGCTGGTACAGTTATAACCCAACGTATTTCAGACCATTTTACATCGATGCCTTGAGTTTCCGTCAGCTGTTTGAAATGTTGTGTCAGCGCCTGGATAGATTTACCAAACACTTCTGTAGCTAGCAGAGGTTTACCAACTACGTCCGCTATCTTAATATCTTCTGTTAGATCCTAGAATTAGAGAAATTGGTTAGACAGATATTGCTTTACCCCAAGGCAGCACAACCAAACAATCATTTATTTCTGTTATAGAAGCGATAACATAATGCAATTAAAGAACAAATATTACAATAAACAAAAACATATCATACAAGAACTTGTCATACAGAACAGACACAATTAGATATCAGTTTTAACACACAGTTAAGAAATGCGATTCAGATTGGCAAAGCGTCACGTCTGACAAAAATTGCTGACGTAGGGTAATGTTGCTCTTCGGTTGCTGTCTTCATTCAAAAAGACTTCCGCGCATAGACAAATATAAGATTTATATTTCTCATATAAGTTAAGATGTCAGTTTGTTATAAGGTTTTGTCTTGAATTCTCGTACTGGATTAAACGCACTGAGTTGACCGTTGGTAGCTTAAGCTATCGCACCCGAGGTCACTATCGTCAAGCTTGAGTTCACGTCGTTGACTTCTGTTGTTTTTATTTTTTTTACTTATAACACTCAAATGCCCTACATGGTATCGTTCCTACCACTTCTTTCATATAAAGATAGTTATTGCTTTACCCAGAAGGAACACGAAATCAGATAAATAAGTGTGAACAAGGATTGGTTGATAAAATAAACATGAAATGATGATGGAGCGGAGGGAATGGGGCCACAGGGCCCATCAACGATGAAAGTCATGTCTGAAACCGGAAAAATGAGGGATGAGTAAGACCGTACAATATAGCCTTCTGTTTAATTAGGATCTTTCACGGTAAGTTTAAAAAAAACAAAATCTTTTTCAAGGGTTCCAACTAAAATACGACAAGGACACATGGAGTAAGTCAACGCGAAGCAGCAGTTTAAAAATCAACAATGAAAAAGTAGTATCTATATATATATATCTAGATATTTTTGTGCAAATAATTTGTCTTTTGTTTCATTTCTTACTTTAACACAGCTTACTGTCCAAATTAATAGGGAAACTAGAATGGCGGTCGTCTACGGAAGTCTGATATTCGGTAAACAGGAAGTAGATAAGCTAAAATCGCTTTACACCATATAGTACATTGTACAATAGTAGGAAGCTAAATTCCAAATATAAAGAGGCTGTGACATGTAGTTACCCGGGAGATTGCGAAGTAATAATCAAATATCATGCCTTATTAATTGATTTTTAATACACAGAGACTGCAAATTGTTCGCCAAAATCTTGATGCGGGCTTGTGTTTGCATGTTGTTGTAAATGTTTGTGTTTTTTTTGTCTAATGTTTGTGTCTCATAGTTCTGTGTTGTTTTATATATTTTGCTCTCGTTTATGTTTGTTTTCTTTGTCTTCCGTGTTTTAGATACATTATGTTAATTCTTCATTTTGATTACAAAACATAGTAATGACAAATGTAAATGTACTTTACCTTACTGTCATACAGCTTCATTTTAAATCTCTCAAAGTAGTAGTAATTCTTGTGCTTATTGTCCAAAACAAGTTCAGCATACATATCTTCAGCTTCATAACCAAAGGCGACCAGTTCTTTATTTTTGTCCAGCAAGAGGCAAGTAGGAGTCTTTAGTGACAACAGTTGTTTCTTTCCAGAGTTCCAAGCTTGGTTTGCATGGATATTCAATGGATTTCGGAAGAAATCGGCTCTTGTCGAAAAAGCATATCCAGAAAATGTTGTTCCGAAGTCAATTGCTACAACCATGAGATAGTTATCCATAGTATTCTTTCAAATTAGCAGCTGTTACACGAATGTTCACATTTTCTATGAGGGCATGGCGTTTAAATGGCACCTACAATTCAATATAAGTCAATCTTTAAGATTTGAAGTGACAACAAACTAAACAAGCATTCTGAGAGTATTGCAAAACAATACATAGTCCCCTACCGGCCTAATATTTTAGTCACTGGTAACAATTTGTCAAACAAATGAATACCTAAACTTGATCAGTTTATTATCTACAAGGAACAATTAAAAGTGTAGAAAATAAAATTGCAATGGATTTTCAAACTTCAAAGGGCCATAACTCCCATTAAAATTTGTGGTTACTCAATCTTAATCTGTAACTCATCATGGTAAAATCACATACCAAAAATCAGTTCGTTATCCATAAGCGTTTAGAAAAAAAGCGGAAAACTGATATTTTGGTGAATTTTCTAATTTCAAAGGGCCAAAACTCCAATAAAAATTTGTGGACCTGCACGAAACTCAAAGTTGATCTGTAACTCATCATGGTAAACTCACATACCAAAAATCAGTTCAAAATCTATAAGCAGTTCAAAATCTATAAGCGTTTAGAAAAAAAGTGCAGAAAACTGAAATTTTAGTGAATTTTCAAAGTTCAAAGGGCCATAACTTCCATAAAAAATATGGACCGACAGGAAACTACTCACACTTGATCTGTAACTCATCAAGGTCAATTTCACATACCAAAAATCCGTTTATTATCTATAAGCGTTTAGAAAAAAGTGCGAAAAACTGAGGCGTGACAGACGGACGGACGGAGAGATGGACAGACGGACAGAGCGCAAACCTATAGTCCCCTTCGGCTTTCGCCGGTAGGGGACTAATAAAATATAAGGTTTATGACTCTAAAAATGTTTTCGAATCTAATAAAGAGTAGACATTGATACGTAAAGCGAAATTGAATACTAGTATTAGAAAACTGGTTTGCGGTTTTGACCCTTATGACCCCGGTATGCAACACGTAGCCTGAGAAAAGGAATTTTTCGGCATTCAACGGGAGGAATGATGTATTGCTTACAAGTGTGATCGATGTCTTTGGCGCTTGTGCACTCAAAAACCGCAAAGAAATAATAAAAGTATAGGTTTTAAAATTATCTGTGTGAAGAAAATCTGCGTGAATTGGTGTTTTACGCCCTTGTAACACTATTATGATTCCATTAAGGCGATGAACAAGAAAAGAATGATAAAATGGACCTAATTGATGATGAGAAATATGGTGGTGATTGGGAAACAAAGGAACAGAAAATTTCGATGATCACATGAAATAAGAAGAGATGGGACGGGCTGATATTCATCCTACGTGGTGCACTATTAGGTAGTACACAAAAAGATATTTTACCTGCTGTAAGCGCGACACTCTCCACACACATTAGCCAACTATGGTCAGCGGTGAAAAAGCGACGTTATTAAAGTGAATATATAATATCCTTTTTAAAATCGAATATATGATTCGAAAATCCCTCGACATTAAGGTGGACCATGACGTTTATGTATTGACACAACAAGAAAATACTTATCAGCATAATTAATAATATAAATCTAATCACATCATTATATGTTATAAGATAGATAACTTACAATCTTCCGTTATATTCTAAATTTGTTCAGTTAACAATTCACTTAAAACAAATAAAATGAAATGTATTCAACGTTTCCATTGAACCATTTAAATTCTTATTGTGAATAAAAACAAAAATTAGTTTAAACCTATTGTCATTGATTGTTAAATCAAGGAGTCGGGTTACATTTTGAACAAAAAAAAAAAATGAACATGGGTATAATAAACGCCATTCCAATCAGCCTAAATCATAACTTTTTGTATCATAACATTTAATATGTGTAGATTGAAATAAACACTTTATACATGTATTAACATGTTCAAGGAAAAGTAGATAGATACTATTTGAAAGTAAGGCAAATTAAACGATACATTCTTAGTTCTGTAACAAAAGATGTTTTAGGCTCTTTCTTATATTGTGGACATGTTAAATTCGCCATGAGAAGCTTCAATCGCATCTTTTCTTTGGGCTGAGAAATCCAATTTTAGTGATTCATATCGGACGAATTACTATTCTTTATCAATGATCTAGAACAGTACTATTATTATTTCAATTACGATATGAGTAATAAAAATGTTCACTTATTGATCATATATTGATTATATATTATATCATCTACGGAAACCCAGGGGTTCTTCCCTCGCCTACTCGGTGAATTATATAAATTATAATTTTCTTTTGCATAAAACTAAATAAATTAACATTATCTCTTCAGCATTTTCTCCTCGAAGTATATTATTATACAATGTAGAAGTAAAAGTCACTTTTCATTCTAATTTATGTTAAGTTCATTTCATTGTTTTTATTCCCCCGTTGACTCTTACCAGTTAAAAAATAATTATGGCGAATCCTAAACCAGCGTCATATCCTCCAATTCTTCCTCTGATGTAAAAAACATGTGATTGTGTGTATAAAGGGATATTTTAATTACAATTATTATATTAATAAACGTTTAAACAATAAAACTGTCGTCGGTTGTTGGACATAGCGTAGTATTAATAATTGACACAGATTGCTTCTGCGGCTACTTTACTGACATACAATCAATCATTTTAGTTTAAACAAAAGTTACAGCAAAAGTTGCAAAAAAAGAGTTCTTACAATGTATTAATGTTTTAAACAAGACGAGTTTTTTTTGTGTGTGAAATAATTAGATTTAATTTGTCTTTCAGTTTGAACCTATTGGTAATTTATAAAGAAAACAATTTCATTAACAATTTTGATGGGATTTAGAAATGGTGTACTTCAAATGCATACATAATTTATTTTGTAACTTGCTAAAATTAGATTAAAAAAATCTGTCAAAGTAAAAAATGGCAGGATTTCGTTAACCGGGAAGTGAGTGAGCGACAGACCTGAAATCGAATCCCACGTTATGGGACCCCACCGTGATGCTGTGCACCAATCATGAAGTGGCTGTGATTAATTTCTTCCCCGCCCGCTCGACATTCACCATTTTACAACCCGGATTTTACACTCCGTAAAATCCGGTAAAAAAATTGTAATGTTATATGTATACTTAATCAATGGTGTTTTGTCTTTTTTCATCTACTTCTCGATCTATACTTTAACATTAGTATAATTCAAATGTCACTTTTTATTGAAGTGTCGTACCAAATAAAATCAAAATAATACCATCAAAATAGGGTTACTTTTTTGCCAATGAACCACCTATATTCTTTTTATCAATATCTTTAGTATATCATAAAAAGTGATTTACAAAGTTTTATCAAATCCTATTTATTCTGTCATGGGTTTTAACAACTTAATAGCGCTCATGCTAAACCTATGAAAATGTCAGCAAAAACCTTTTCCCGCCAATTTTTTAACGTCAGTTATCTTGAAAACGAGGTCACGAACCTATCCAAATTTTTTGCTTATTTTTTACCTTAACCAATTATCTTTTTATTGAAGACATCAATTCGAAACCTATTTATTTTCAATAATAGTAGAGAACATCCTTAAGTAATGTTTTCTTTCACTGAATATATAAATGTTATATCTATGTAAATACATTAAACACATTGATAAGATACTATGGCACGCCGTTTTCATATTTATAAATCAACATTTAAGATATCTCATATAATATATAAGATATCTCATTTATGATATGAGATATCTTATATATTTTATGAGATATCTAATATATTATATAAGATATTTTATATAACATATCTTATTTATTATATAAGATATCTCATATAATATATAAGATATCTTTATATAAAATATAAGATATCTTATATAGTATATAAGATATCTTATATAGTATATAAGATATGTTTAATTATAGAAGAAATCTTATATGATATTTAAGATCTCATATAACATATAAGGTAACTTATATATTACTGAAAAGACAAATAATGATCTTTCCCTGTTATAGTTCAGCAGCAAATAGGCCTTTTTTACATTGAAAAAAAAAATGGCCGATATAAAGCCAAATAAAAAGAGCAGACTTTTGCTTTCAATTAGAAAAAGCATTCAGAAATCAGGCAGATGTTTTGAACAGAATGATTCCATCCCAGCAGCAATAATTTTACAAATCAGACGCGCCAAAGACACATTGTCAGTGTTGAAGTTGAATTATAACTTGAGAAATGATGTTGCACAAGACATTGGTACTATCCTCTCGTCTGTAGAGCAGCAACTCAATGAAAAGTTGTTAAACGATAAAGAAGCTCTTAAATTCAAACCCAGCAGAGCAGAACTGGTAAGTACTGCAACAGTGAAAAGTATCAAGGTTTAGAGGGGGTAGGGGCTACTTGGATCATCAGGATGGAATGAAATTTGCAAATGAGCTTTTATTAAACTTCAACTCATAATACAAAACAGAATGGCTACAATTACCCTCTACGTGTAACAATAAAAATAAATTGTATTGTTACCTGCATGACTAAAAGTAAAATGGGACCGGTTTTCGTACACAGCTCATTTTTTGTCCGGAATTTAACTTTACAATCGTCAACTTTCCCTTCTTGTGTAGCAACATTCCGTCCGATCCAGCTTATGGAGTTTACGTATCTCAATTGATTCGTTACTCCAGAGCGTGCGGGACTTACGTCGATTTCCTTGGCAGAGCGATACGTCTGACGCAGAAATTGCTCACACAGGGTTATGTCGCTCCTCAGTTGCTGTCTTCACTCAAGAAATTTTACGGAAGACATCATGCACTTATAGACAAATATAATATATAAGATTATATTATATAAGATATCTTATATAAGATATCTCATACATTATATGAGATATCTTATATATTATATGAGATATCTTAAATGTTGAATAAATATGAAAACGTCGTGCCATAAGATACATGTTAGCAAGCCTATACTTATATCCATAGGGTGAAAAAGAAATGTTTCATGAACTTACGTATTTTAAACAATTATAAATATAATTACACAAAAAATGTCATTTTAGATCTTTAAAGCTGATCAAAGTTGCCAGTGTCCAGACTGACAATTTTAATTTATTAACAGTAGAACAGGAAAGTGAAGTAAGACAGACATTAGCAGAAGTCAGACATGCAATAAAAGTCATTGGCTAAGAAATGGAAGCAGAAAGTGACAATGAAAGTGAATTGACTGATCATGATGATGATGAGTGACATTTGATTTAATAAATGAGTTAAAAAACTAGTGATAAAGCTCATGAATGCTGAAAAATAAGTGAGTGAGTGAGTTGGTGTTTAACGCCCGTGCAACGCTATAAAGGTTATTTACAGGCGATGAACATGAACAGGATGATACAATGAACATGAAATGATGATACAATGTATATGAAATATGGGATGGGGTGGGACACACAGGGACGGTAAATTTTGAAGAACCACAGGAAAAGGGGAGAAGTGGGTAGGGGCGGAAAATTTAGCCTGTGTGGTGCACTACTTGGCAGTCCACAAAGGGGTCTTTTACGTGCATGAAACATGGCATTCTCCACACACGTTGGCCCACTATGGTCGGCGGTCAGGGTTCCCGTATTATAGACCTGACAACCCCCGCGGACGAGGGCTACCCTATTCTGACACCTAGGGTACACACTTGGTCGCTCTGTGGGCTGAGCACTGACCCGACGTCAGAATCCCAAGACCCTTAGTCGCCTCTTACGACAAGCTAGGTTCTACTGCGGGCCTATTCGACACCCGGGCCCCGCACGGGACGAATGCTGAAAAAAAATACAAGGCCTGTTCAAAGATAATGAGTGGAAAACCCTGGCTAATCGAATTTCGATCTCCAACAAAGCTTCAAGATGGTTCGAAACCACCAATAACACTCTGAAAAACTTTGAGTTAACAGACAACATACGCCCGAGAACAGATAAGGGACGCTCAGTGATGACAAGAACTCAAGTGACCTATGGCCAAGTGAGCTACAAAGTTAGCAAACAAGAAGTAGATGAAGTATATGTCAAAAACCTGATATTAATTGCATTTCGTGTAAATACTAATAAAGGGTTGCACTAAGTCGTGCTAAGCATACTCCCACTTGACCAATTACAAACCAGGAAGAATACGACCGACTGACCTGGAAAGGGGAGGCACAGTGCTAAAGCTGCTTGCCAAATTTGAAATCAATCCCTTCAGTAGAAGCTATGAAATGTTGTTACAAAACAATTGCCATTGTTGACCCTTAAAAAAGTATAAGTTGGCTCGAATAACAGGAAGTAGTAGGTCGACTGGCCTGGAAAGAGAAGACAGGGCACAACTCCTCATGCTAAAGCTGTTTACCAAATTTTGAATCAATCCCTTCCTTCAGTAAAAGCTGAGAAATCTGTTACGAAAAATTTCCCATTGTTGACCCTTTAAAAAGTTCAAGTCGGCTCGGAAAACAGGAAGTAGTTGGTGAACTGACCTGGAAAGAGCAGGAATGGTAAGACACATCATGCTGAAGCTGTGTACTAAATTTGAAATAAATCCCTTCAGTAGAAACTGAAAAATTGTACCACACGGACAAGGTGATTGCAATGTAGCTTCCTCTCTTACGAGTGGGGTATAATATCTACTTACCATCATAGTTGAAGGTGATTTCATCGAAATCGTTCCCCTTGTATTTTCTATTGGACCGTCAATAATACAGTGTAAGAGTTTTGCCAATTTTGCAATTTGAATTGTTTCCTTTGGTTTACTGTAAAATTCGCGATGAATTCTGATATTATGACCTTGAAAGGTTGCCAGGATGTCTTGTGATATCTCACTGAGACCAATGTTGCCATTTGCTTTCGTAATAATGTTGATGTAATCAACTCAGGTTTTTCCACCTTAGCCTCTTTGACTATGTTTCTCACTGCATCGACTCCTCTGTATGGATGCCTTGCCGCATCACCAGGTCTTGCAAATAAATAATCAGACTCGATTCCTTCTTCCTTCTTCATTTTAATAGAGTAAGGACATTGTTTTTCATAGAGTTTTTTTTTGCAAATAATCTAAGTGTACCAAGTATAACACTGTCTACAGTACCACCTACTCGAGCCTCTTGGAATTTGTTTACGGTCATCCTCTCTGCCTCCCCTCCTCTTATTCTGATAAAAAGTATAATTTCAGCAAATACGAGCTTACAGAAATCTCGATAACACAAATTTGGTTGTTCCAATTGATTCACAATATATTTATTACAAGGTGCCAAAAGACGATTTGAATAAAGCTATCATATTCTTTTCATGTCAAAAATTTATCAAAAAAACATGAAATTTAAAAAAAATTATGTCATAAAAATATGAGTTCATAAACACAAAAAATAGTCACAGGAAATGCCCAGAATGCAGGAATTTGCACTATATACCCATGAGCTTTTGGGGGCCTTAAGGGGCCCCCAGACCACCTGCCGAAAATACCACCTCGCGAAGTGCCCATATCTGTCCCTATTCAGCAGTACCTATATTTTTTCCCTTCCTACGCCTCTGTCAGCTGTGCAAAGCAGTCTTATATTTTTTATAGAAAAACAAAGTGGCCGAGTAGAACAAGGCGCTGGTTTATATACCACACCATTGATCGCTAGTCTTAGCTAGTGTTCGATTCACGTCTGTATTTAACAATAAGAGTCTCCCGGGACCCTGAATCGCTCACCTGATCTCTTTTGCTAAAGCCTCTTACCTAGTGGGCACCATGGCCTTCATGTACTTGGTAAGTAACATTAAAGAAACCATTTAGGATAGACAACACCCTAAAGAGTACACAGCAACAAAGCTTTTCATTTGAAAAAAAACAAGCAAGTTGAAACTGATTGAAAACTATTAAAGGGGGATAACTCTTAAAAGGTTGATTTTGATCCTGAAATCATTTTTGTAGATCTCAATGAGTTGAACAATTTTGCAAGGCTAACTTTTTCTCTAGCACTTGCAGTTTTCAAGATAAAGTCCAAAACTGTGAAAATGGTCAATTTTAATGATTAAGGGGAAATAACTCCAATTAAGATTCGTCCCATAACTTCAACTTCATTGAGAGTTTTGTAGAATTGTTGATGCTGAAGAAGGGTGGTTGCTTCAGATTTTCTCTATCTCTTATACTTTTTGAGCTATAAGCAAAATGCTATGGTCTGATCCCGCTGTTCTATTTTCAGTTATAACGGCCATGTCGGTTGGTCAGCATGCACAAATTTCACAAACTTGGTACATAACATCCTAAAGATTACGTGTACAAAGTTTAAAAGCAATCCCTTCAGTGGTTTCAGAGAAGAAGATTTTAAAAAATCAATTAAAATTGATGAAAAAACAGTTAAAGGGGAATAACTCTTAAACGGTTGATCTGACAATTTTGACCCTGAAATCATTATTGTAGATGTCAATGAGCTAAACACTTGCAATCCTATCTTTTCCTCTAGCACTTACAGTTTTCGAGATAATGTCCAAAAACTAAGAAAATGGTCAATTTTGACAATTAAGGGGAAATAACTCCTATAAGGAGTCGTCCCACAACTTTGACCCAATGAAGAGTTTCGTAGAGCTTTTGATGCTGAACATGAAAGGTTGCTTCAGATTTTCTCTATCTCTTATACTTTTTGAGCAACAAGCTAAAAACTATGGTCTGACCCCATGTTCTATTTTTATAAACGGCGGCATGTTGGTTGGTCAGCGTGCAAAAATTTCACAAACTTGGTAGAGGACATACTAAAGATCAAGTGTACAAAGTCTCAAAGCAATCCCTTCATTGGTTTCAGAGAAGAAGATCTTTGAAGAAAAGTTAACGACGGACGCCTAACGATGACAATAGCTCACATGACCCTTAAGGACAGGTGAGCTAAAAAGGGACTTTCCCAAACTATATATGATTAGGGTTGTCAGTCGGTGGTTTCCTCCCGGTACTAAGATTTCCTCCACCATTAAAACTGACCGCCCTACATGGCTCAGGTGCGTCGTTAAATGGCGTTAAATACACAAACACACATCGTATCCAATTTTAATTATCTACAAATAAGTGCCTGAACAATTGCCACATTACAATAAAACAACAGTAATAAGACATGTGTCATCAACATATTGCAATTGACTCAACAGTGTATCAATGCATACCATGAATGTTAGGACAAAAATAACAATTCAACACCATTAATAAACGAGCAAGGAGAAATGGGGTCACCTTCCCTACAACCTTTCTCTTAATTGAAGAATTTAGATATAAGTGTCCATTGTAAATGACATTTTCCCTTTGATTGATAGGTTTGAGGTATCATAACAACAGCCCGTGCGGGGCCCGGGTGGCGAATAGGCCCGCAGCAGAGCCTTGCATGTCTTTATAGGCGACTAAGGGTCTCGGGATTCTGACATTGGGTCAGTACTCAGCCCACAGAGCAACCAAGTGTGTATCCTAGGTGGCTGAATAGGGTAGCCCTTGTCCGCGGGGTTTGTCGGGTCTATATTACGGAAACCTTGACCGCTGACCATAGTGGGCCATCGTGTGTGGAGAGTGCCACGCTTCATACAGTTAAAAGACCCCTTTATGGACCGCCAAGAAGTGCACCACATGTATACGAAATTTATTTCTAAAAACAATTTTGACTTGAATCATAATTTACTTTTTCAGATGATGTAACTAGCCATACCCAGAATACAGAGGGACAGAACCAAGATGTCCAGAATGCAGAGGGACAGAACCAAGATGTACAGAATGCAGAGGGACAGAACCAAGATGTACAGAATGCAGAGGGACAGAACCAAGATGTACAGAATGCAGAAGAATGCAGAGGGACATAACCAAGATGTACAGAATGCAGAGGGACAGAACCAAGATGTCCAGAATGCAGGGGACAGTGATGATGAGGATTCCACAAATGCAGAGGGACAGAACCAAGATGTACAGAATGCAGAGGGACAGAACCAAGATGTCCAGAAAGCAGAGGGACAGAACCAAGATGTACAGAATGCAGAGGGACAGAATGCAGAGGGACAGAACCAAAATGTACAGAGTGAGTGAGTGAGTGAGTTGGTGTTTTACGCCCATGCAACGCTATATAGGTTATTTACAGGCGATGAACATGAAAAGGATGATACAATGAACATGAAATGATGATGATATATGAAATATGGGATGGGGTGGGAAACACAGGGACGGTAAAATTTGAAGAACCACAGGAAAAGGGGAGAAGTGGGTAGGGGCGGAAAATTTAGCCTATATGGTGCACTACTTGGCGGTCCACAAAGGGGTCTTTTACGTGCATGAAGCGTGGCATTCTCCACACACGTTGGCCTACTATGGTCGGCGGTCAGGGTTTCCGTATAATAGACCTGACAACCCCCGCGGACGAGGGCTACCCTATTCAGCCACCTAGGGTACACACTTGGTCGCTCTGTGGGCTGAGCACTGACCCGACATCAGAATCCCAAGACCCTTAGTCGCCTCTTACGACAAGCTAGGCTCTGCTGCGGGCCTATTCGCCACCCGGGCCCCGCACGGGACCAAAATGTACAGAATGCAGAGGGACAGAACCAAGATGTACAGAAAGTAGAGGGACAGAACCAAGATGTCCAGAATGCAGAGGGACAGAACCAAGATGTACAGAATGTAGAGGGACATAACCAAGATGTACAGAATGCAGGGGACAGTGATTATGATGATTCCACAAATGCAGAGGGACAGAACCGAGATGCCCAGAAGGCAGGGGACGGTGAGGATTCCACAAATGCAGAGGGACAGAATCGAGATGCCCAGAATTCTGGGGATGCAACAGATGTCCAGAATGAAGAGGACACCCAAGAAGACGGAGACCAAGGTATACAAGTTTACACACATATACTAATTTTTGTTAAGGTAATCAAGAAAACCTGTAAATGTCACTTTAATATTTTTTTGTCCATCCATCACAGACTTTTTTGTGGACGCAGAAAATGCTTAATGAATTGTTCTATAAGTATGTAGGATTGTTTGTCACAAATATCATATGCAGTTGCAATTTTGATTCAGAAATATTTTTTGTGAGTTCACTTTACCAAATTAGACATAGTGCGATATCCATTTTCTCGAGCATGTTTAGGATTGGCGAGAAAGGTATTTTAGTTTTAAAATTAAAATAAAATTAAATGATCTAAATGTGCACACACAAATCAAATTTAAGAATATACAGCTTTAATATGTACATTTTACTTTATTTATTTTGTTATTTGCTTTATATCTTATATTTTCTATATGTTCTATGAAAATCTTTTTATTCAGAAACTCCAGAGAGGTCATTAGATGCATTGCTGAATCAGATCAAAGCAATGTCCGAAGACAGCAATGAAAGCGATGCATTACAGCTTATTCGACTGACATTAAAGAGGAATGACGAAATGATAGAGGTCCCATTAAGGTCAAAACTGGACTGCATATTTGCTAATAAAACATATTTTGAAAAAATGTTGGTCCGACCTTTTCCACAAAATACAGGATTTCCAAAGTTTCCTTCATAGTCTAACCAAACGACCGACGGCATAAGGGTTTTGGTTGCTTCGCAACCTAACCCTAAAAATATGTTCCATCGGACATCTAGTGCCTGTTTATCGAAAATGTTTAAACAAATAATGTCACACTTTTCATTCACTTATTGTATAATTCAGCAACTATTACTCCTAGGTTGCTGATATTTAGTAACAAGCTTAATATGGACAACTATTTCTTAAATTCCATTACATTATTTATACATGAACCGCAAAATATTTGCAGATGCATTATGGTATGATGCTATTGTTGATGTTGTTTGTTAATCTTTGTGTTACCACAATAACTAGTTTTAGTAACATGATTGCTGTAAACTGTATAGCTGTAAGTTATAGTTGTGAGGCAACAAATATTTATATATTTTTTTTCATTTTTTAAAATTTCAGATGGCCGGATTACTCAGCTAGACACATGGGCAGCAGAAGATTTGGTGTTCTACAGTGAAACACCAGCTGTAAAAGAAGTTACAGACAGTCAAGGAACATCAGATTGTGACAATAATAGGAGGTCCTGGAGCTGGCAAAACATATAACCTTGGAATACCAGAAACAAAAATATGAAGCGGTACCTATTTGTCAACCAGAAAACATTACTTGAAAGTACTTACCTCTTCCACCTAAGATAAGACATAAGGGAGGGATCGTCAACGTTCAGAATGACAATAAATGTTTTCTTTGGTCTGTTTTTGCCTCTTTACATCCTGTAAAAGATAATTGTACAAGTAGTACGAACACAAAAACAACATGAACAGTATTTCATATCGTGCTAAGATAAGTGATATTGCAAAATTTGAAAGACAAAACAACGTTAGTACACACGTTTTTAGCATATGAAGACGATAAATTATTTCCCATGTACCGAACGAAAAACTAAAACGGAAAAGAAATAGAAACTGTTATATATTTCATCTGAGGGGAAGTCGCATTACTGGTGGATTAGAAACCTTTCTTGATTAATTCGAAATATAACGAAATTTTCTACCAAACGTTACTACTGTCATCAATGTCTCCATGGGTTTACAAAGCAATAATTAGTAGACGAACACACAACTTATTGCTCACAGTTCACAGATCAAGTTTGAAAGTTTCTATTTGTTTTTTTTAAAATAGTTCAATACCCGTACGGCTTCCGGTTGGCGAATAGGCCCGCAGCAGCGCCCACATAGCGACTGGGATGTGTGCCCCAGGTGGTTGAATGGGACAGCCCTGACATCGAGAGATGCAGGGTCGTCAGGCGATAATGCGGAAAACCTGACCGCAAACCATAGTGGTGCACCGTGTTGGGTAAAATATCACGTTCTTCGCACGTTAAAGAACCCTGCTGCAGGTCTTGGTAAGAGTAGGACCCGTAGGATCCCCATGCAGAAGGCTAAAAATAAAACATAAGGGTATACTGCATTTTTTGCAAATAACTCAAAAACGGTAACCGATATAAAAATTCTGGCATAGTTATAGTGGTCAGCACATCAAGATCTACCTGCCCTAAAAATAAAAGAAATTTCGTCAATTATTGTAAAAATTCAAATTGCATATGGTTAAGCACATAAAGATCTACAAATTATGTATTTATGCATTTTTGGCCCCAAATTTTTTTTGCGGTCGTATAAAAATTACAAACACATAGAATACTAGTAATTTATATTTTTTTCTATATGTACAATCACTAATTTTAATATAAGATTTGTCCGTTACCAACATCATACCTTAGCAGTTACGCGTATCGTCACTGTTTTCGATTTTGCAGTTACGAGTATCAATAATGTTTTTAAATATTAGAAATTCTCGAAGTAGAAGACATTTTACGTAAAATGATAAAATGGAATATCTGTATTTTTTTATTTGTCATCGACCTGACATCAGAAGACTTTGTTTTCGAAGCGAGATTCATCGTTTTGGAAGCGATAAAAAATTATCAGAAAATCCTCCGCCATCTTGTGATACTCGTAACTGCCGTTACGAGTAGCCGCCAACCGCCAGTGATATAGTTTTACCCTTGTCCGTCCGTACGTCCGTAACACTTTGGTTAAGGTTCATTACTCGGATACTAAATGTTGGGGTCAATGATAGTTCACCACCAGATAGGTAAGGCTATACCTCCCACTAGAAATTAGGCCACTGTGACATATCTACTTTATGCATGAACAACTTTCGTAAAGTTCTTGTATCACTATGAACAAAAAAAATATTGTCTATACCAGACACAGTCATTTTGTTACTGCCTCACACTGCTATTTACTGTGAAACTACTGCCAAACAACACTTAATTACCATTATCACCCTATACAAGCAAGGACAATTTGTGACAGTGATTACCTTCCGCCTATAATGCACTGTCCTACATTGGCCTACACTGTCCGACATTGGTACAGTTTGTCATAGGTCGTGACAGACTTTACCTGGATTGTTAATCACTGTCCTAAATTGTTACAATTTTGGGCAGTGGCTAACAATTTTACCTGTATTGTTTATCACTGTCCTGGTCCATAACAATTTTGCACAGCAGTTGACAATTTTTACCTGCGTCGCCGAAGGCGAAAGCAGGTCTAGTAGTCGGGTCACTCCGTCCGTCCGTCCGTATGGGGTGCCTGTCTTGTGTAATCTGAATCTCAATCAAAGCGCTAAAGCGTTAAAAGGCAGAGCTAAATCTTAGCACTAAAAATAAAGAACGATCTGTGTTTCATCAACTTGAAATATAGCACCTCAGTTTTGTTTGTTTCCTCCGCACACTTACACATTTGTTAAGACTGTAATTAAGCTCCGCCCACTTGATCAAAGGTCAAAAATGCTTAAGTAAACGTCAACGAGTATTGATACACGATATGTAGTGCACATTTATATCGCATTTATGTTGGGGTATAACTATGTACCTCTTATTCTAGACAATCCGTATAACATTTAAAATACAATACACGAATAATATTCTGTAATAGATCCTCTGGTAGCAATATTGACTGACCGATTTACCCTGTCTAGACGAAAAAAAAACGCGAAAATCAGATAGCTATATGACCCTATAAGGCTCTGCCTAAAAACCAAACGCTAGATCTTTCTGAAATTTTACACAGTGTTACAGATATATTGAAGATGTGCACCTCCCCTTTTGGAGTCATTTTATAATTTCGTTTAGAAATTAGGGGCCCAAAAGGGGCCAAAAAAGCGACTTTTTTATTTGTTTCCACAATAACTTTTGTTTTGGTTGGCCAAATGCTATTAAAAACTAATGAATTAACTTTCATGGTTAATCAAACGAAATACATTTGTACATAAATGTCATCATGGGTATATACTACTATGAAGCATTTCAATGAGGACAATATATGGATTGAAAACTTAAAACATTACGACCCGGAACTCCGTCCCTACGGTTTAATATTGCCAGTAGCAAAAAAAAAAACAAAGACGAAAAGAGAATACTTGATTGTTTATAGTGTGCAGATGTACGTGTTGATAAACAATGCGATATGCTTAAAACTTACGTTATTGAATACTCACTTGAGGGAGACTCTTTGATAGACAGTTAGGTTCCTGATGTTGTCTTCTATTGTTGGTCTTTGGAATTTTCTTGCAGAGGAATACACTCCGCAGGGATATCCTCACATTCAAAAATATCTGCAAGTCAAAACAGCTGTTGTTGTAAAGTGATTTAAATCAAACTTCGTAGTTAAATTATGCTTTGAAAGAATGTGTTGACTCTACAGTACAAGCTGATTGTATATCTATGCAAAATTAAACCGCTAAGGATTTCGTTTAACCTTTTTCGAAATTGTGTTTACACAAAATAAAAAAATAAATAAAAATAATGTTTAGTCAGAGAAAAAATGTTTTATTATACGACCGCAAAATTTTTGCGATCGTATAATGTTATGGCGATGTCGTCGTCGTCGTTGTCGGCGTCGTCGTCGTCTGTGGACATTTGGTTTCCGTGCGATAACTTGAGTAAATATTGACCGATTGATATGAAATTTGGAAACAATGTTTGTCACCACTTAAGAAAGGTTGGTATTGTATTTGGGGTTTGTGGCCCCTACTGTTTTAGAAAAAAGGGCCAAAAGGGGCTAAATCGGATGTATTGACAAAACTGTTGTAGAATGTTTGTTATTCATTCAATTTTGAAAAATCTTTTTTTATTGAATTCATCATTAAATTCTTTCAACTAAATGTGTCAATGGTTTTGATAAAAAATGCACCGTTACATTGCTATAGGGGGTCAAAAAGGGGCCACACCCAAAAAATTGACTTTTTTATTTGTGGTCCGATTTTCAAAATCTTTTTTTCATTAGAATCCTTATAAAAATCCCTGCCTGCTTTTTTCAATCAGATTTGAAATATCTCTAACCGTTTTTGAGAAATTAAGGGTTGAAGGGGCCAAAAACGCCATTTTGCAAAGTCTGTTTAGGCATATAGTTATATCCTAAAAATAAAGTTGTAGCTGGCCAGCCAATTGTTATGAAGTTTAAATATAAGATTATATCCAGTAAAAGAATGTTGGTATTGAATTTGGGGTTTGTGGCCCCTGCTGTTTTAGAAAAAAGGGCCAAAAGGGGCTAAATCGGATGTATTGACAAAACTGTTGTAGAATGTTTATAATTCATTCAATTTTGAAAATTCTTTTTTTATTGAATTCATCATTAAATTCTGTCAACTAAATGTGTCAATGGTTTTGATAAAAATTGCATCGTTACATTGCTATAGGGGGTCAAAAAAGGGGCAATACCAAAAAAATCGACTTTTTTATTTGTGGTCCGATTTTCAAAATCTTTTTTTCTTTTGAATCCTTGTAAAATCCCTGGCTGTGTTTTCAATTAGATTTGCAATATTTTTAACCATTTATGAGAAATTAGGGGTCAAAGGGGCAAAAAACTCCATATTTTTTAAGTTTGTCAAGGTAAATAGTCTTAAACCAAAAATTAAGTTGAAGTGGGCCAGCTGATTCTTATCAAGTTTTAATACACTAAATAAATGTTGGTATTGTATTTGGTGTTTGTGGCCCCTGTTGTTTTATAAAAAAAGGGGCTAAAATGGATGTATTGACAAAACTGATGTTGAATGTTTATTATTTATTAAATTTTTAAAAAAATTTTGGTCCAATTTTCAAAATCATTTTTCATTTGATTCCTTATGAAAATCTCTGTCTTAATTTGCAATATTTCTCTTACAATTCTTGAGAAATTAGGGGTCAAAGGGCCAAAAATGTCAATTTTAAAATACATGTATATAAATAAGGCTTATTTTTGTATTAGATCATAGATGTTAAAGTGAGTGAGTGAGTTGGTGTTTTACGCCCGTGCAACGCTATATAGGTTATTTACAGGCGATGAACATGAAAAGGATGATAAAATGAACATGAAATGATGATGATAAATGAAATATGGAGATGGGCTGGGAAACAAAGGACCGGTAAATTTTGAAGAACCACAGGAAAAAGGGGAGAGGTGGGTAGGGGCGGAAAATTTAGCCTATGTGGTGCACTACTGGGCGGTCCACAAAGGTGTCTTTTACGTGCATGAAGCGTGGCACTCTCCACACACGTTGGCCCACTATAGTCGGCGGTCAGGGTTTCCGTATTATAGACCTGACAACCCCCGCGGATGAGGGCTACCCTATTCAGCCACCTAGGGTACACACTTGGTCGCTCTGTGGGCTGAGCACTGACCCGACGTCAGAATCCCTAGACCCTTAGTCGCCTCTTACGACAAGCTAGGCTCTGCTGCGGGCCTATTCGCCACCCGGGCCCCGCACGGGACTAGATGTTAAAGTAAGTACATATGTGTCAAATATGCATTTTAAAGTCCACCACAAGATGCATGTGTCAAAAAGTTTTGTAAGTCCACCATGGGCTTCATGTGACAAAAGCAATAGACTATCCATATTGGGCCTCCAACGAACAGGGTTCAACTTGTTGCGGTCGTATCATGCTGCGCTCGGCGTAGCTTTTTATTTAAAAGTTCTTTTAAAAGCATTAGTGCATCTCGTGAAATCCAAAACCATTTGTTCTTGTTTTATTAAGGGTGTCATTTTTATCATAAATGTCATTATACCTCACCACTGCAATTTCCCTAATATAAGAAATGATTCCTTACTTAGTTTCATAGATGAGTTATAACTTATAGTAGAACATGCATTTTCCGAATACAAAGCATTAAGCACGGAAAGTTTGCTACATAGGCGATATTTGCATGGTCCTTTATCTTTAAATATGAAGAATACTTGTGTAAGAGGTGTTTGTCGCGATATCAAAATTAATTTTCATTAAGCAATGGACGATTGAAAACATGTGCTTATACCGACAACTTCCTAAAACCTCGTGATATTCGTTGCACGATTACCATCAGTTTACTAACATGTATTAATATGAGAAACCAATGGTGAAAATTAAAATAAAAGAAAAAGAAACTTGACTTTACATTGAAATTATATATACACCCTTTAAACAATATTAGATTAATACAAACTTTGTTGGTTGGTTTTTAGTTATGAGATTTGTGCCACTCAAATACACTTATTCATGATCTCGTAGTCTATCAGTTCAATGTTTAGGATATACTTCCAATTGTTTTTTTTTTTTTTGATAATTTGGTACCCGTACATAGTGTTTAATTTGTCCGATTTCAACTTATAGCTCTAGTTGGTCTTGTGTTAGTTAGTTAGTTATTGCTATACTCCCGAGCAGCACGATTTCGGCTTAATCTGGGAGATAAACATGAAAGTGGTGATACAATGAACATGAAATGATGATGAATTGGAGATAATGGAGTCGCTAGGCCAATCGGGTAGGAGAGTTTTGACTACCACTGGAAAAACGAGTGATGGATAGGGACGGGAAATATAACCTCCCGCATGGGGATCCTACGGGTCGTACTCTTACCGAGACCTTCAGCAGGTTTCTTTAACTTGCGAGGAGCGTGACAATTTCCGCCAACTCGGTGCACCACAATGGTTTGCGGTCAGGTTTTCCGCATTATCGCCTGACGACCCCGCATCTCTCGATGTCAGGGCTGTCATATTTAACCACCTGGGGCACACACCATTTAGTCTTCAATGAAGTATGAAACCGTCAGTATCTCCATTGTTGTATTTGATGAAGTATTTTATAAAGTTAGTTAGTTATTGCTTTACTCCCAAGCAGCACGATTTCGGCTATATCCGGGAGATGAACATGAAAATGATGATGCAATGAACATGAAATGATGATGCAATGAACATGAAATGATGATGAAGTGGAGGGAATGGGGACACAAGGCCAATCGGGTTGGAGATTTTTGACTGCCACTGGAAAAAGGAGTAATGGGTAGGGACGGGAAATTTAGCCTCCTGCGTGGGGATCCTACGGGTCCTACTCTTACCGAGACCTGCAGCAGGGTTCTTTAACGTGCGAGGAACGTGACATTTTCCCAACACGGTGCACCACTATGGTTTGCGGTCAGGTTTTCCGCATTATCGCCTGACGACCCCGCATCTCTCGATGTCAGGGCTGCCCAATTCAACCACCTGGGGCACACATCCCAGTCGCTTTGTGGGCAAAGTGGTTTGACCCGATGTCAGGTTTCTGAGCGCTCTTTAGTGGACTTTTACCGACAAGCTAAGCGCTGCTGCGGGCCTATTCGCCACCTGGAACCCGCACAGGTAACCTATTGCTTAAGTCACATGCAGCCCATGGTAGACTTATAAAGCTTTTTTGACACGTGCATCATGTGGTGGACTTTAAAATGCAAATAAAAAAAATTCATGAAAAAAATATATTTTAAATTTCTGATTGCTGTTCCACTTTCATTGTCACCATGCTGAGTCTGGAGATCCATGTCCTCTGGAGCATCTACATCTTCTTTTAACTGATCTCCTTGCATGATGGCACAGTTTTGGAGGATCCCACATGCCAACATAATCTTACACACCCGTGCAGGTTCCACCCGTATCTCTGAATGAAGAACATGAAACCTGCGTTTCCATCTACCAAATGTCCTTTCAATAACACTTCTTGTGTGGGCAAATAATCTTACACACCCGTGCAGGTTCCATCCGTATCTCTGAATGAAGAACGTGAAACCTGCGTTTCCATCTACCAAATGTCATTTCAATAACACATCTTGTTCTTGTGTGGGCACTATTTTATCTTTCTTGGGCTCTGCAGAAAAAAGGCAATCATAATACAGAATTCTAGTTAAAATAAACAATCAATTGACCATGCATGATTTCTATATCGTTCAATATTCATGAAACTTTACATGCTGTTATTATTGAGAGATGTGCTAAATATGTTTTAGGTAAATTGATTATCTATTGAAGATACAACCCCTACAGAGATTTGCAAAATTATGGTGAACATTTTAAACTGCATATCAATCATATTACTTATGCCAAGTTTGTTATAATGAATGTTCCAATACAATTGAATTTGGTCTAAGATGAGGTTATGATGCTCGTCCAAATAAAGCCCTATATTTGAATTCCGGAAGATGAAACTGTCATGTGTTAAACCTGGCCACTTGGCAACTATGTTGGTAATATAAAAATGGTAAAAATACAACTAACTTTACAAGTCATAAAACTGACGGCAAACCATAGCGGTCCACAGTGTGTAAAAAAAGTTCAATATTCCATTCAGGAAAATCAAAGTTACTTTTCCAGTCCCATTTCATTTAATTATCCATGTCATGTTCATTGCCATTTTAAAATGAAAGAAAGTATTTGAAAATATTAGATGATGTTACATTAGGTTACATTTGCTAAAGAATCCGTGGACTATTTAGATTGAAGATCCCTTGATGGCTTCGGATTGTTAAAGGCAAGAACCATTCTCATATGATGGGGGGGGGGGGCTTGTATTTCTTTTTCTCTCTCGTTTGATGCTGTCTTCTTTACACCAAGAATATATTTGCAGAATGACATGTACAGGGGGTGAGTGAGTGAGTTGGTGTTTTACGCCCGTGCAACGCTATATAGGTTATTTACAGGCGATGAACATGAAAAGGATGATAAAATGAACATGAAATGATGATGATAAATGAAATGTGGGTGGGGTGGGAAACAAAGGACCGGTAAATTTTGAAGAACCACAGGAAAAGGGGAGAGGTGGGTAGGGGCGGAAAATTTAGCCTATGTGGTGCACTACTTGGCGGTCCACAAAGGGGTCTTTTACGTGCATGAAGCGTGGCACTCTCCACACACGTTGGCCCACTATGGTCGGCGGTCAGGGTTTCCGTATTATAGACCCGACAACCCTCGCGGACGAGGGCTACCCAATTCAGCCACCTAGGGTACACACTTGGTCGCTCTGTGGGCTGAGCACTGACCCGTGCTCAGCCCACAGAGCGACCAAGTGTGTACCCTAAGGGGGTCTAGTGCAACATTGTTGTTTTTAGCTCGTTTCTTTGCGTTGAAATATAAGATTGTGGGTAAATTCGTAAATTTTAACATTTTCAGTATAGAGTGCACTGTACCAAAAACATCCTATTGAAAATAATACTAATTTATATAAATTCATATTTTTCTCTATGTCTTAAACATAAGTTCCAGTTCTTTTTCTAATAAATAGTAACTAGAATGTATATGAATATTTTTTCCAGGTGCTATGCTACAATAATATAGCTCCTTTGACATCTTCGATTGGGCGGAGCTACAATGCGGTCCCATTGCTCGTAATGGGGCAAATTAAATTTCTTTCCCCAATTCTGATACAGCTTTAAGATGGTTCGAAATAACCAATAATACTCTGAATTACTTGTGGTCATTAATAATTTTGATTGAAAGCCAAAGATAACTGAAAACCCATATTTTCAGTATACACAGTAATCTTCATTGTAAAAGAAACATCACCTCTCGGAAAGCCCAAGTGGCCTTTTCTGATTAGCAGGGATTCGGTTGAAAGCCTATAAACTACCATGTTCGAAACCGGAAGTTGTTTTCATCATGTGTTTCATTATTTATTCTAGATGGTAGTTTGTCTTGTTTAATTGGTATGCATATAATTATATTTTAAAACCACTTTTTTATTTATTTTACAAATATGTACTGTGTTTTCTTTACAGATTAATACAAATGGCTACAGACAGAGTAGTTTTGTGTTCACTGAAAGGACTACCAAAAAAGTGAAGTTGCCAGTAAAATGGTTAGGGGGCAATGAGGTGCTGTGTCACTTTGACAATGCCTTGTAAGTAGTAATGATTAAAAAATATTGTATAGCAAAACCTATTGCTTCTAAATTGGCATATTGCCTTAAAGAAATTCATATGCAGAAAAATCTTATTTTACATTGATAAATAATTTGTTGTTAAACTAGAGTAAATTTTTGTTCATAAAATTTGAATTTGAGAAGAACTACTTACAACATGTATACATATAACTACCAGTATTTTGTATTGAATTTTATTAAGTCTTGTACTCTTCATTTTGAAATGGAAGATCAGCATGCTGTCTTTTATTAGAATTAGTTAAACTTCAAGGATGCCATGGATGTTTCTCTTCTTGTTGAACAGAATCTGGTTAATGTTTGACAGAGTTTTTAATGTACGTCCATAATTTCAGGTTACAAGTTAATAAATGAACAGGATATATCTCCATTTCCATGAGAAATCTATTCTTGGAAATATATAGCAAATTGTAAAAGTTTTTCATTATTTGTTTTGTTTAATTTTTTGTTCATTTTCTGTTTTTTTCCTTTTTATGCAACTACAAAAGGAGTAGAGCCACAAAGGCCCCAAAATTTAACTTTGATGTACATGTACCTGCTTGTAATTGTTGCAGGATGTTTATCAGACTCAATATTTCATGAATTGCCATATCTTTTGGTTGACGTGTTTCTCAAGAAGGAGAGTGGTGAGCTAAAAATTGGTCTGTTTTGTAAAAGATCTTAATATTGTTGGGAATATGGTATATATGATTGTATGTGCCGACAGCTAAGGTACGAGAGATGCGGTTATTAGGGACGAACCAACCGTGTATATGACTTGTTCCCGGAAAGTCTAGGTTTGCTCCTTGGAGAAACCAGTGCGGTCGTAGGACCAGTAGATAGCAGATTGGCGGGATTGTAAAAGGAGACAAGATCAATCACAGCAGTGTTAATTCGTTGGATATTGTTTTATATATTCTGATTTGTGAGTATATATTAACTTATTTACACATAGGATTATTGTATATTTACGCCTAATCCTACAATGGCGCTGCGAGCACCGAACTAAGCTGGGAAATAGCTTTTGAAGTGCTCGGTAACGTGAAGGTCACGTGATCATTGAAAATTGTTAATTTTCGACCTTTGTGAGACTCTATACACTGAAATAGTTGTGTAATTACACGTAGATAATTTGCGTTTATCGATTCATGTATAGATTTCTGTGATTTTTCACGTTTTTACGATTTTAACGCAATTACGTTTTATGGTCGTAACTTTCCCATAGAGAAACGGGAAAACTAGAGGCTCCAAGCGATTTTCGTAAAAAGTCGTGGCTACTTTGACGAGTTTTCATGTAACAATATACACTTTTAATATTGTGATATAGCCACTCTGAAGCACTTTTTACGTGTATATTGACATAGAAAAACACACATAGCACATTGTACTCATGATTACTCACACTGCTACACACAAGTATTGTTTTAGTTGTGCATATCATTGTGTTGGTCACGTATCTCTGTAGTCATTGCACATAGTAAACGGTAGTCATCACTTGCATACGATTGTGTACCATTATTTGATCTGATTATTTGCTAATCTGTTTTTGCCGGTTTTTACCGCGAGTATTTTGCAGAATGGCTGAGTCGGTAAAAATTAAGATAAATAGTTGCCCTGTGGACTATTTGAGGGCGCTGCCTGGTGTGGGACGCATCATTGCTGAGCGTATCATTGGTTTACGTGAGGAGTATGGGGACTTGCAGCCTGACGATTTGTTGGAGATCCCGAGATTGAGGGTAACTCCGAGGTTGCTGAGCCTTATTGACTTTGCTCCAGCCAGTGATAGTGTTGAAGTGTGTGTGCCCGAAAGCCAGTATGAAATGGAGGTCCACGACTATTGTGAGGTAAAAACAGAGGACCGGGACGATGTTTCAGACGAATTCCTGTTGCAGCCAGCAGATGATGGTACAGAAGACGACGACGAGGATGCTTGTGATACAAGTGTGGAACTAAAGAAACCAGGAGACTACACATTAAATATGGGTGATCACCAGTATTATAGCAAAGACGATGATCACAATGTAGCAAAAGTTAAACGCGAGTTATCACGTGACAATTATAACAACCAGCAAAGCAGAGATAATAAAAAGCTTCGCCGAGCGCAGCATGATACGACCGCAACATGTTGAACCCTGTACATTTTAGGCCCAATATGGATAGTCTATTGCTCTGGACACATGCACCCCATGGTGGACTGACAAAGGTTTTTGACACATGCTGCTCTGGTGGACTTTCGACCCAGGGGGTAAAAATATAAATTTTCAATTTTGTATTCTACTCTTGCAAAAAAATTGTCAAAATCGGACAAGAATTTAAAAAATTCAATTTCGGCCCCTTTTGGCCCCTTATTATGTAACAGGTGAAAAAGGGGTGGGGTTGCAAAAATAATTTCTCAAATTTGGATTCACTACTTGACAAAAATAAACTTGCAAAAAAAAATTTCAAAAACAAACCAGAAATAAAAAAAATTTGATTACGGCCCCTTTTGGCCCCTAATTACAAAACAAGTGAAAAAGGGGATGGTCACAAAAATTAATTCTCAAATTTGGATTCACTACCTGACAAGAATAATCTTGCAAAAAATTTTTTTTAAATCGGACCACAAATAAAAAAGTTTCGATTTTGGCCCCATTTGGCCCCTAATTACGTAATAGGGGAAAAAGGGGGGGTCGCAAAAATTAATTCTTAATTGTGTAAATGAGCTGAACATTTAAGCAAGGAACAGCTTCTCTCTTCCTGCTATAGTTTTCATTTCATAGGCCAAAAACATGAAAAAACATTATTTTAGGGGCTGTAGCCCCTATAAGGGGTCATCTGACAACTTCGACCGTATGGAGTTTTTTGTAGAGCTAAATGAGCTGAACAATTAAGCAAGCAACAGCTTTTTGCTATCTGTAATAATTTTCATACTATGGGGCAAAAACATGAAAAAATGCTATTTTTCACCTTTAAGGGGCCGTAACCCCTATAAGGGGTCTTCTGACAACTTCGACCAAATGGAGAATTTTGTAGAACTTATGATGCTGAAGCAGTAGGGTGGCATCAGATTTCATCTATCCCTTATACTTTTTGAATTACAAGCCAAAAACAGTAGTCTGACCCCCCTGGTCTATTTTTAGCCACGGCGGCCATGTTTTTTGACGAATCAGAAATTGAAACATTACTATAGTGCAGGACACCCTAATGATCAATCATATCAAGTTTCATTGAATTCTGTTCTGTAGTTTCCGAGGAGAAGATTTTGAAAAAGTTATTGTAAGAACAAACAAAAAAGTTACAATTTTGGCCCCTTTTGGCCCTTAATATCCAAACGAAAAAAGGGGGGACTCCCAAAATCAATCCCATCCATCCTTTAATGGTAAGAAATATCATTGTCAAATTTCATTGCATTTGGATAACTAGAACTAAAGTTATTGTGTATACACTAAAGTTAACAGACGACGACGACAACGACGACGACGACGACGACGACGACGACAGCATCATACCATTATACGTCCGCAAATTTTTTGCGGTCGTATAAAAAGATGGAGAGGGACACACCCATTAAAGCAAATCCTACTACACATGGTTACATACGTGAAAATTCACGTTCTGGTGTAGCCATTCAACAACAAGATGTTCATAGTCAACCAGCACATGTCAATACAGTTACAAGGTCTGTTAATCGTGATTATTCACGTGTTCAGAGACCAACAATGACAACAACTGTATCGACCGACCAGAGAAGCTCAACGACGAGGCCAATACCAAAACCGAGAAAGGTGAAATCAACATCACCGATTTCTAGTATCGAAAGCAATGTATCTAGGAATCGAACACCATCACCAGTTCAACGAGTTGGGTTTTACCCGGTTGCTCGTAGTACTGATTATAGACCAAATCAAGAACATGGTCAAGCTCGACAAGGCCATATTGACATGCCAAAAGGATTGAAATATGATGGGACTACAAGTTGGCGAACTTTTTATACCAAATTTCAGAGGTATGCAGACAGATTATCGTGGACAACCACGGAACGAAAAGACCAACTTTGCTGGTGCTTGCAAGGCAAAGCAGGAGACTATTATACAAATCTGATAGACCGTGATGAATTTATAGATTACTTTCAGTTAATCCGTAAATTGGAGAAACGTTTTAATTACCAGGAACTACCAGAAACACTGCAAATCCAATTTATGAGTGCAAGGCAAAACCAGCTGGAAAAATTGGAAGATTTGGCTGATAGGGTAGTATCGCTTGCTTGTAAAGCGTATCGAGATTTGCCCGAGAACTACATGTATAATCAGGCCATTTGGAAATTTTGCCAAGGTTGTACCGACAAGGAAGCTGGACAAAGTGCAGCCACTGCCAGACCGAGTTCAGTCGAGGCTGCCATGGATCACATTAAATGGTTCCAGCACACACATCAAGCCATTTATGGTAGGCCAACATATAGACGTGAACTATCACGTGACGAACCGGATTATGAGTATGATTTTGACATAACAGCTCAGGCTGTTGGTAAACAGGAAGTTGACGAAAACAAGTTGGTTTCTCAGCAACTGAGTACACTGATTGACAAGATTTCGGTCATGGAATCAAATCACAAAAAGGACTTGGATGAGTTGCGATCGGAAATGAAACGACAATCAAACCAGCAAAGCAACCAAAAGAGAGATGACAAACCAATATTTAAGAAAAGATCGGGACCCATCCCGCCTGAAATATTGGCTAAAATCGAGTGCCACAAGAAGGGACATTTACAGAGAAATTGTCCGGACAAGAAGGGTAACACAAAGCAAGATGAGACCAATCAGTTAAACCTGAAGGGGTCAGGTTAAGGGGCGGGACCCCGACCCTTTCAGTGCAAAACCGCCTCACAACGAACATTAAGAATATTTCGGGGGCAACCCCCGTGTGCAATAGAAATACACAAACTTTGTGTAATGCTAATACACAGACCCATGATGAACTTGAATTATCAAGTAACACTGAAAGTATGTTTATGTCTGAACAAAATAGCATAGCGGATACAATGTCTATTGAAGAAAATGACATGGCCCTAGGTTTGAGTTTGAAGGAACCAGGAAAACTTGTTTGCAGACTAGGAAATGCATCTTTGTTGAGACTTGGAATTAAAATCCAAGGAAAACTTGTTACTTGTATTGTAGACTCAGCAGCAGAGGCAACCATCCTTTCTGATAGAATTTATCGGGCTTTGGACAATAAGCAACCAGTCAAGAGACGTAGCACGATGAATGGTGCTGGTCATGATATGAAAATGGAAGGATTTGTTGCAGGACCGTTCTACTTACAAGTGGGTTCGACCACGTACAAGACTGACATTTATGTCGCTCCAATAGACGATGAGATGCTTTTAGGCCTAGATTTCATTATGGCGACTAGTTCAAACCTTGATTTTAAGACCAGAATTCTAGTAGTGAACGATGAACCACTTTCACTTACCTATGGACCAGCGAACAGCGTACCCAAGATTGCTCGTGTAACTGTACAGGAACACGTGTCTTTGCCACCGAATTCAGTGGTACAAGTCAAATGTAATAGACCTGGAGATTGGAAAAATTACATCATTGAACAATCTGTAGATTCCAGCATACTCATGCCACGAGGTTATTATTCATCGGGTGTTGAACCCGTTGTGAGTTTATTAAACATCACAGATCAACCGATAAAATTGAAAAAAGGACAATGCATTGGTGAGGCATCGGAAGCTGAAGATATTGAGCCAAACGGGGATTCCCCGTGTATATCAAAAGTTGAGACAAAGACCGACAAAGAAACAACAGAACTACCAGAACACCTGCAGAACCTATATGATAGCTGCCGTACAAAACTAACTGAAGACCAACAACAACAATTGTACGAGTTATTACTCGAGTTTTCAGATGTTTTCGCAAAAGACGAGTTCGATCTTGGAAATTTCTGGAAAATTGAGCATGAGATTGATACCGGTGACGCTAGACCGATTAAACAGCGAATGAGAAGGACACCCAAGTGCTTTGAACAGGAGGAGAAGGGTCACCTAGACAAATTGGAAAAAGCTGGTATCATTGAAGAATCCAACTCTGAATGGGCGTCAGCGCCAGTCTTAATTCGAAAGCGTGACGGTAGTATTCGTTGGTCCGTGGACTACCGCAAGGTCAATGCTGTGACGAAGAAAGACGTCTATCCATTGCCACTGATTGACGAATGTTTGGACACACTGGCAGGAAATCAATGGTTTTCGAAGTTAGACGCTAATAGCGCGTATTATCAGATCAAGATCAAGGAGTCTGATCGACCGAAAACTGCTTTCATCACGAAATATGGACTGTTCCAGTTTGTCCGTATGAGTTTCGGACTGTGCAATGCCCCAGGAACATACGCAAGAGTGATGAACTTGGTACTCCGTGGTCTGACATGGAACATTGTATTGGCGTTCCTAGACGATATTCTGGTAATGGGAAAATCATTTGAAGAGCACATCGCTAACTTGCGCACAGTTTTCGAACGTTTTAGAGCTCATGGTTTAAAGCTGAAACCTATAAAATGTGATCTTTGTAAGGAGGAAGTCGAATTTCTGGGCAGAAAGGTCAACAAGACGGGAATTTCCATGGGTGATGAGTACATTGAGGCTGTACGAAAGTTGCCGACACCCGCTTCGACAAAGGAAGTTGAACAATTCCTGGGATTTGCCAATTATCACAGGAATTTCATCAGTCATTATGCTGACATTGCATATCCGTTACAGGAGCTCACGGGTAAAAACCCGTTTAAGTGGGAAGAAACTGAAGAGACCGCTTTTCAAGCGTTAACGACTGCTTTGACAAGTGCATCTGTGTTATCTTTGCCGAATGCCCATGATCCGTTTATATTGGATACGGATGCATCGAACTTTGCTATTGGTGCGGAACTAATTCAGGTACAGGATGGTGTTGAAAGAACAATTGCGTACTCCAGTTTCTCGCTAGCACATGAACAACTGAACTATTGCACTACCAGGAAAGAACTGTTAGCTGTCGTGAGATTCACGAGACATTTCCGACATTATCTTCTGGGCAGAGAATTTACGGTTCGAACAGACCACAGTAGCTTGACATGGTTATTGAATTTCAAGGAACCGCAGGGACAGTTAGCGAGATGGCTGGAGGAGCTCAGTCAATACAACATGAAGATACAGCACCGGCCTGGAAAGTTACATGTCGATGCAGACGGACTTTCGAGAATTCAGTTGTGCGAAGGTTGTACGACTCAGAGGAGGGAAGCAGGAGAAGCGCTACGATCAGCTTTGCCGTGTCAGTCGTGTAAATACTGCACCAGACAACACCAGCATTGGTTAGGATTTCAGGAAGCTGTAGACGACGTTATACCGTTAGCTTCAACATCGAAATCATATACTACACCAATCCAGCAGCAGGATGTATTTACTCAGACTGAGACAGAGAACATCACCCCGTGTGAGCGGCGGGGACAAGGCGTGACTCGTCACGTATCTGCGTGTGTAAGGACAAGAGGAAAATTTACAGTACAGGATGCGACAAACACAACGGAGACGATAGATCTCAACCCGAACAAGACAAACACCGAAAACGACATATTTCATAGTTCCATTGAAATTGTGAAGACTCCATTGGGATTGTCAGTTTACACACCGGCATCAGAATCGGTCACTGTGAATGTCATGACGGAGTCAGGGCTTGAAGCTGCCACATATACCCCGGAACAACTCTGTGAATTTCAATCTAAAGACCCGGACTTAGAACTGATATTGATCTGGCTTAGAGAGAAAGCCGAGCCGTTCGAAGCGACTATATTCCGCTGTAGCCAGAGAGCAAAGAAGTACTGGCTGAACAGAGAGATGTTTTTTCTCGATGGTGATGGAATTTTGAAGAATCTTGCCACGAAGGATGGTGGGAGGGAACGAATTGTAATTCCGAAAAGTCTAAAGGTGGAGATAATGTCATTGAGCCATGACATTCCTTTAGCGGGTCACCAGGGAATTGTCAGGACGATGAAGAAGATCAAGGAAAAATACCATTGGTATGGTATGACCCAGGACATACGAGAGTTTGTAGAAACGTGTAACGTTTGCAATCTGCACAAGAAGGGCAACAGAAAAGCTAAGTGCCCGATGACCAACTATAATGCAGGAGAGCCGATGGAGAGAGTTCATCTGGATTTTCTTGGCCCTCTACCGGAAACGACAAAGGGGAATGCGCACATATTGGTGATTGTGGACCAATTTTCGAAGTGGTTGGAATGCATTCCGTTACCAAGTCAGACAGCAGAAGAGACCGCAAGAGCTGCAGTTAACGAGTTCTTTTCTCGCTTTGGTTTCCCATTCCAGATATTCACGGACCAAGGACGTAACTTTGAAAGTAAATTGTTCAAGTCAATGTGTGAACTTTTGCAAATCCATAAAGCTAGAACGACACCGTACAGACCGTCCTCGAATGGCCAAGCAGAACGTTGCAACCGTACTTTGATGGATGCTGTTCGTTGCTTTGTGTCCAGACAGCAGAATAACTGGGATGAGTTTTTGCCGCAGTTGGCAGGAGCGATAAGATCGTCGGTTAACCGTAGTACCGGTTTCACACCTAAAAGGTTGATGTTAGGTCGAGAAGTGAACCAGCCAGCTGACTTGTTGTACAAGCTTCCTGATAACGACAAAGATGAGACCTTAGATGATTATGTGCGAAATTTCAAGAATGCTATGTTGACAGCACATGAGATAGCAAGAGACACTCTGAAAACGACTCAAATGATCATGAAAAAAGACTATGATGTTCGTATACTGGAGAAACAGTATAAAACAGGTGACTTGGTATATGTCCTTGACACAGCCAAGGTCAAGGGTAGAGCTAAAAAGCTGGACCCACCCTGGAAAGGTCCAGGAATTATTTGTGAAAAATTGTCTGCTTATGTCTATAAAATAAAACTTGAAAAGTCAATTGTCATTATGAATCATGATAGATTGAAACTTTGTAAAGATCGCGTCGTACCACCTTGGTTAAAGCGGTGTCAGCACCGTATTCGTGAGGGTGAGAACATCACCATTCCGGTCAATCGCGAACTGTTTTGCCTATGTAGACGACCAGACGATGGCCAGTTCATGATTCAGTGTGACGACTGTGATGAATGGTACCATGGATCCTGTATTGATATGACACAAGAGCAAGCTGACATGCTGGTGAAGTTTGTATGTCCACGATGTCAGGATCCGGACACTGCAGGTACCTTAATTAAGACTGTTGTATAAAGTAGGATTTTGTAGTTTTAAACATGTAGTAATAGTTTTTCTGTATTTTGTAGATTGGTACAATATGCCTGGTAGTAAGAAACCCCAGCAGGGAGATGAAGGAAGGTGGCCCACTCCAGCAGAAGAGTTTGGGAGTAGGCCTGTGGCAATGCCTCCGGCAGAGGAGCGGAGGGAGCGTGTTATTCACGTAGAGGACAGCCAGGAGGAGCACAAAGCTGAGGAGGCCGATGTGGTTATTTTTCCGGCAAGACATGAAGCAGATGATGATGTCTTTGTGATGGATATCACGGAGTGCACAAACTACATAGATTGGAGCGACATATCTCCAACACCAGACAATAATCGTGATTCGTCACGTATGTCTTTGTGCAGCCCCTGTACCATTCAGACAGATGAGAAGGGGTCAAGATCGATGTCATCACCGGAGGGGCAGGTGAAACGGGAGAGGGCACCGTTCGAGAGAGAGTCTACTTGCCCGATCCCCACATGTAAAACCCGGGCAAGGAAGTTGAAGCACCACTGTTGGGAGTTTCATTTGCCGCCGATGTTTAGAGAGACCGCGGGTACCAGGCTGGAGATAGACCCGGATTTTCAAAGGTCTCGATTCCGTGCTCTAACACTTTTGGCAACTTGGATATGTGGGCAGGGTTCTACCGTGTATGACCTAGTCAGATGGGTAAATACCCGTAAAGACTTTATTCCCCCAAATTGCTCCATGATGGCTCGCTGTAAAGAGCAGATGGAAAATTTAACTAGAGTAATGGGGTGGTATCGACCTATCGATGGAATATATACGATGTATCCAGTGAACCACCCGAGCGTCCTGATGCAGTGGCGTATCTTAATCACTTTATTGGCGGGGTTATCCCCGGAGAGACGAGCTACTTTTCGAAGACTACCGAACTATGGTCCAGAGCCGGAAGTGCGTAGTAGTGCAGCTGCTCAACAACGACCGAAGTATGTGTTGGGCGGAAAGGGTAGTTTTAAGGCAGAAACACCGGAAATAAAGGATGCTAGAGACATTATAAATAGGAAAAGGCAGGCGCCTGTGCAGACAGGAGAACGGGAAAAATCCAGTAAAATTGCAACTAGTAGGTCAAGCGAGGCAGCTGATGTCAACAACAACCGAACGGCGGCTGTGTCATTGGATTTGAGGAAGGCTTTCGACAGCCATTTTCACTTGGATAGGGCAAGCATCCTGACAAACGGGGACCTAAGCTTGACATTGGAAGATTATTTGAACTCTCCACTAACACCAGCGCCTACAAAACCAGTGGAGGTGGCAGGGGGTGTGCTAGTTTACTGCGACCCTGATACTTACCCCTCAGTGTTCCCCGCGGAAACGGATTTTAAGATTGTGGTTGGGTTGCACCCGAAATCGGCAAAATTCTTCACGCAAGATCAGTTTGACGTGATCCGGGAAACCCTTCAAGACCCAAGGGTATCGGGATTAGGAGAGATAGGGTTGGATAGGATCTGTAACCCTATAACTTGGCCTACTCAGGAGAAGACTCTGGAGAGGCTGTTGGAGCTGGCGAATCCAAACAAACCAGTGGTTTTACATGTAAGAGGAGAAGCGGGAGAGCAGTATTCCCGGGAAACATATGACAAGGCGTTGGAGATAATGATTAAATGCTGTGAGCCGGAGCAGAAGGTTCATCTCCATTCGTTTCACGGCTCTCTGGAGACATTACGGGATTGGAGACGCCATTTCCCCAATGCGTATTTCAGCTACAGTGCACTGGCAAAAGATTTTAACGTGGCTCAGAGGGAGGCATTAGTGGCGGTGCCTAAACACCGGATACTGTTGGAGACGGATTCTCCATACCTGTCGGCTAAGCGTGAAATAACCTATATAGAGTTGCACGGGCGTAAAACACCAACTCACTCATTACCGGATCATAAGATCGCAATGGAAGAGGGAAGTTTGGTGCCATAAAACCTGGTTTAACCCACCACTTCTTCGGAAGTGCTGTACCAAGTTAGGAACATTGCGATCTTTAATTTTCTTGGTTATGTGTTTCTCTTAAATAAAAATTACAACAAAGTTCCATAGAAGCTTCTGTATTTTGTTCATGATAATTTTCATATCGTACATGTCCTATTGTGTTCGATTCCAAGAAAATTTAACAGTGTCACACTATTTTACGTAGTCCCGTGCGGGGCCCGGGTGGCGAAAAGGCCCGCAGCAGAGCCTAGCTTGTCGTAAGAGGCGACTAAGGATCTTGGGATTCTGACGTCGGGTCAGTGCTCAGCCCACAGAGCGACCAAATGTGTATCCTTGGTGGCTGAAAAGGGTGGCTCTCGTCCGCGGGGGTTGTCAGGTCTATAATACAAATGACAACAAAGTTCCAGACAATAAATTTTTCTACGCCTGACGCGCGTTTCGTCTATTCAAGACTCATCAGAGGCGCTCTACCAAAAATATTGAAAATGCCAAACACTGTATAAATATGAAGAGCATAGAACAGTATAACCAAAAATACCAAACTGGGGAACCAAATTATTACTAAGATAATCAACCTATGTCTGGGGTAGGAAGAACCTTAGGGTTTAGACAATTTTGAAATTTAGACGGATAATTTAAAGCTTTGATGTATTCTCCAACTCAAAAAGTGTTGGTGCCGGAGCGGGCTAACCTCGGGGAATTTACACTCCACCAGCAGTGCTAACCTTCACGTGTGTTCGAAATACAAATGACAACAAAGTTCCAGACAATAAATTTTTCTACGCCTGACGCGCGTTTCGTCTATTCAAGACTCATCAGAGGCGCTCTACCAAAAATATTGAAAATGCCAAACACTGTATAAATATGAAGAGCATAGAACAGTATAACCAAAAATACCAAACTGGGGAACCAAATTATTACTAAGATAATCAACCTATGTCTGGGTAAACGTAAACCCTGACCGCCGACCATAGTGGGCCAACGTGTATGGAGAGTGCCACTCCTCATGCACGTAAAAGACCCCTTTGTGGACCGCCAAGTAGTGCACCACATAGGCTAAATTTTCCGGCCCTACCCACCTCTCCCCTTTTCCTGTGGTTCTCCAAAATTTACCGGTCCTTTGTGTCCCACCCCTCCCCATATTTCATTTATCATCGGCATTTCATGTTCATTTTATCACCCTTTTCACGTTCATCGCCTGTAAATAACCTACATAGCGTTGCACGGGTGTAATACAACAACTCACTCACTCACTCACTATTTTACGTAACTACATATTATGGATTATGCATTTTTTACAGTGTCACACTAATCTATGAACTATATATTATTATGTACTTTGAAGTTCGCAATGGAGGAGGTTTGGCACCATACAACCTGGTATAACCCACCATTTCGTTTGAAATGCCTGTACCAAGTCAGGATCATTGCGATCCACCAATTCTTCAGTATGACTGATTCGTTTGCGTCATTTTCTCTGGACTATGAGACTGATCATTTACGTTCGGTAGTTTTGTTATTACTTTCATTTCCAGCAGTTAAATGTCAAAACTCTGAAAGGGCAGAGACAAAACCAGTAAACACTAACAAGAACGGGACAAAAACAGACAACATGTAAAACATTGAAACACAAAATAACTGAATATCAATCAACAACGCGAACTCCAGTCGAAACAAGAGTGAACTCAGATGCTCCGGAAAAGTAAGCAGTTCACTAGAAATATAATTGACTGTACCGAAGATTTTGTTGAAGTTCCATCTTCAATGAGTGAGTGAGTTGGTGTTTTACGCCCGTGCAACACTATATAGGTTTATACAGGCGAAGTTCCATCTTCAATGCTGGCTCAGTCTGAAACATGGTCAAATTATAAGCACCATTACACTTACAAAGTACTGGTAGGAGAGAGCCCAACTGGAAGTGTTACATATGTATCCGGGTTTCTGACAAAAAAATTACAAAACAGAGTGGATTTTTGAAATAACATGAAAGTGGAGATAATGTGATGGCAGACAGAGGATTTGAAATTCAGGATATATTACCTGAGGGGAGTAACACTCAATATTCCCCCATTTACAGGTTCTGATAAACAGGTCTGTGGGTAAAGATGTACCATTCTGAATAGATTTTGTTACCAGAGTCCTCAACACCCTCACAGAACTGCTTAATGAGTACTTGCAGGAACCCAGCTGCGAACATTTTCTGAAGATATCCTACAACAATTTCAAAATTAACTAAAAACACACCGTATAAACAGGTGAGGGACACCGGGACAATTACTAATATGTATGTATTTAATTCCACGACGGGCCCGCAGCAGAGCCTAGGTTGTCGTAAGAAGCGACTAAGGGTCTTGGGATTCTGACATCGGGTCAGTGCTCAGCCCACAGAGCGACCAAGTGTGTACCCTAGGTGGCTGAATAGGGTGGCCCTCGTCCGCGGGGGTTGTCAGGTCTATAATACGGAAACCCTGACCGCCGACCATAGTGGGCCAAGGTGTGTGGAGAATGCCACGCTTCATACATGTAAAAGACCCCTTTGTGGACCGCCAAGTAGTGCACCACATAGGCTAAATTTTCCGCCCCTACCCACCTCTCCCCTTTTCCTGTGGCTCTTCAAAATTTACCGTTTCTTTTGTGTCCCATCCCACTCCATATTTCACTTATCTTCATCATTTCATGTTATCATCCTTTTCATGTTCATCGCCTGTAAATAACCTTTATAGCGTTCACGGGCGTAAAACACCAACTCACTCACTCTTCTCTGCGGACAATATATGAAAAGTGTCGCGACATATCTTTTCGATACTTGGTATCTTAACTTGTTCATGCCTGAACCCATCTTGACCGACATCGGGAAACTGCTCTATTTTTATTAACTGAGTTGTCTGCCCGCAACCCAAAAACCTTGTTTGCAAATAAACTCAGAAAGCATAACCATTATCAAAAGTTTGATGCGGGGGAAAATGTCGCTAGACTCCTGGTCATGATTCATCATGGATGTTAAACAAGTAAAAAAAAAATAGTGAACACTCCTTCTTTAATCTTTTTAAATGTAAGGGAATCATTATCATCAAACTTTCTTCTTATTAATTAATTTATATGAAGAGGATGGTGGACTTTTCTTTAATCTTTTTAAATGTAAGGGAATCATTATCATCAAACTTTCTTCTTATTAATTAATTTATATGAAGAGGATGGTGGACTTTTCTTTAATCTTTTTAAATGTAAGGGAATCATTATCATCAAACTTTCTTCTTATTAATTAATTTATATGAAGAGGATGGTGGACTTTTAGTGATGTTGTGTATTGTGCTCTCATCTCAGTATAATTGCTGTATTTCGTGGATAGTTCAATCATGGGCGTACAAGTACGCACTACCTGCTTTCTCAAAAAACCTGTCATTGAAGTGGATTTCTATTTTGCCAACACACAACATGTCTGACTCAGTTACAAAGCACTTCAACATATGTTCATCTAGACATTTTACATACTGTTTAAGAAACTGCAAGGCTCTTTCCTCGTCCTTTCCGTCTCTCTGTGATTGAAATAGGCGAATGACTTTTTATTTGTAAGTATTTTTGATTCAAACATATCGATAATTAAATTTAAGTTGGGAAGTTTATCTTTTTGTTGTGGATGGCATATCGTCTGACGCATACTTTGGAGTATGTATAAGTTCTTATACGCAACATTTAAAATCGTTCTTCTAGTTTCCTCTTTGGATGGTATGTTTCTACAGTAAATTCTTTGCAGTAGGTCATTGAATTAATCTCGGTTATCTTCGTCATCCAAACAACCGGAAAGAGATTTAGTGACGACTTCTTTTCCATACCTGCGATATAATTCATAAATGAATCCATTAAAACTGAGAAATGTAATTGTAACATATATGCTTTGCGATTTTATGCTCCTTTGGCACTATTTCCAATTTGCTGAAAACTTGGGTTGTATGTAGACTTAATTTTGGAGTAGTACTAGTGAGCAGAAAGCTCACAGATTATTTTTTTCACCTTTTTTTCAAAATCAGTATTATTTTTAATAAGTTGATATGCAAATATTATCTGCATCTCAAAATAATATTCCACTTTTATATTAGAATCCTTATTACATGTAAATATGTTAATTTAGATTCCAGGTCCCAGATGGATTTAATTCCTTTAGTTCGTTAGAACAAGGAGATTGTTTTTTTTCATCATTAAGTCTTCTAATGTATGGTTCCAATATAGCCACAGACATATTGAGGTTGGAAACAGGCATGATTGGTGGTGCTTATGCCAACTGCTACACTAAAAAGGTTACACTTAAGATTTAATCATTTAGATCTATCTAAAATGTGTTTCACAGCCCCTTCAGCAAAATGAGTGAGTGAGTAAGTTTCAATGAGAGTGTAGATAATTATGGTGCAGCTCAACTTTTGTTAATGTAGGTTGCCAGGCAGGAAGTGGTAGACAGCACAGACAGGGTAAGTGACTTCAAGTCAATCCTGGACCAAGTACTTATTCAAGCGGCTCAGAATATATTACCATCAGCGTATTGTGGTTTGTTATTTTCAAATTATGACTATTGACAAATTCTGACCTAATTCCATTTTTATGGTGTGATAAGTACAAAATAGGAAATATTATAGGTTACAAGTGCACATGTGCAAATGTTTTCATTTTTTAGAATATGTAGTTCTTACCCAATTTTTGCTTTCTCATTTGCAAGTAACCCCTTAAGCATCTATTAAATTCATGCATTCAGTCAAATGTTTTTTGTTTGTTTTTTTTATACGACCGCAAAAAATTTGCGGACGTATTATGGTATGATGCTGTCGTCGTCGTCGGTGTCTGTTAACTTTTTAGTGTTTCCACAATAACTTTAGTTCCAGTTATCCGATTGCTATGAAACTTTACAATGATGTTTTTTACCATAAAAGAATGAAAATGGGATTGATTTTGGGGGTCCCCCCATTTTTCGTTTAGAAATTAGGGGCCAAAAAAAACTACTTTTTTGTTTGTTTCCACAATAACTTTAGTTCTAGTTATCCAATTGCTATGAAATTTTACAGTGATGTTCCTGACCATACAAGGATGAATGGGATTGATTTTGGGGGTCCCCCCTTTTTTTGTTTCAAAATTAGGGGCCCAAAAGGGGCAAAAAATTCAAATATTTTACTTGTTTCCACCATAACTTTGGTCCTAGTTGGCCTATTGCTGTGAAATTTGTCAAGAATGTTTCTTACAATAAAAGAATGAACCTGATGAATTTTTGCATCCCCTTTTTCTCCGTTGTGTAATTAGGGGCCAAAATAAAAACTTTATTATTTGTGGTCCGATTTTGAAATTTTTTTTTGCATGTTTGTTCTTGTCAAATAGCGAATCCAAATTTGAGAATTTATTTTTGCGACCCCCCCCTTTTCCCCCTTTTACGTAATTAGGGGCCAAAAGAGGACGAAATCGAAACTTTTTAAATTCTTGTCCGATTTTGATAATTTTTTTGCAAGTTTATTCTTGTCAAGTAGCAGATATATTTTTGTGTCCCCTTTTTTTACTGTTACGTTATTAGGGACCAAAAGGGGCCAAATTTGTAACTTTTTTATTTCTGGTCTGATTTTGAAAATTTGTTTTGCATGTTTGTTCTTGTCAAATAGCGAATACAAAATTAAGAATTAATTTTTGCGACCCTCCCTTTTTCCCCCTATTACATAATTAGGGGCCAAACGGGGCTTTTTTTTATCTGTGGTCCGATTTTGAAAATTTTTTTTTGCAAATTTATTAGGGCCGCGCATAAAAGATACGGACGCCCTATAGTTTTCACTTTGTCCGTCTGTCCGTCCGTCAACAATTCTTGTGAACACTAAAACTCAAAAACTATAAATACCACAGTTCTGAAACTTTGCACAGCTGCTAAGTAGCATGTCATGATGTGCATATTAAAATTTTGTGCAAATCTGATTAAAATTTTTAGAAATTATCTTCATTTTTTATCGAAAATCACAGATTTTGAGAATTGGACTTTGTGAACACGAAAACTCAAAAACTGTTAACAATACAGATCTGTAGTTTCATATGCATTCCATGGAACATGCCTTAGTGGTTATAATTAAAGTTCGTATGATTTTGAAAACACTTAGATATTTTGCACAGCTGCTAAGTAGCATGTCATGATGTGTATATTAAAATTTCGTGCAAATCTGATTAATATTTTTGGAAAAAATCTTCATTTTTTATCGAAAATCACAGATTTTGAGAATTGGACTTTGTGAACACTAAAACTCAAAAACTGTTAACAATACAGTTCTGAAACTTTGCACAGCTGCTAAATAGCATGTCATGGTGTGCATATCAAAATTTCGTGCAAATCTGTTTAATATTTTTGGAAAAAACTTCATTTTTTATCGAAAATCACAGATTTTGAGAATTGGACTTTGTGAACAATAAAACTCAAAGGCTATTAATAATACAGATCTGTAGTTTCATATGCATTCCATGGAACATGCCTTAGTGGTTATAATTAAAGTTCGTATGATTTTGAAAACACTTAGATATTTTGCCGCGGGGCCCTTTCTGACTTTGTCAGTATTCTAGTTCTTGTCAGATAGCGATTCTAAATTTAAGAATAAATTTTTGGGGCTATATTAATAATTTAAAAAAAATTCTGGTTCAATTTTTAATTTTTTCCCCAGACATTATTCTTTTAAAGAGTAGAATACAACATTCAAAATTTATATTTTTACCCCCTGGGTTGAAAGTCAATCAGAGAAGCATATGTCAAAAACCTTTGTCAGTCCACCATGGGCTGCATGTGTCCAGTGAGTGAGTGAGTGAGTTGGTGTTTTACGCCCGTGCAACGCTATATAGGTTATCTACAGGCGAAGAACATGAAAAGGTAAAGGGGAGAGATGGGTAGGGGCGGAAAATTTAGCCTATGTGGTGCACTACTCGGCGGTCCACAAAGGGGTCTTTTACGTGCATGAAGCGTGGCATTCTCCACACACGTTGGCCCACTATGGTCGGCGGTCAGGGTTTCCGTATCATAGACCTGACAACCCCCGCGGACGAGGGCCACCCTATTCAGCCACCTAGGGTACACACTTAGTCGCTCTGTGGGCTGAGCACTGACCCGACGTCAGAATCGCAAAACCCTTAGTCGCCTCTTACGACAAGCTGGGCTCTGCTGCGGGCCTATTCGCCACCCGGGCACCGCAAAAAATAATGAATATAATAATGATCATAAGAAATACAGTAAATTAGCCTCCTGCATGGGAATCCTACGGGTTCTACTCTTACCGATACCTGCAGCATGGTTCTTTAACGTGCGAGGAACGTGACATTTTCCCAACACGGTGCACCACTATGGTTTGCGGTCACACCAATATTATAATCAAAGAATTTACCGGCATGTGGATTGTTGTGTGAATTATAGTATGTGTCTTCATATTCAGTGTGGCAAAAAGTGCCACTAAAATCATGATTCGACAATTTTTCATATCGGTAGTTTCCTGTGAACTCATTGTATTTGTGTTTCAATGTTTTACATGTCTTGGTTGCTTATTTACATTTCGTTTAATACCAAGCAAAGTGTTTGTTGTACGTTTGTCAGTGAGGATGGACACTGTGTATCATTGACACGGGAAATGGCATACTAACGAAGCGTAAAAACTATGATTATTGGGCTGACCGGGTCGGATTATTTGTCTTTTAGGAAAACAAAGAAATGTTCGACATTTGGGATGTATTAGCAGACAATGTAGGGAACGAAACTAACTGGCCTACTGATATTCGGGCCCTCTTTTGGACAAAGAACATTAACTACTTTAATAGATTTAAGCTGTGCTGCTTTGTGTGGGTGAATGGCTTGGACCCAAGACTTTTTTTGAACGGGTTGAACTTTTTGGACTTTGCCGAGATAGGAGTGCCTTGCTGCATATTCAGTCACTCTTCAGAGACTTTGCCAACCCAACTGGTCAGGGCATGGACGGGGTTACTTTGCCTACAATGTGGCATTGGCACACCAAGAGGCGTGATGTCAGGTTTGTTGTTTTTTTGTAATATTATTTGTTTTTGTATTGTTTTGATGCACCTAGTGTATATAAAGGATTGCATGAAGATATATGTATGCTGATTTTATTTTATTATTTTTGTTGGGTTTGTCGCATACATCTATTCAATATCGTCTCTACATTCAGATAGACAAACTTTTCATGTTTATCATTTCTTTTTAAATGCATGTACCAAGTCATGACCCTTGCTATCTTCCATTTCTCCGGTATGTCTACCGTGTTTTGTCTCTTTCTTTATACATTTGAGATTCATTCTTAAAGTTCTGTAGTTTGTATTACCTGTATTTATGTTTATTCATATTTTGTTCATTGTCTTGGCAGAGCGTCACGTTTGACACAGAAATTGCTAACACAGGGTTATGTTGCTCCTCGGTTGCTGTCTTCACTCAAGAAATTTTACGGTAGACACCATGTACTCATAGATAAATATGGGATTTCTATCTCTCAGATGAGTGCAGATGTCGGTTTGTCATAGGGTTTTGTTTTTTTTTTCCTTTACCGGATTTGACACACTGAATTGGAAATTGGCAGCGCGGCGGGTGTGCTATAGCAGGCAGGAACCGCTTACTCTTCCGGAGCACCCGAGATCACTCTTGTTACGACTTGAGTTCGCGTTGTTGATTTCTGTTCGGTTGTTTTTATGTTTTGTGTTTCCTTGTGCTGTTCTTGTTCATGTTTACCGGTTTTGTCGTTGCCTTTTCGGACTTTTGACACTCGAATGCCCCTTTGGTGCCTCTGCTTATATATTTATATGTATTTTTTTTATATTTCAGATCAGCAGCCCATCCATACACCAGAAGACAGTCTTGAAATTTTAAAATAAAATTATAATAAAGGAGAGTAGTTTCTTATTTTTTAAAAAAAAAGTATTTCAAAATGAAGTTCTATGGTAGACCAATTTTTTTTTTTTTATTTCAGTGTGAGATCTCACAGATAATTGAGATTGTTCATTTGTTTGTCATAGAGTTTTTTTTTTAATAATTTTACCAGAGCTTTGATGTGTTGTGCATTCTATTGGTTTGTGTTTGTCTAGAGGTTCTAATGGTTTGTTATTGAATTGTTGAAAAAGGATTGTCCCTTTATTATATCTTACTTTTTAAAATGAGAAGTGGAAAACTTGTACAAAATTTATTTAATCAATCTAAAAAAAAAAATAATTCCGGAAAAATTTTAGTCTCTGGTCCGGATTTGGTTTAGTCTTTAAGAATGTCCTTTACAAGCGTCAGTTATTTTCAATAATCAATAATCATGATTAAGTGTAAGTTTGGAAACTAAAAATTGCCATTGTCCCCCTGGGGACAATTGTTATAGAATTGAATAACCTTCTTGGTCAGCCATTAAGTTGTAGTTTTAGGTCAAGCAGTAATTTTCGTTAAGACCCCCCCTCTCAATTTTAGATGGATGTATGAATGTCAGACTTTCTACAAAATTTACACTGGTCATGGATACCTGGAAAATTCATGAAATTAGAAAAAAATAAATTCCATGTGATTGCATTAAGGTAGCACAATACAAAAGTGCTTAAATTTTATCAAAATTTTTATTTACATCTTTTTTAATACAACTAAATACCCCTTTTCAAATGGTGCAAAAATATTTTCAGTACATCTTATAATTAATGAGCTATGGTGATAGTTAAATAATCAAAACAAAAGCACATGTAATTAAGGCTGTCAATTAACCAGGAAGGTAGGGCTTATCTATAACTGCTGGAAAGTTTTTTGACTGATGACCAGTCATTTTAAGATAAATTATAAGATAGACAATCAATATTGGAACCATCTGGTCAGTAGAGGTCTTGCCCTTTACAGTAAACAAACTTCAGGATCAAGATCCTTCAAAAATAGATATTTTCACGAAATTCTTCTAAAATGCGCCATATGTCGGAAAATTTAAAATGATTTCGTCATTAAAATGCTATAAGCGATATTTGAATACCAATTTTGACAAGTCTTATTGATTGAATTACGCCCGGTGGGATTTCATGAATGATGGTAGCATAAAAAAAAACTATCAAAAGTTTTTGTTGATGTATCAAAACCGGTCCAATCATTACAGGTTCCTGTCCTTTCATTTTATGTTCGAGCATCAGATTTCTATATGTTGTAATAGTAGCATAGAACTTCCCAAATGTTAAAGGTTGTATCAAACCCCTAATATGGAAAAATTGGCATTATTTGTGCAATACTTTTCAACCTCGTTCAATTGGTTATCTGTTGCAAAAAACACGCCGAATTCTGGAGCCATTTCAATATGCCTTATAAATTTTGTATCTTCTGTTGATTGAAGGTCTATCACCTTCAGCATTTCATCATTCATCTCTTTCCTTTTTAAATTATAGATTTGTTGCATGTCTCTAGGTTTCTGTGAACTTGATGTCAACTTTTCAATTCCACCTCGATCTTCAATGATGCTATGAAAGATATCTTTTGGATGCTTATTTGCATTCAAATCTTTAATGGTGTCTTTTACAGATTGTTGTGTTCTTTTGTAAGGTTTATTGTCACTTTTACTGTTTCCATGTGCTTTAACTAATACTGGGTGTTCTTCGTTTTTAAAGTAATACTGTATAATAACGGTATCTTTCAGTCGATCTGCAACGCTAACCGTAATGATGATTCTATGTAGATCTGGGGGTGACAGATTTATATACTGATGCCTGTAAACAACGAAACAATTAGGTTCTTTATTTGAAGCTGCTATTAGGTCACCCATGTCGTCCCTTACAAAATATCTATTGGCCACGCATGTAGTTTTCCAGACTCCCATATCATCTGATAACAGGTCTTTCCAAGACCCTAGTGTTTTGGTGTCCACCAGGAAGGAAACATTTTCTTTTATATCTGTTGGGACAATTGTGGATTTGGTAAAATTTTCATCATTCATAATGAAGTTTATAGCTTCCTTTGTTCCTATCCCCTTGCTGTCTCTCATTAAAATCGGAAGTCTTTTGTCATTTCCACCCGTGCGGGTTCCGGGTGGCGAATATGCCCGCAGCAGCGCTAAGCTTGTCGGTAAAAGTCCACTAAAGAGCGCACAGAAACCTGACATCGGGTCAGGCCGCTTTGCCCACAAAGCGACTGGGATGTGTGCCCCAGGTGGTTGAATGGGGCAGCCTTGACATCGAGAGATGCGGGGTCGTCAGGCGATAATGCGGAAAACCTGACCGCAAACCATAGTGGTGCACCGTGTTGGGAAAAATGTCACGTTCCTCGCACGTTACGGAACCCTGCTGCAGGTCTCGGTAACAGTAGGACCCGTAGGATCCCCATGCAGGAGGCTAAATTTCCCGTCCCTACTCATCACTCCTTTTTCCAGTGGCAGTCAAAACTCTCCTACCCGATTGGCCTGGTGTCCCCATTTCCTCCACTTCATCATCATCATTTCATGTTCATTGTGTCACCACTTTCATGTTCATCTCCCGGATATAGCCGAAATCGTGCTGCTTGAGAGTAAAGCAATAACTAACTAACTAAAAATTGATATTTTTTGTAGTATTCATTAAGCTTTATAATCATAATAAGTTTCAAGGTCCTCACCACCTAGCTTACTGAGATATAGGTCCCGTGCGGGGCCCGGGTGGCGAATAGGCCCGCAGCAGAGCCTAGCTTGTCGTAAGAGGCGACTAAGGGTCTTGGGATTCTGACGTCGGGTCAGTGCTCAGCCCACAGAGCGACCAAGTGTGTACCCTAGGTGGCTGAATAGGGTAGCCCTCGTCCGCGGGGGTTGTCAGGTCTATAATACGGAAACCCTGACCGCCGACCATAGTGGGCCAACGTGTGTGGAGAATGCCACGCTTCATGCACGTAAAAGACCCCTTTGTGGACCGCCAAGTAGTGCACCACATAGGCTAAATTTTCCGCCCCTACCCACTTCTCCCCTTTTCCTGTGGTTCTTCAAAAATTCACCGTCCCTGTGTTTCCCACCCCATCCCATATTTCATATATCATCATCATTTCATGTTCATTGTATCATCCTTTTCATGTTCATCGCCTGTAAATAACCTATATAGCGTTGCACGGGCGTAAAACACCAACTCACTCACTCACTACTGAGATATAGCAATGTCCTATATAATGAACTTTCGCCGTTTACTCGTAAACGGTGGCCATTTGAAAATTTCGAAAACGTGCACACCTCTGATATGTCCCCTACCACTGTGCAAAGTTTCATAAAGGACAGTATTCAGATCTCTTCGGCTATACCCGGACAAGCATTTTTTAAAGTGCGGAAGAAGAAGAATAATAATAAGAACGGAGTAAAAACAATATGGTCCCGAACTTCATTCGAGGAACATCATGATTGAATGCAATATTTATTTAAGATTTATTGATGTGTAACGTTAAATGCAATAACTTTGGTAAATTTAAAAAATGCTGCCTTACAGTGCACTGTCACACATTAATGAGGGGCTAACCTTAAGTATACCTGACAGGCCATAAGTTTTACAGGATATGGTGTGACCAACAAGATGACAAAGCCTTAGCAAGTACATCAAGTTCAACCACTCGCCGACCTTGACTCCACTCATCAGTAGCTATAAACTTTTGTGTTGCTGCTTCTTCAATAATAACAACATCATGATCATGATTATCTGTCACACAAAGGTACGGGTGGTCTAATTTGAACGCTTTCAAGGCATCAGATTCTTTTTCTTTGTCAGCGTTCAAGTCATTATAAATGCCTTTTATCTTCTCAAGCCGTTCTTTTTGTTTTTAGGACTGAAATCCTTGTTCAAATTTCTTTGGTTTCATTAATTATCATGTAAATTACACTTACAATCGTCTGCTCTGTTGTTTACATTTCCGGCTCTTCCGGTTCAGATATTTAAATACGACAATGTCGAAAATGTTTTCCAAAAAACAAATGACCGTTAAAAAACAATACGAATGGGTCCTGTTGTCTCATTTAACCATTAAATTCAAGCATTTGCAATTTCCTCCGATTGTCCATGAAACTCAATAATTACGTCATCCGGACTTATCTCCCTTCGTTTTGCGAGAGTATGGAAACCTATTTACGTCCAAATGCTCAGAAGAATACATCCTTAAAAAGTTAAAGATCAAAATTATAATAACTTGACTAGCTTCAGCTACAATAATGTAGCTCCTTTGACATCTTTGATTAGGCGGAGCTACAATGCGGTCCCATTGCTCGTAATGGAGCAAGGCCGAAAGCGAAATCACACCGGGCGAAATTCAATCCATTACACGTCATATTGGAATTAAAATGTCGCTTCATATGTTTTTATCAGAGTAGCTATTTTGCGGGCATTTGGGCATGCGGGCATGTGGCTATATGAAAAACGGAATATGATTAATATATTATTATTATAAGGTTTTAGTTTGCCCAATTGATTATTGATCCTTAAAAACGAAACGCATTGATCAACATAAATTGTGTTTACATCATCTCCATTCAGTTTTGTTTATTATGATTATATAATATCTACGTTCCAAGTTTTAAAATGAAAACTTTTTTAACAGTACTGACAGGCATTTTTTTCATAAAAAGAGATGTCCTTCACCACGTACATCTATTTCATAGTCCCTACACCAGTGTGTTTCGGCAGTTTTAGTATATAGATAAAACAGATGTAGTTCGTGGTCATTAAAATTATAGTATTTTATTTTCTAAAAGAATCAAGTCTGCGTCATCAGGGGTCCCTTGAATCTTTTAGCACGTGAACAGCGTCGACCACAAGAAGGCAATCCAGTCAAAGACACTCCGATCGAACTGGGACCAAGGTTTAGCACAGGTCCATAAAACCAACGAGATAGAAATGACAACAAAGTTCCAGACAAAAAATATACGACTTATGACTTATTTAATATAAATTTCACTTTTGAAAAATGTTCTTAATATATTGAGCAAATGGAGGAAACAGGCAAGATATTCCCAGTTTCCATTCATATTCATATGCAAGGTTATTTTCACTAGTTTGAAGTGTTCTTGTCATATTGTGATAATGTTAACACATACACTAACTACTTCCCAATTTATAGGCTGATTGATCTATTTCTACTCCTTACCATTTCATCATTTGATTGGACCTCTGAATTACTAATCTGTTGTGCATCTGTTGAGCATTCTGTGTGTTCATGAGTTTGACTTGTTGAATTTTGTTCTGCTGAGGTTAAAGCTTGCCATAATTCTTCATTGTCATTTTCAAAAGACATTCATATCAATATCTTTGTATAATTTGTGGTGTTGTTGAAGGTAAATAAGTCCCTTTTCTTCAACAGAAGGTCTAATCATTTGGTATTGCACATGACCACTATATTGTTGTTTTCTCTTAAGTTAAAGTGGAATAAACCCCATGTCTGATGTTGATGATCTTGGCAAAGATGCACATGTTTGAGTGATATCAACAGGTACATTCACAACTGATCCAACAACTGCTTTTTGTTTTCCACTTTGTAAATTCATAAGTTTCATAAATGGTATTCGTTTCGCAATTATTCTTGCCTCCAACTCAGACAGGCTCTCTAATTCTGGAGGTAGAGGTTGAACTTCAAGTTTGTTACAAGATGCCATTGCTGGAATATTTCCCTGACTTAAACTTCGATGACAAGTTTTACATATCATATTTTCACCGGTCAAACATTTAAGTAATATTTCTTCAGTGCACTTTTTATAATTATTCTGTTTAACATGTTGAACTGACTGATGATATAATAATCTATGACAACATGTGCATGTGTAGGTAGGGCCTTCAGTAATAGCCTTCTTAAAATCAGTCATTATTTTGGTGAAATCTGATTTATTTTGCTGTCGATTAATCCATTTCCTATTTTTGTCTATTAAACAATCCTTTTTTTTTGTTCAATGGTCCGCTTTGACTGTCTATTTAGCTTGGAATGTGTGTCTATTTGTCTATCATCAATGACGTCCTGTGTTGTTCTCTTTAACCGTCTATCTTTCTTTGATTGTGTTTCTATTTTTCTATCATCAATGACGTCCTGTGTTGTTCTCTTTAACCGTCTATCTTTCTTTGATTGTGTTTCTATTTCTATCATCAATGACTTCCTGTGTTGTTCTCTTTAACCGTCTATCTTTCTATAGAGATATCTTCAAAAACTAAAGTGTTCTGAGCAGCTTTTTTCAAGTTCTTTCATTTTATAATAATTGCAAATTAATTTCAAATATTGAAAAAAATCATTGGCCATACCTATTAATGGTGGTAGTCTTCAACTTTAAAATATCAATTATTGACAGCTCTTTAATATGCTGATAAGTTACTGTTTGAGGTAAATTAAATTTGCAATGTAAAACTAAATTCCAAATTTTTTGCAAGACTTTTTTTCACTTACACTTACACATTTGTTAAGAATATGAAGTATATGTATGTACATATTCTTACTTAATTTGTACAAAATTACAAATACCAAAACGCGTGTATAAACGGTCAATTTGGATATGCTATATATCGATATTTCAAGGAGTAACCTCTCATCAGTAGCATTTAAACCAAAACATTGGAAGGTCAAAATCCCAAACAGTTGAAAACGAAAAGTACTCAAAACCAAAACGTTCGAACAAGGAAGCCAAATCCAGCACCGAGGATATCGACCATGTGCATTACAAGGAAAGAAACCTGGTGTTTTCATCAATTTTGAATTTAACTATCGGAAATTTCAGCGACAATATATTAGAAATTTTATGGTAATTCGTGTCCGACAAGTCTGACTACCAGGCTTGTGATTACCCTCGGGGACCTCTGGTCCACCAGCAGCGGTTATCGCCCAGTGGTTTCAAAATTACAAATACCAAAACGCGTGTATAAACGGTCAATTTGGATATGCTATATATCGATATTTCAAGGAGTAACCTCTCATCAGTAGCATTTAAACCAAAACATTGGAAGGTCAAAATCCCAAACAGTTGAAAACGAAAAGTACTCAAAACCAAAACGTTCGAACAAGGAAGCCAAATCCAGCACCGAGGATATCGACCATGTGCATTACAAGGAAAGAAACCTGGTGTTTTCATCAATTTTGAATTTAACTATCGGAAATTTCAGCGACAATATATTAGAAATTTTATGGTAATTCGTGTCCGACAAGTCTGACTACCAGGCTTGTGATTACCCTCGGGGACCTCTGGTCCACCAGCAGCGGTTATCGCCCAGTGGTTTCAAAATTACAAATACCAAAACGCGTGTATAAACGGTCAATTTGGATATGCTATATATCGATATTTCAAGGAGTAACCTCTCATCAGTAGCATTTAAACCAAAACATTGGAAGGTCAAAATCCCAAACAGTTGAAAACGAAAAGTACTCAAAACCAAAACGTTCGAACAAGGAAGCCAAATCCAGCACCGAGGATATCGACCATGTGCATTACAAGGAAAGAAACCTGGTGTTTTCATCAATTTTGAATTTAACTATCGGAAATTTCAGCGACAATATATTAGAAATTTTATGGTAATTCGTGTCCGACAAGTCTGACTACCAGGCTTGTGATTACCCTCGGGGACCTCTGGTCCACCAGCAGCGGTTATCGCCCAGTGGTTTCAAAATTACAAATACCAAAACGCGTGTATAAACGGTCAATTTGGATATGCTATATATCGATATTTCAAGGAGTAACCTCTCATCAGTAGCATTTAAACCAAAACATTGGAAGGTCAAAATCCCAAACAGTTGAAAACGAAAAGTACTCAAAACCAAAACGTTCGAACAAGGAAGCCAAATCCAGCACCGAGGATATCGACCATGTGCATTACAAGGAAAGAAACCTGGTGTTTTCATCAATTTTGAATTTAACTATCGGAAATTTCAGCGACAATATATTAGAAATTTTATGGTAATTCGTGTCCGACAAGTCTGACTACCAGGCTTGTGATTACCCTCGGGGACCTCTGGTCCACCAGCAGCGGTTATCGCCCAGTGGTTTCAAAATTACAAATACCAAAACGCGTGTATAAACGGTCAATTTGGATATGCTATATATCGATATTTCAAGGAGTAACCTCTCATCAGTAGCATTTAAACCAAAACATTGGAAGGTCAAAATCCCAAACAGTTGAAAACGAAAAGTACTCAAAACCAAAACGTTCGAACAAGGAAGCCAAATCCAGCACCGAGGATATCGACCATGTGCATTACAAGGAAAGAAACCTGGTGTTTTCATCAATTTTGAATTTAACTATCGGAAATTTCAGCGACAATATATTAGAAATTTTATGGTAATTCGTGTCCGACAAGTCTGACTACCAGGCTTGTGATTACCCTCGGGGACCTCTGGTCCACCAGCAGCGGTTATCGCCCAGTGGTTTCAAAATTACAAATACCAAAACGCGTGTATAAACGGTCAATTTGGATATGCTATATATCGATATTTCAAGGAGTAACCTCTCATCAGTAGCATTTAAACCAAAACATTGGAAGGTCAAAATCCCAAACAGTTGAAAACGAAAAGTACTCAAAACCAAAACGTTCGAACAAGGAAGCCAAATCCAGCACCGAGGATATCGACCATGTGCATTACAAGGAAAGAAACCTGGTGTTTTCATCAATTTTGAATTTAACTATCGGAAATTTCAGCGACAATATATTAGAAATTTTATGGTAATTCGTGTCCGACAAGTCTGACTACCAGGCTTGTGATTACCCTCGGGGACCTCTGGTCCACCAGCAGCGGTTATCGCCCAGTGGTTTCAAAATTACAAATACCAAAACGCGTGTATAAACGGTCAATTTGGATATGCTATATATCGATATTTCAAGGAGTAACCTCTCATCAGTAGCATTTAAACCAAAACATTGGAAGGTCAAAATCCCAAACAGTTGAAAACGAAAAGTACTCAAAACCAAAACGTTCGAACAAGGAAGCCAAATCCAGCACCGAGGATATCGACCATGTGCATTACAAGGAAAGAAACCTGGTGTTTTCATCAATTTTGAATTTAACTATCGGAAATTTCAGCGACAATATATTAGAAATTTTATGGTAATTCGTGTCCGACAAGTCTGACTACCAGGCTTGTGATTACCCTCGGGGACCTCTGGTCCACCAGCAGCGGTTATCGCCCAGTGGTTTCAAAATTACAAATACCAAAACGCGTGTATAAACGGTCAATTTGGATATGCTATATATCGATATTTCAAGGAGTAACCTCTCATCAGTAGCATTTAAACCAAAACATTGGAAGGTCAAAATCCCAAACAGTTGAAAACGAAAAGTACTCAAAACCAAAACGTTCGAACAAGGAAGCCAAATCCAGCACCGAGGATATCGACCATGTGCATTACAAGGAAAGAAACCTGGTGTTTTCATCAATTTTGAATTTAACTATCGGAAATTTCAGCGACAATATATTAGAAATTTTATGGTAATTCGTGTCCGACAAGTCTGACTACCAGGCTTGTGATTACCCTCGGGGACCTCTGGTCCACCAGCAGCGGTTATCGCCCAGTGGTTTCAAAATTACAAATACCAAAACGCGTGTATAAACGGTCAATTGTCCAAAATGTCATGCCTAAGATATACACAGTTTTGAAATTTATACTATTTAAAAAAATAAAATGCAGGAGTTTACAATTTAAAATATTTTTTATGGTTATAAACTTATTAAAATTTATCCATCATTATTTTGATTAACTATTTGGTTACACAAGTTGATGATAAACAGTATGTTCTGTTTGTTTTTGAACAGGTTACAGTTGATGATCCTACCAACCCTGTGATGCCACCTGGTTATCAGCTTTTTGTTTTGCTTACTATCACATTTAGAAAGCTAAGGAAAAAAGTCAGCAGTATGCAAGAAGCTGATTGATGGGATTAAGAGTCCTTTGGATCTGAATCTTAAAGGGGGAGCAAGGCTCTAAATAGGAGTAAATGACACCCGGTGATGCAATCTTTTAACACAAAGAATTTTTTATTCTTCAACTATTTCAATTTTTTTGCCATACAGTGAGTGCGTTGGTATTTCATGCCCGTGCAACGCTTCATAGGTTACTTACAGTTGATGAACATGAAAAAGATGATAAAATGAACATGAAATGATGATGATAAATGAAATATGGGAGTGAGGTGGGAAATCAAGGAACGGTAAATTTTTAAGAACCACCTAAAATGGGGAGTGGTGGGTAGGGGCAGCAAATATACCCTATGTTTTGCACTACTTTGCGGTCCACAACTGCGACCCGACGTCGGAATCCCAAGACCCTTAGTAGCCTCTTACGACAAGCTAGGCTCTGCTGCAGGCCTATTCGCCATCCGGCGAATTCGCATTCCGACCTGGTGTATGCTGGATTGATATTGGGTGAGAAAAAAAACCCTGCTTATGGCAAACATGTATCTTGATAACTGGAAGCAATAATTGACAAAAAATTATAATAATACAGTTCATATGTAGTCAGTGGTGGATCAAGAAGGTGTTCGGGGTCGGGGTTAGACCCCCCTCGGAAAATATTGCATTTTTGTGCAATTTTTAGCAATCAGTAGAGAGGTACTAAATTGGTCATTCGAATATCAACGGTTCAAAATGGCAAAGCCAAACCAGTAAACACAACCAAGAACAGCACGACAGAAACCAATGAAAAAAAACACATATATGTAAATACAGCTAAAAACAATCGACAGAACAAGCAAGTTGTAACGACACGCCTGGGGCGACCAGAGGTGTCGGGGAACAATAAACAGGCAAGGCAAAATAGACCATCTTTTTCTTTTGAATACGTTAAAAACTCGAACTCAGTGAACCAGTTCCGACAACAGGATCTTTTAAAACTACCTGATTTGCAATGATTATCCTTGTATATCTTTGATGGAAATTTAAAAGTCGATTCGGGCGTCCTATTAGTTCTTATAGGTATAAATTTCTGGTCGTCGTTTTAATCATGTACGTTAGCAGTCCCAATATCTAAAGCATCAACATTTCGCCGTTCGTTCATTTCCGCTGTACCTTTTTGAACTGTTTCGATGGAATCTAAAAAGTTTTCATCAAAGTCCGATGTGGCTCGGTAAGTTTCTCGCGTTGAGTATGTTCAGGTGTATTGGGTATGGACAGACACATACCTAATGATCAATTAGGTGGAACACTGGACATTTCTACTTGATTGTAGCCCAACCCTTTCCATGGTTCTGCATAAACTCCTTGGTCGACTGGGATACATGCTTCGGATCGTTGTCCTGGATGAATCGGTGCCGATCTGGAAATGCATGCTGGATAAATGGCTCCAACCTGTCCTCTAGTATTGTCTGGTTGCTGACATCTTAAATATTCTTCTTTCCATGTAAAAACACCTCTGTATAGTTCAAAAGTCGAGCAAAGATGCAGTTCGCATCTTACACCGATTATCCTCATCATTGTACATAGGAATTATCAGTGTAAATTGTTCTTAACCCACCATAAAAATTAATGAGCAAAGGTCGGCTTCTATATATAAAGAAGGTCTTTTCTAAGCTGCGACCCACAAAGTCTTAAAATAATACCGTTCACACAAAATTTTTGAGCTAGCTTTTCTTAAGTGAAACTTTTACAATATTTTAGTAACATATATAACTTAGATGTGCAACTCCATTTTTAAATTTCTTCCAATGTGGATGTGGTGTATTTGTTTGTCAGTTCCTTCTCATAGTGTTTTCGAGTTTATAAAGTTATCAAGATGTTCTTTTGTTTCAGAACCTGTTGAATCAAACAGTGTGTATGTTGATGGGGAACCCGTTGGTCCAATAAGCACCTTAGTACTAGCCAGATATCATCAATATTTAACAGATATGTTCACAAATCATATATTAGTCATAACATTATAAATTTTTCATAGGGATAATGCAAAAGTTCCTCTTAAATGGAAAACACCAATTTGATGTTCTCAACTAATTTAAATAATCTATGCATATAATTTGTAATAAAATCAGTATGGTGCAGTAAGAATAGTATGGAGAGTATCAATAGACTATGTACTCTAATAAAACAAAAGACAAAAATATATTAAAATAGGGATGTAAAGTGTCGCTATACTCTTCCTATTTCACATGCTATCCTTAAAAATTGAGATAGCAATATTATATGGTTAAATAAGATTAGGAGAGAAGCGCTACTCTGTTTAAAAGAGAAATTGTGCTATTCAGTCTTATTTTGTAAAGAGTAGCGATACTCATCATATTTGGAAAAAGGGGCGGGTTTTTTAAAGAAAAGTGGGCGTGGTCTCCCCCTACCTCCATGTGTTTTTAAAGAAAAAAACTCACACCCTACTACTACTTCCTTCTCTCCGAACAGTATTCAATGCTTTCTGTAAATCAATGAAGGCAGCAAATAGTTTTTTTTTTAAGATTTTTATGTATCGATTATAGATTAAATTGTAAAGATATAGCCAGATGTCCTGATTTTCCTTTGAATCCAATCTTATTTTCACATATCAAATTGTTGCAATCAGTAAATTTTATAATTCTTGCAAGTGGACTTTGTTGAATAAATTCCCCAGGACAAAAGTTAAAGCGATTCCTCTATAGTTTGAAGGGTTGGCTGTATGCCCCTTTTGATGAATTGGTGATATATAACTTTCATTCCATATTTTTGGGGTATTGACCCTTTTTAAATTTCAAATTCAGCAATTTGTGAAGTGGATTAAGTAACTGATCTATTTCACACTTAAGCATTTCATTTTCATTAAAATATTAAATTTTATAAATCTTGTATTTGTTCATATTCAATTAATGTATAGACTATTTAACCTAATTTACCTCATCAGTGGCTCCACTGTTGTCTTAAGTATGTGAGATTATATGATGTAAGGCAGACGAAGTGCAAAAGCATTCCAATCTCGAAGAGTTTTGTACCATGGCACTGATTATTTCGCTCAAAACAGGTGCTTTTAAATTAATCTCATCATTAAACTGGTCAAATCTAAAATTTGCCAAATTGTCACACTTTATTTCTCTCAGCATGGACGGATCTTTGGATGAAAATAATGTTTTTGCTTCTTCCGTAACTTCTTACACTTCGCATTTCTGAACAGCTTGTCGCAAAGGAGATATGTAAATTACTAGAGATATTCTCTCAGATTGGTTAGTTAGTTAGTTATTGCTTTACTCCCAAGCAGCGCGATTTCGGCTATATCCGGGAGATGAACATGAAAGTGGTGATACAGTGAACATGAAATGATGATGAAGTGGAGGAAATGGGACACAAGGCCAATCGGGTAGGAGAGTTTTGACTGCCACTGGAAAAAGGAGTGATGGGTAGGGACGGGAAATTTAGCCTCCTGCATGGGGATCCTACATTAACTTCTTTTTATACGACCGCAAAATAAAATGCGGACGTATAATGGTATGATGCTGTTGTCTGCAGCATTGTCCGTAACTTTAGTGTCCCCACAATAATTTTAGTTCTAGTTATCCGATTGCTATAAAATTTGACAATGATGTTCCCTGCTATAAAAGAATAGACGGGATTGACATTGGCGTTCCCTCTCTTGTTTAGAAATAACGGGCCAAAAAAGGGCACAAAATTTGACTTTTTTGTTTGGTATGGACCACAAACACAATTTCGGTCGATGAGATTTGAAGGAAAGCACCAGTTACTATAAGGTCACTATAGTACTATACAAAGCTCAAGTTGTTCTCTAAGTGTATCATGTCTGATTTCATCATGGTTAATCTCGCTTTCATATATTTTTTTTTTCTTGTTGGACTTCTCCGCTTGATGTGATCTGGGTTTTTGTAACTTGCATTGGGGCTATTTTCTCTCCAATTCTCAATTGTCCAACTTTTTTCTTACCTCATTTCTTATCTCCTGGGCTGGTGTCTTACCTTTGATCTTGATGTCATATTTTCTGGCTAAATTATTCCAATTTATTTAGCTTCCTTTTGTTTTTTGGCTCATTTCTTCCATTAAAGCCGTCTTGTCAAAAGTGTAGTTCATAAAATTTCCTGAATGTCTTTCTTGTTCCCTTTTCTGTCTTTTTTCACATGGTTTCAGCTGAACGCACAACAGCTGTTTGACGGCTTTCAAATGACATATTCATTCTCTCCCTAGCATGTTGACTTTGATTTTCCTGATGTTAAGAATGCTATTGAGTCTGAGTTGCCGATGGTAAGGGCCTTGTACATTGTTTCTCTTGTTTGTGTCAATGTCCTTGCAATGTCCTATTTCCTCTCCTTTGGGGTCTTGACTGGAGATGCTGTTGTTCTTACTGGTTTGTCCAATTTAACTTTTAATCTTTACTCAACCCTGGGCTGTATTATTTTCACAAATGTCTTGATGGCTATTTGGTGACCATTTTTAAAGTAGATGTGGAGTTTATGATTGTCTGTAGCACAAAGGTCTTTGAGGTCGGCAGCATCTCCATTTAATGAATGTTATTATATAACATAAATATTTAATATCTGCCAACACGACCAAACAGATTTGTTTTTATTGTTGAAAATTTTTACATTATACAATCCAACATTTGTACATAATGTAAATAATAATACATGGATCAAAATGCAGTAAATATTAATCAATTATGATTTAATTTGGTCAAGGGCATTGTAGAAGTACATCTATTTAAAGACAGATTAATTATACACTCATTAATAAAAGAGGATGTTATATTGTAATCACTTTTGCCGTCCGACTGTGTCACTATGGTACATTTTTCTCAGCTTCGATTTGGTATACAGCTTGAGCATGACGAGTTGTACCATGCCTTCCTTTGCAGATGGAGGTTCAAAAAAAAAATCATCAAGGTAGACTGTACTGCGTGTGAAAGAAGAAAAACATATCAGTACGTCCCTGAACTCATGTCAACTATAGTTCAAATGAGGCTTCATGACAATGGGGCATGAACCGACGTATAGTTTTGGAACAAGATGACCAAAGACGCATTTCACCCCACCTTGGAACTGTCCCTCCATCACCAACACAGGAAATATTGTGGCCTCACAAAAACCACGTATAGAAGATATGGTCAAAACCATTGCCAACGAATATATTTTGTGATCCTCTTGAGGGAGTAATTGAACTTTTGGGGGAGACGTCGTTTTTGCAGGCAAAAGCAATCTGTTATGTACCTTCTGCATTTCACTTACTCAAAAAGTTATAGAAATTTTCTCAAATCCTCCATGTGCAATAGCTGGGGAATACTCTCCAAACTCAAGCTCCAAGTCGACATTGGGTCCATCTTGTATACTGGCGGTAAGCAGCATACCGGTTTGCCTTGTTGAAGTCGACATCAGGTCATTACCAAAAAATCTTCCCTGAACATCCTTGCAACTCCCAACACTGCTTCATCCAGAACTAGGAGATCAAAGTCCTGAAACACATAATATATTAGTTTGTATTTTCTTGATCATTCTTACCACCCCATGCAACGAAATGAAGAGACCTAGTAATGATCTTTGTCTGATATGTAGTTGATCATATTGCACCACTATTTTATTTCATATTTAATAGGAATTATGTGATTTTATGGACTATGTTCATTTTAGGTCAAAGAAACACTTTGCGATTGTGGTTGCTGCTGGTGGATCGTCTTGGTCTGCTGGTGGTGGAACGTCAAAGACAAAACCAGTAAACACCAGTAGTATATATGTGGTAATTAGATCGTATTTTTTCAGACCGATTAGCCCTCTCTGATGTCATATTCACTTCCGGTCGGCCATTTTGCTTCCGGTTCGCCATTTTGAATCTTCTGCGCGCATGTATATCCTTTTTCCGGTCGGCCATCTTAGATATCTGCGGCCATTTTGCTCCCGGTAAACTAAATAGAGGGAATTCCGCAAAGTCACCGCACGGTAAAGGGCTAGCTAGTAACTAAGTTATTCCTTGACCGATTCCTTTCGGTTTTGTTGTATTGTCTTAGTAAGACAATGTCTCTTTGATGTATATCGTTGGAAAGAAGACAATGTCTCTTTGATGTATATCGTTGGAAAGGTCGCAATGTGTAGTTGTCATTTCTGAGTTGTTGGAGTCGGTAGTGGTCAGTCAGGGCTTGACCATTAGGTGACCCCTTTTACTTCTTGTTGTATACTAAGGGTGTAATATGTTATTGTGTAGTTTTATATTCTTTCTTTCGTGTCAATCTAAGAGAAGTAACTCTTGGTTTCTACTCTGTTTTAAGTCTTGTATTTGATACCGTTTTTTAAGGAATTTGCCGGGCTTTGTGGGGCTTTAAGTAGTGGTTTGATCCTTTTTATAGGGCGTTAGGGATAACAAATCGATTTTAAGTACTTTATTTTGAACATAGTAATAAGATATTGATACAGACACAGGAAAAGCAATTATTCAAAACTTCAAATACCTTCCTACGAATGACCTATAGAAGTTATCAGTGTACGACAGGATCACAATGCGTGGCTTCTTCTAGCAAACTCGAAACAATACACTCACTATTCATTGTTTCAATAGCATGCTAGCCTTTATTTTAGAGCATGCTAGCCTTTATTTTAGAAAAAAAAACCTTTACAACATCAATAACGTATCTATGTTTTACTAAATTTGTCTAAAGAGTTACATAGTTAACTAAAGCCTCAATTGATGCAAAATATTTATCTTTATTAGAAAAAAAATGATATCAACAAATTTGTTTTCAATTAAAGGTAATCAAATTAAAGGCACATAATCTGAATAAAAAAATAATGTGGTATTGCCAGATACTAGTAATAATCTAAGGTTAATCAACTATACCTTGGATTAACGGCAGTCACTCTTGGAAGTCTCTCAGGGCTGAAAACACAACCGTCCAGCTGAGAATTATGGAATAAACTGCGCTAGGTGAAGGTCATCCCAACCGGAAGTCAACTATGGTTCCTGCTAAAAACATGATACTAACCCGGAAACATCCTTGAATACCATATTCTTCCCCCTTTTCTTTGAAAGTTCCTTGAGAAGTACTGTAAATTCTTAAATCAAGCATCTGGAATCCTAATAATAGTACACAATATTTGAAACGAAATTATTGTCAATAACACATTTAAAAGATACGTTGATAGCCATTACGGAACACAAAACATACTTTGAAAACAAAAACACACAATTTGTTAACACAGAACATATATACAATACATATTTACAAAGTTCCATTCACATAACTTATATTATTTGGTAGAGCTGCTTTGTATTACGAGTGGTAATCTCGGCCACCTCGCGATCAGTAGTATCAAACAACTCTGCGACTTTCCAAAGAACAGATTTGATTAACAAGGCATTGGCATCCCCTTGATCTGACACATGAATAAACGGAGCATCGGTCTCAAGCAGCAAATCATTCAAATCCATCTGAGCCACCTCTGATTTTAATGTTGGAAACCTCTCCCCTTGCAAAATGAAAGGAGAAATCCCAAATTTGGCGTTAGGAAATGCTAATTTGATTTGCCTATAGTTTTTAATGGTGCCAGTAAAACAATGCCAATGAATGTGGTGAGACCTTGTCAGAAACTCTGTCATGATCTGAATGCACTGTTTAAAAATATCAATACTCCCACGGCAATGGATTACCACGGGTAAACCAGTCGCTTTCCCAAGCTCAAGTTGTCTCTGGAAAGTTTTAACTTGCTCCCTCAGGTGTTTTTTCCCATCAGTGTCATCTAAACCACATTCCCCTATAGCTATTATTTTACCTTTACCCTGTTCTTTGACCATCTTCTCCATTTGAGTGTGGTAGGACTCTAGCTGTTTGTGGCTGTACTGCATTATTATCCTGGGATGGATACCCACTGTCGCTTTATTTCGGAAGTCTTTCCTAAATAGAGTATTTTCCATCATCTCCCACTTGTTTGGAAATACGAAATTACAAATACAAAGATGAACGGACAGTAAAACCTTTCTATCACCATCGGAATTCCATTTACAAGCCGGTAAGCCAGCAAAGCTGTCTTGAAGACTTAGCTTGTCCCAATGTAAATGTGAGTCTGAAACCTTAATGATAGGGTATGCAATACATGTATAAAGTTTGATCTCAGCATTATAGCATTGCAGATTTTCAGAATTGCCAGTGAGATGAATAAGTATGGCCAAAATTTTCCAATGTAAAAGGCAATGGGTAGATGTCGGAGGAAATGCAGCAGATGTGACTTGAGCATCGAGTTTATTAATTTCGTTGAAATTTACGAGGAAAGGAACATCAGTAGCCTGAAAAGTAGCCTGCTTACACTTTCCAAAGTCAGAGTGCTCTTGAACAAATTTGACTAATGAATCCAAGGTCATTATGTTCAACTGCCTACACAATTCAATGAGCAACCCACTCACAAGGTGAACCCACTTTTCATGAAAATCAACTTTATAACAATGGCTCTCCTTATCAGCATTGTGATAATCATTAAAGTGAATTTGTAAGGCACCAACCTGGCTATGCTGCGTCTGACAAGTCCAACAGGCTGTTGCTGGGGCTACATACCAAGGTACATGGTTGCTCAATACATGGCGACGAACGTTCGTAAATCTTCCTGGGCATATTACACAAAGCCTGGACCTCTTCTTATTAGTGCTGCTTCCCCGGATCTTAATTTCCCTCTGATGGCCGGTGTCTCCTTCTGTCCATTCCACCTCCTCCTCCTCATAATCCAACTCCAGGACAAAATCATCCATACTAATAATAGAAAAAGAAATTGACTGAATACAATGAAAATTTATCAGGAAACAACTAAAATTATATATGTACAAATATACAAAAATATGTTTGCATCTGCTATTTAATTCCCTAGATCAAAGTCCAGAAGGTGTGCTGGCAACCATCTTTGTCTGGATGATCTAGAGGCCCCTAAATGCTTGGAATCTTTAACCTCTGAGATATTTTTATCCCCTGAGTCAGCAGGGAAATCATATATGACAGTTTGATCCCCCACAGAATCTGATAAATTTAACAACATATCCCAGTCTTGTAATGTTATTTTCACTGCTTTAGTTTTATTAGTCAGTGAAACTGACTGGTTCTGGCTTATATCTATGTTACCTGGCAACTGTTCATCACTTTGTTTAGTCAGAAAATCTGACTCTGAAAATTTACCATTCAGAGAACCAGTCAGAGGATCTGACTGAGGTTTACCCCTCTTTGTCTGTTTGGAACCAATCAGAGGATCTGACTGGAGTCCACTTTGGCACGTTCCATCAAACAGCATCTCCAGCCCTAAATCGTCATCAACTGCCTTTGACTGAACCACTTGACCTTTTAAATGTCCCTGTAGCCTCTGAACCCATTTAGGAAGATCCCTGTCTGTACATGGTTTTAGTCTGTCGTGGTGAACCACTATGCATGTCTTCTTGTTCTTTACCTTGAATAATACCTCAGATTTGATTTCAACAACTACATAAGGTCCCTTCCAAGGCGACTTAAGCTTCGGGCACTGTCCCACCTTTTTTGCTGTATCCAGCATTAAAACTACATCTCCAATACTGTAACTATTTACATTTGTGTTCAAGTCATAATCCTTCTTTTGCCTGTGTTGAGCAAGCTTGATGTTTTCACGTGCAAGTTGATGTGCTTCCTCCAAAGTTTTCCTGAGACTCAGAATGTAGTCGTGTATATCTTCCTCTGCACTAACAGACTTAAGCCCTAACATGACATCCACTGGTTGAATGACCTCCCTACCAAAAACTAAAAAATTTGGTGAAAACCCAGTCTGCCTACTCTCAGTGGCCCTAATAGCACCAGTAAGCTGCTGAAGGTGTTCATCCCAATGGTTTTGAAGTTTCTTCAAGAAACAGCGAATCATTTGAGACAGTAAACGATTATACCTCTCGACTTGTCCATTTGAGGCCGGGTGATATGCGGTAGTTCTGATTTTGTGTATTTCCAAGAGCTTGCATAACTGTTTTATAAGAGTTCCATCCACATTCCGCCCCTGATCTGAATGTATTTCCAACGGGCATCCAAACCTTGAGATAGTACTATCAACCAATGCTTTAGCCACTGTTTCTGCATGCTGGTTAGGAAGAGCACAGCATTCTATCCATTTAGAGAACTGATCCACTATGACAAGGACATACTTATTACCAAGCTTAGAAATCGGTAACGGCCCTAGCAGGTCAATGTGAAGTCTCTCAAAAGGAACCCCAGCATGGTATTGACCAAGGTCAGCTCTAGCTTTCCTTGAAGCTTTCTTCTGCTTATTACAAGTGCTACAAGGTTTGACATATAACTTACTATCAGTAGTCATGCCATACCAGTATGCTATCTTCCGAATGTTGCTAAGCGTCTTCTCTTGTCCAAGATGTCCAGAAGATCTGACATCATGACAATATTTTAGCAATTCGGACCTTAAGACTTCTGGACACACAAATAGCGACCTTGGAGCAACGGAACCTTCCCAAACATAAAATAAAATGTTATTCTCTAATCTTAACAGAGACCTACACTGCCAAAGGTGTCGGAAAGCAGGACTACACATTTGTAACTCGGGTTTCGTAGGACTATAATCTAGTGCCAACCAAGATATAACAACTCCCAGGTCCTTGTCCTCCATTTGTAGACGGTGGAGCTCTTCCCTGGTGTAGTGTGGATCTAATCCCATAATGATAACAGAATTCCCAGCATCTTTGGAGATGGTTCGAACTGCAAGTGGAATAACGGTGTCGATGTCATCTTCAAAAGTCTTCCACTGTGACCTTGCCCTAGTGCAGTACTTACATCCCCCACAAGGCAACGCCTTTAGGGGAATCCCTGCCTGGTAGTCAGAGCAATAGTTTTCTGTATCAGGTAATCGTGACAACCCGTCTGCATTTGCATGCAACTTTCCCATTCTGTGTTCTATTATCATGTTATATTGAGACAACTCTTCGAGCCAACGAGCCAACTGTCCCTCTATGTTCTTGAAATTCATAAGCCAACGTAGACTGTTGTGATCAGTTCGAATAACAAACTGATTCCCTAACAAGTAATGTCGAAACTGTCTAGTTAATGCTACGATGGCTAGCAGTTCTTTCCTTGTTGTGCAATATTTGCGTTGTGCAGGTGTTAACGTCTTGCTAGCATAACAAATGATAACTGGTTGACCGTTTTGGATCTGTGAAAGTTCTGCCCCTATAGCCCCATCGGAAGCATCAGTATCTAGATAAAATGTCAAAGCCGGATCTGGATATGCTAATGCAGGTGGTTTTACTAGAGCTTGCTTGATATTTTCAAAAGCCTCCTGGTGTTCAGTTTTCCAATAAAAATCTCTCTTCTCACCTGTCAACTCATGAAGTGGCGCTGCTAGAACGGCATACTTTGACACATGCTCCCGGTGGTAATTTGCAAAACCCAAAAAAGATTCAAGCTCTTTCTTGGATTTTGGTATTGGCCAATTCTGTACAGCATCAATGCTCTTAGGGTCTATGGAGATGCCTTCTTCACTAACAACTCGACCTAGGAATTTTACCTGTCTCTGGAAAAGATTACACTTCGATGGTTTTAATTTCAAATTATATTGTTTGAACCGCTCCAACACATGACGTAATTTTTCTGCGTGATCTGTAAAGCTGTTCCCAAGTATTATGACGTCATCAAGGTATGCTAGACACTCAACCCATGTAAGACCTTGGAGTACTAGCTGCATTACTCTACTAAACGTAGCTGGTGAGTTGCACAAACCGAAGGGCAGCCGAACATGCTCATAAAGACCGTATTTCGTGATGAAACTGGTTTTGTACCTATCTTTTTCATCAATTTCGAGTTGCCAATATCCTGCCGCCATATCTAGGTTTGACATATATTTACAACCTCGTAGGGTATCTAAACAGGCTTCAATTCTGGGTAGGGGATACGCGTCCTTAACAGTGACACTGTTGAGGCCGCGATAATCTAAACAATACCTAATAGCGCCATCTTTTTTACGTATGAGAACAGGGAAAGCCGCCCATTCTGATGTTGAAGGTTGGATAACACCCTTGTCAAGCATTTGTTGAAGATGTTTTTGTTCCTCAGCTTCAAATTTTAGTGGAGTTCTTCTTAATCTGTGTCTTACTGGCTTGGCATCACCAGTGTTAATTTGATGCTTAATATCTCCATTAAATAACCCTAGATCCATATCGTCCTTAGCAAAAACGTCTTTAAAATCTAACAACAACTTAGCGACGATCTGGCTCTCTTGTTGGGACATATTCTGCGTTGTTCTCTTGAACAAATCTTGCAAATAATCAGGGATTTGATTTTCAAAGGCATCATTTTCATTCCCAAGACAAGAGGGATCACTATGAACAGAAACTCTGTCTGTGTCCCTTTCATTTCTGTCAGAAATTCTGACATTTTCATTACCCTGACAAGGAAAAGCACCCTGGACAGAAACTCTGTCTGTGTCCCTTTCGTTACTGTCAAAAATTCTGATAACTTCATTATTAACCTTTGACCCTTGAAAATCTTGTTGCTTGGAACTATCAGAAAATCTGACAGTTTTTACTTCCCTTATCTCATTTTCTACATGTCCCACATCTCCCTCCTGTTCATGGCAGCACTCAGATAATACTTGATCAATTTCTAACCCAACTCCTAACCATTGCCCCTTTTTCAATGAGACCGAGACATCCGTACTATTTCTTAACACTGTTTGGAAACCGCTATTTTTAGTAAATAAAGTATTTGGAATAAGTAACTGCTTATCAAAAACTCTTGGTTGAAACATGATGTCGACTTCTGGCTGACGATCTATCTGCATCTGGATCATCTTCATACTCATCGGAGGGATAACAGTCTTTTTTCCTACTGACAATCTAAAAACCTGTGTCAGACCTTCTTCACCATTTCCCAGAAACTGTGCTGGAATAGTTTCTTGACCTATCTTTAAAGTATAATCAGAGAAACATACATCAATATGAAAACAATCTAGGAAATCGCTACCTAACAATACATTGTCAGAGATGTCAGCAGCCACAAAGTTCCAATTGGTTTTTACAGATGAGCCTAGCATCAAACTGATAGGAGAAATAAATTTAGCATCAAAGCTAGATTTCTTTTTTGCACCCTTTAATACAACTCTATTTTTAAGTTTAACTGAAGGTCCTAGCTGTTTCACTAATGTATTGCTAATTACCGACACCTGTGCCGCGGTGTCAACTACAGCCAATACTCTATGTTTGTTTAACGAAATGTTGACATACAAAGTCTTTCCCCTCACCTCATTTTTGTATAAAGAAATTTCCCTAACAGCCCCCCCTTGGCCAGTTGTGTCAGCAGAAGTCAAGAACTGGCCATCGTCCTTGACCCTCTGAAGTTTAAACCTCTCTGAAAACTAGGTGATGGAGATCTGCTTAGATTTCTTTGCGGGGATTGAGATCTGGACCGCCTATTTGGACAATTTCGTGCAAAGTGGCCCTCTACACCACATTCAAAACAGGTATCTTGTGATCTACGAATTGGGCTATGTTGCCTCTCAGAACCCGGTGATTGTTGCCTCGATCTTGAGTTTTGATTATTGCTTAATACTCCAAGAATCTTTTTAACCATGATTTTCATCTCTGCCACATCATCTTCTGTTTGTTTAAGTCGACTATCTAAGTTAATTAGACTCGCCCCAGGTTTACCACTGTCCTTCTCAACCAACCTTACTGCTATGCCATCTGCTTCTTCTGTGTTTTCATTGCATTCAAAAGAGACTCTTTTGATATCTGTTCTGCGACCACCCATGATGACCCTCTGATTAGCAATTGCTGCCTTTACGAAATGGACGGCCTCATCTAGTGACTCAGGATTCTTGTCTATGGCAACTAACGCAGCCCTTTTATCTGCACAACCTTTCAAAAAAGCATCAACAGTTAATGTTTCCACCAACCTTTCTGGAGTATCAGGGAACCCATCAAAAGCAATTTCCTGTGTCCTTTCAGCAAAATCTTCTAATGTTTCCTCCGGCTCTTGACGAATCTCCTGCAAAATTCTACGTAAAACATGTGGCATTTCTTTTTTCCCAAATTTTTCATTCAATTTCTTACATAGTGAGTCAAAATCACTTCTTACCGTGACTGGTCTTCTACTGAAAAACTTTAAAGGCTTATCCCTTAAACATTCAACTAGACGAAATAGCCTTTGATCTTTAGACCAATTACATCTATCAGCAATAATTGAAAATTGCAAGATGTAAGCCCTCCAATCTACTTTCCCATCAAAAACAGGAAGCTTCGGAGCATTTGAACTTGAGAATGTACACGTACTATTGACCTCTTTATTATCAAGTGTTTGCCCTTTGTTTGTTCTATCTGAAATGACTTTTTCTATTTTGGACAAAGAGTCTCTTTGTACCAACTGTTTTTGTAGTTTTTCGTTATGAGCTTTTGCTTCTGCAATTTCAAGTTGCTGCTGACTTGTTATTGTCTTACATTTTTTTACCTCTTCTTCCAGGTCCTTTCGATGAGCTTCAAACGCCAACACCTGTTTATCGAATTTGTCCTGAAGGTCTTCAATCTCTGCTTGACTCCTTTGTTTGAAACTGTCCATCTGGGATTGAAAGTCTTTGGTGTATTGTAACCTTTCCTGCTCTAGTCCTGAAATTCTAGATTTTAAATCATTAACCAAGGCACCCTGATCTTGTTCATCATGATTTGAGTCTACAATTATAGCTTGGTCCCTAATTAAATTATCCCAAAAAGTTTTTGTAAAATCATGTAGGTCCATAAAGGTCATCTAGTGTTAAACCACCCCCTTTTTCTTCTCTTGCCTGGATAATTTGCCTTGCTTTAACATCACCTATTCCTTTAATACTTTTCAACTGACTTAAAGATGCTGTATTGATATTCACCTTAACACTTGCCATCTTGTGTAAATTTCAAAAATACAATCAGTAAAACTGACTGAAATTCAAAACAACAAAAAATGTAAATAAATATTTAACTTACTTATATGAGACAGTAACACTGGCACATATACGTCCTTTATCAGCTTATCAGTTACACTGACAACTGATAAAACCGGCAACTTCTTGATTGTCGCAAGAGAAAAATATGGATGCACGAGTGGCGGCAAAATTCAAAACACGTCAACGAATTCAGGCAGTTCTTTCAAAACACAACACTTCTGACACCAATGTGGTATTGCCAGATACTAGTAATAATCTAAGGTTAATCAACTATACCTTGGATTAACGACAGTCACTCTTGGAAGTCTCTCAGGGCTGAAAACACAACCGTCCAGCTGAGAATTATGGAATAAACTGCGCTAGGTGAAGGTCATCCCAACCGGAAGTCAACTATGGTTCCTGCTAAAAACATGATACTAACCCGGAAACATCCTTGAATACCATAATAAAACTAGTTCAGTGGCTTTCTAAGCAGATGTCTCTTTTATTTTTGAAAAAGAAAAATCTTACATGTCATTTAGGTGGAAATTCCCATTTTGTAATAAATTACATAGGTTTTCGAAAGATTGTTTGTTTCTTGTCTGTTCTTCCTGGCTTAATTAAAGAATATCTTTAATTCTAGGGGTGGGGTATAAACTTTACAGCTCATTGTCATCTTTTTATTATTCATAGGGTACAAATGTATTTAGTCTATTCAACAGTTACATGTAAAACTAGCTACAATAATGTAGCTTCTTGACATCTTTGATTAGGCGGAGCTACAATGCGGTCCCATTCCTCGTAACGGAGCAACGCCGAAAGCGAAATCACACCGGGCGCAATTCAATCAATTTGACGCCAAATTCGGTATTAAAATATCGCTTATAGAATTTTAATGACGAATTCAGTTTAAATTTTCCGACATTTAGCACAGTTAAAAAGATTTTATAAAAAATATCTTTTTTGAAGGATCTTGATCCTGAACTCTATAATGAAGTTCAGGATCAGATTTGAAAAGGTTGGATTTTTGATCTATGACTCTTGGCCAAAATTTTTTATTAACTCAATGTTATTCAGAGTATTGGTATTTTCGAACCATTTTAAAGCTTTGTTTGAATTTGAGAAAGAAACACGATTTGCTCCATTACGAGTAATGGGACCGCATTGTAGCTCCGCCTAATCAAAGATGTCAAAGGAGCTACATTATTGTTAATGCGTTCTCAATTAAAATTAGAAATTCTCATTTACAATAAAATGATCGAAAACAGTTAGTTTTTCATACTAAAGTTAGAAAAATGCTAAGTAGGGTTCATTACAATAAAAATGTCCCCCTTACCTTTTTGCAGGGTACAAATCTGTCGAAACGGCATCTTTTTTTTGTAAATTTTTTGAAATTATAAAATTTTAGTCGTTTCAGAATAAAACAGATATTTTATTTGCAATATATGCCCATCTGTTATTTTTTTGTATGATTGATGTTTTTCATGTGTGGATGTCTGCATCCCACCCTGGTGTATGACAATTAAGATGTATTTGTTCAACTTTGCATTTCTCAGGTTCGGATGCCTGCATCCCACCCTGGTGGAGTCTGATTCAAATAATTTTTACACCTTCGGTATTTCTCAGGTTCGGATGCCTGCATCCCATCCTGGTGGATGCTAATTCAAATAATTTTTACACCTTTGGTATTTCTCAGGTTCGGATGCCTGCATCCCACCCTGGTGGATGCTGATTCAAATGATTTTTAAACCTTTGGTATTTCTCAGGTTCGGATGCCTGCATCCCACCCTGGTGGATGCTGATTCAAATAATTCTTACACCTTTGGTATTTCTCAGGTTCGGATGCCTGCATCCCACCCTGGTGGATGCTGATTCCAATGGTTTTTACAACTTTGGTAATTCTCAGGTTCGGATGCCTGCATCCGACCCTGGTGTATGCAGATTTCAGTTTTATATATATTTGTTGTATTTTTCAACCTGGTTAATGCCGATTTTATATGTGCCTGTCCTAAGCCAGGAATCAATGTCAAAGATTTTGTTAGTCTCTGTCATCTATCTGTTTAATATTGTTCTATGTCCAGAAATTAGTCTTTCGAACTATTTTATCATGGCCAGACATCTCTAAATTACATGTACTATGTACATCTAGTTCTCATAATAAAACACATTGTTTGCTTACTCAGGAGGGTATTAAAGGGGTTCCATTTAATGTAATGGAGCAGCCGCCTCAAATTTACGTGCTAAGTTTAAGACTATTTAAGTGCGGTTTATGAGTTGCTATGGATATATCATTAATACTTTGATGGTGAATTTGTAACATAATCTAGCTACAAACATTAGGTTTTTACTCACAAGACTTATTTTCATATTAGTCCCGTGCGGGGCCCGGATGGCGAATAGGCCCGCAGCAGAGCCTAGCTTGTCGTAAGAGGCGACTAAGGTTCTTGGGATTCTGACGTCGGGTCAGTGCTCAGCCCATAGAGCGACCAAGTGTGTACCCTAGGTGGCTGAATAGGGTAGCCCTCGTCCGCGGGGGTTGTCAGGTCTATAATACGGAAACCCTGACCGCCGACCATAGTGGGCCAACGTGTGTGGAGAATGCCACGCTTCATGCACGTAAAAGACCCGTTTGTGGACCGCCAAGTAATGCACCACATAGGCTAAAATTTCCGCCCCTACCCACTTCTCCCTTTTTCCTGTGGTTCTTCAAAATTTACCGTCCCTGTGTTTCCCAACCCATCCCATATTTCATTTATCATCATCATTTCATGTTCATTGTATCATCCTTTTCATGTTCATCGCCTGTAAATAACCTATATAGCGTTGCACGGGCGTAAAACACCAACTCACTCACTCACTCACTCACTATTTTCATATTATTTTGATCTTGAACTTCATAGTGAAGTTCAGGATCTAAATAGTAAACATGTGGCAATCTTATCAATAACAAAAGCATTCTAACATGTCTAATGTCTAACCTACCGCTCCAAAAAGCAAATTTACACAACATGACACGTGCGTGCTAAATGTAAACATCGTCATTTCACTGGCATTGTTGTTGGTTTCTCATCCCTTTATATCACCAGAATTCACAAAATGAGTGTCCGTTTGTTTCTTTACATAGTCCGGAAGAACATGCAATGTCTTTATACCACTTAAACGCTTTTTATTTCGTATAAAATTGACGAAATCCTCTCGATGTGATCAGAAATTAACAATGGCGTGTTGTGCGTAAAGCTCCGAATCGATGAAGATTTTCCCGATTTACCAAATAAGGACATATCGCTCCGCCTACTAATTATGAATGCAAAAGAGGAAAAAGATTAAAAACAAGCCAAAAGTGATATATTAAGACGCGATTTTAAACATACAGAGCAGAAAAATGTCTTTTTGTCATTAAGAAAGTATATTATTCTTGTTGCAACCATTTATCCAACGCTAAAATTAAAAGGGACGGTAAATTTTGAAGAACCACAGGAAAAGGGGAGAAGTGGGTAGGGGTGGAAAATTTAGCCTATGTGGTGCACTACTTGGCGGTCCACAAAGGGGTCTTTTGCGTGCATGAAGCGTGGCATTCTCCACACACGTTGGCCCACTATTGTCGGCAGTCAGGGTTTCCGTATCATAGACCTGACAACCCCCGCGGACGAGGGCCACCCTATTCAGCTACCTAGGGTACACACTTGGTCGCTCTGTGGGCGAAGCACTGACCCGACGTCAGAATCCCAAGAACCTTAGTCGCCTCTTACGACAAGCTAGGCTCTGCTGCGGGCCTATTCGCCACCCGGGCCCCGCACGGGACTCATCCCTATTGTGTCTAACAACTATGTATTATTATTACAGTCATTCCTTATAAATAAATTTTCAAAACTATAGATAACATAATTTATTAATAAACGAACAAAAAATGGTGTCGCTTCCTGTAAAAAATGGGCGTTCCCAAGATTTTTTATGAAATTTCGTCCAATCAAAGTGCAGTATCGTGATAAAATTTATTTATCCTGACATACAAATTTTTTTTAATATAATCCTTTTTAGACATGCAGAAAATTCTTCAAATGTGTTGGAGAACCCTTTTCAACACCAGGTAACCGCACTGCAGATTGACCTAGAAAAAGTAACGAAGGAGCTAAGTAAAACGCATAATGAACTAAGCAATACAAAGAAAGAACGAACTGATGCAAAGAGATGTGTAGAGATAGCAATAAAACAAAAACAAGAAATGGAGAAGCAACTTGTAAATGAAAAACAAAGAAACAAAGAGACGATACATCAAATTAGAGAAATTAGAATTGGTAAGTATATGACCTACGCTTCTCTTGTAGCAATTATATTAGCAAAGTTTAACTATGAAACATGTAAAAACTGGACGGTTTGCTGATCTTTAGTAGCACAGGCCATGCATTTGTTAATATTTAGAAGTATGTGTACAGAATTCAGGCAATTGGTTCAGCGACTTTACCGTTTTCTAATTTATTAGTAGCCATACCCAAGCAGACGTAGTACCTGTACATTTACATTTTAGGAGGTAGAAAGGGACCTACTGAACAAAAAGGTCAGTGAGATGGAGGAATGCTTAAAATATTATGTACAAAAGAGGACTGTGCCGACCATGAAAAAACTTCAGATGCAACTGATAAAATGGTACGATTATAAAAATGACAAGTACAAATTCCATTTTTTTTTTGTGGGGGGGGGGGGGGTAAACTGGAATAAGAATACTACTTACGTTTGTAATATATGCAGATCGAGAACACAACATATAACTTAAAGAGATTTTCTAAATATATTGCTCACTATGAATGACCGATCTACGTATCGCGTCGTTTTTTCCTTCTTTCTGTACCTTCGTACGTTCGTTGGGTGCAAAACAAGTAAAAATTTCCAAATGAACCACCAATGGTGATCTCAATCTATTCCCTATACAAAGATCAAGTAATTCTTTCCCTCTAGTGTCTACATGTGTATCTTGATTCTCTCTTGGACCCAAATCAACATCTTGTAAATATCTATCATCCAGACATCTATTAAAATGGTTATTATCATTGTTTACAAAATCTGGTTCTGATCCAACTCTGGCGTTAAAGTCACCACAAATAATGATATCACCCTTGTTGTTATAATTACTTATATCTTCATTTAACATCTTAATAACACCTGTGTCATTATTTTCTAGATTAATTGAGACAGATGAGTTAACTGGGGGATGGATACTACAAGATGTTTGTGCATAAAAGAAGGTAGAAACCCGTGTTTGACGCCCGATTACTGCAAATCTGATTACCTCTTATTACGAACTAGCTACAATAATGTAGCTCCTTTGACATCTTTGATAAGGCGCCTAATCAAAGATGTCAAAGGAGCTACATTATTGTAGCTAATTACGAACACACCCGAGATTCACTTAACAGTCATAACAATTATTTTCATTGGCCAACGGACATTGCGGACACTGACGAAGCTTTGTACACCTTGCTGAGATCCCCAAATTGGATTCGGATATCATTCTAAGTACAGACTCCTTCGAGGTAACATTTAGTTGCATTTACCCAGCATTTTTATGCACTCGTCCCGAAAAAAATATTACTGCTACACAAACGTCATATACTTAGTCATTAACGGTTTGTTTGAAATACAGAAGCAGAGGTACCAATGGGGCATCCGAATACCATACCAAAAGTCCGAAAGGGCAGAGACAAAACCAGTAAATATCAACAGGAACGGGACAAAAACAGACAACATGTAAAACATGGAAACACAAAATAACTGAATATCAATCAACAACGCGAACTCTAGTCGAAACAAGAGTGAACTCAGGTGCTCCGGTTTAGAATAAATATTTTGAATCAAAGAGACCAAGCATAAAAACAATTATGCACTTATTTGATCACACAGTAAAAGATACACCCGTTTTAGCCCCTTTTGTCTAAAACGGTAGGGGCCAGAAACCCCAAATGCTATACCAACCTTCCTTTTGATGGTTATAAACATCATAATATTATCAAAATTTTATAACAATTGGTTAACTACATCTAAAGTTATCGCACGGAAACCAAAGTGTCTACAGACGACGACAACGACATAACATAAAACGATCGCAAAAAAATTGCGGTCGTATAAAAAACGTGGCCGCCATTGCTAAAAATAGAACATAGGGTAAATCTCAGTTTTTTTGCTAATAACTCAAAAACAGTACCAGATATCAAAATTCTGGCATATGGTAAAAGTAATCAGCACCTCAAGATCTAACTGCCCAGAAATTTTCAAGAAGATCCAACAAGGTTGTTTGTTAGTTATTGCTTTACTCCCAAACAGCACGATTTCGGCTATATCCGGGACATGAACATGAAAGTGGTGAAAAATGAACTTGTGGAGGAAATGGGGAAACAAGGCCAATCGGGTAGAAGAGTTTTGACTGCCACTGGAAAAAGGAGTGATTGGTAGGGACGGGAAATTTTGCCTCCTGCATGGGGATCCTACGGAGGTTACTCTTACCGAGACCTGCAGCAGGGTTCTTCAACATGCGAGGATCGTGACATTTGTCCCAACACGGTGCAGCACTATGGTTTGCGGTCAGGTTTTCTGCAATATCGCCTGACGACCCCGCATCTCTCGATGTCAGGCCCATTCAACCACCTGGGGTACACATTCCAGTCGCTTTGTGGGCAAAGCGGCCTGAACCGATGTCAGGTATCTGAGCGCTTTTTAGTGGACTTTTACCGATAAGCTTAGCGTTGCTGTGGGCCTATTCGCCACCCGGAACCCGCACGGGGCTCATCGCATGTACATAACCTATAAAGGGTTGCACGGGCGTAAAACACCAACTCACTTAATTGTCATACACCAACACCAAAATCCAAGCGGTCAGCCATAAAGAATTTTTAATTCAAATATAGTAACAGCTACACTGTCACCTGTAGCCCATCATTCTAGATCTGAACCAGGAACCTGCAGTCTTTCAGCAAATACAAGTTCAAGAAGACCTAAATCGCATCTTCCTGAAGGTCATACAAGTACCTGTAGTTCTAGATCAGCATCAGAAACAAGACAGACCAATGGTGAAACTTCTACAGACTCAAGACTTAGTAGGAATAGACTGATATACTCAATAGCTTTTGAAAGGCAGATATATATAATATACAGGTCAAAGATATCAAGCCAACTTACATGTGTAGTTTCGTATTAAAAAGATTTCTCAACTACTATTAATCGTAGGCTTTCGATATTAGGTAGGGGACTCATATGGTGTGATGTGTTTTATGATCTATTGCTACCCTGTTTAGCAAGCGGATTTACAATTTTTTACACTCGGCGGGGGACTTAAAAATTCTGTTCTTGTTATTTCAATAATGTTAGTTGTAAATAGAAACAAATATGTCATTTTAGAAAATAAACAAATTCAAAAGCATAGGAAATTATTATTTGTGTTCCTAAATTAATAAAAAGCTACGCCGAGCGCAGCATGATACGACCGCAACAAGTTGAACCCTGTACATTGGAGGCCCAATATGGATAGTCTATTGCTTTGGTCACATGCAGCCCATGGTGGACTTACAAAGCTTTTTTACACATGCAACCTATGGTGGACTTTAAAATGTATATTTGACACATATAGATTTACAATAACATTTAATAGAAAAAAAAATTTCTATATTCATTTACATTTTTGACACGATTAAGCCCCTTTTGGCCCTTTTTAAAAAAAGATTAGGACCACAAAATGCAATAAAAAGCTTCCTTCAGTGTATATAATCATCATATTTAAACGTCATAACAATTGGCTGGCCCACTACAGCTAAATTTCTTGTGTAAAACTATTTGCCTTGACCAACTTTTAATAAAAAGCTTCGCCGAGCGCAGCATGATACGACCGCAACATGTTGAACCCTGTACGTTTTAGGCCTAATATGGATAGTCTATTGTTCTGGACACATTCAGCCCATGGTGGACTGACAAAGGTTTTTGACACATGCTTCTCTGATGGACTTTCAACCCAGGGGCTAAAAATATAAATTTTGAATGTTGTATTCTACTCTTTAAAAGAATAATGTTTGGGGAAAAAATTAAAAATCGAACCAGAATTTTTTTTTAATTATGATTACAGCCCAAAAAATTTATTCTTAAATTTAGAATCGCTACCTGACAAGAATAAATTTGCAAAAAAAAAATTTCAAAATCGGACCACAAATAAAAAAGCCCCATTTGGCCCCTAATTACGTAATAGGGGGAAAAAGGGGGGGTCGCAAAAATTAATTCCTAATTTTGTATTCGCTATTTGACAAGAACAAACATGCAAAACAATTTTTCAAAATCGGACCAGAAATAAAAAAGTTTCAATTTCGGCCCCATTTGGCCCCTTATTACGTAATAAGGGGAAGAAGGGGGGGTCGCAAAAATTAATTCTTAATTTTGTATCCGCTATTTGACAAGAACAAACATGCAAAAAAAATTTTCAAAATCGGACCAGAAATAAAAAAGTTTCAATTTCGGCCCCTTTTGGCCCCTTATTACGTAACAAGTGAAAAAGGGTGGGGTCGCAAAAATAAATTCTCAAATTTGGATTCGCTACTTGACAAAAATAAACTTGCAAAAATAAATTTCAAAATCGGACCACAAATAAAAAAGTTTCGATTTTGGCCCCGTTTGGCCCCTAATTACGTAATAGGGGGAAAAAGGGGGGGTCGCAAAAATTAATTCTTAATTTTGTATCCGCTATTTGACAAGAACAAACATGTAAAAAAAAATTTCAAAATCGGACCACAAATAAAAAAGTTTTTATTTTGGCCCCTTTTGGCCCCTAATTACACAACCGAGAAAAAGGGGGGGGCAAAAATTCATCAGGTTCATTCTTTTATTGTAAGAAACATTCTTGACAAATTTCACAGCAATAGGCCAACTAGGACCAAAGTTATGGTGGAAACAAGTAAAATATTTGAATTTTTTTCCCCTTTTGGGCCCCTAATTTCGAAACAAAAAAGGGGGGACCCCCAAAATCAATCCCATTTATCCTTGTATGGTAAGGAACATCACTGTCAAATTTCATAGCAATTGGATAACTAGAACTAAAGTTATTGTGGAAACAAACAAAAAAGTAGTATTTTTGGCCCTTTTTTGGCCCCTAATTTCTAAACGAAAAATGGGGGGACCCCCAAAATCAATCCCATGCATCCTTTTATGGTAAGGAACATCATTGTAAAGTTTCATAGCAATCGGATAACTGGAACTAAAGTTATTGTGGAAACACTAAAAAGTTAACAGACAACGACGACGACGACAACGACGACGACGACGACGACAGCATCATACCATAATACGTCCGCAATTTTTTTGCGGTCGTATAAAAATGGCGTTTTTTACCCCTTCGACCCCTCATATCTCAAAAACAGTAAGAGATATTTCAAATCTGATTGAAAAATGCAGGCAGGGATTTTCACAAGGATTCTAATGAAAAAAAGATTTTGAAAATCGGACCACAAATAAAAAAGTTGATTTTTTGGGTGTGGTCCGTCTTTGGCCCCCTGTAGCAATGTAACGGTTCAATGTACATCAAAACCATTTAGACATTTTGTTGACAGAATTTAATAAGGAATTCAATAAAAAAAGAATTTTCAAAATCAAACAAATAATAAACATTCTACAACAGTTTTGTCAATACACCCGTATTAGCCCCTTTTGGCCTTTTTTTCTGAAACGGTAGGGGCCACCAACCCCAATTACAATAGGAACCTTCCTCTAGTGGTTACAAACATCATATAAAAATTTCATAACAATTGGTCAATATTTACTCAAGTTATCGCACGGAAACCAAATGTCCCCAGACGACGACGACAGCATCATACCATTATACGTCCGCAATTTTTTTGCGGTCGTATAAAAAAGGGATATTAATATTTTACTATATGTTTTTAGTAAAGATATTAAACATTTGCTGATTCTTTTACAGGATAATCAAAAAGAAATCCTTGATCGAGTCAACCAGATAGAAAACCAAATGAAATCCAAAGAAAAAATGGTTTTACCTATTGGAAATCTACACACTGAAAGGTTAAAATTAGATGTTGGTAGTACCGCTGAACGTAGTATGAGATTTTGACACTTTCACAAAGTCTTGTTTTATTATGTCTCCTCTTCCCAGAATGGAGAGACATATTGTTTTAGTGCGAGTTCTTCTTTTTCGTCTTTTTTCTTCTTTTCATAGAAAGTTTGTCCGGGCTTAAACGTTTATATGTTTCATGCTTGGCATGTGGATGCATGATCACGAGACGATGCGTCGCATACAAAGATAAATGTCATAGGACCTTGACCTTTGACCTCAAGGTCAAATAAACAATATTTTAAGGTACAAAGCTTTTCCGGGGTGAGACTTTTTTTTATCCTTTGACATAAGTCTTTTATACTTGGCGTGTGTATGTATGATAATGAGACGATGTGTTGTCTACCAAGCATATAATATCTTACTGTACTTTTGATTCAGATACATACAGAGTAACATCAGGTGCTTGCAGGGCGATAGAGCAAATGCAGATTTTATACCAACTTTTCAGCATGACAGACCAAAGAAATTTATAAGCTATGCCACCAGGAGTAGCAGAAATTACACTAAAGAATTTTGCTTTAAACGCTGAAATGGAATTCAATGTCCAGAGTGTAGATTCAGAAAATGTTTACATTAATAAATTTGTGGACCCCCCCCCCAAAAAAAAATAATAAAAAGAGCTATCTGTAACTTAAACATGTGCCAATATAATAGACGATCTTCCCATTTCGATTTTTTTGGTAATTGTCGAAATTTTACCTCAAATTACTGGATAACTGGTTGCCGATGTCATTTGCGCGTAAAAAGGAATTTTTAAATTTCATTATTTAAGTGTAAATGAATTGGTTTGAAAGGACCATCCGAGTGAAACAAATTAATTCTTTTCATGATTGATTGTTTTCCAGTAGAAAACACATTAAATAGATTGATAGAATAATTCAGTCCCTGTGCTCTCTTTTAAAAAAGCTGCCATTTTACCCCCATTTACCTCTCGTGACCCCTATTCTAACATCCGGAACGTTTCGGAATGGCACTTTTGGAAGATCGTCTATAAGGTCACACTATCCGTCTGAATTTAAAGGTCCGCCAGAAGAAGATAGGGATTTTCTTCGCTTTGTTTGGCACGACAAAAATGACATCTCACAACCCCTGATCGACTATAGGATGGCTGTGCATATCTTTGGAAATAGCTCTTCCCCATCAGTGGCAACCTTCTGTTTGCGTAAATCTGTTGAAGATGCCAGTCCTGATGTGATTGATTTTGTTCATAATAACTTTAATGTCGATGATGGTCTTGTATCATGTATAGATTTAGAAAGTGCTATCGATTTACTTAAACGCACAAGACAAGCCATTGAAACCGGTGGACATTTGCGACTACACAAGATAATGTCAAACCGTTTGTCTGTACTTCAGTCTTTTCCAACAGAAGACTTAGCTACTGATCTCAAGGACTTAGATCTTGGTTCATCAGATACTCCCACAGTGCGGAGTTTAGGGATTTTGTGGAACACATAATCAGATCAGTTTGTGTTTCGAGATAACGCCGAGAGCAAACCCTTTATTAGAAGAGGTGCATTATCTGTGATTAATAGTTTGTTCGACCCAATTGGATTTGCTTCTCCGGGAGATGATGTCAGAATCAGTTCGACCAATTAACTGGGACGATGACTACCTTATCATTTGAGAAGTAAATGGGAAAACTGGGTTAAATCCCTTGTTTCACTGCAGGACATATACATTCCTCGGAAATACTCTTCGATTTCATTTGCTCAAGCTAGTAAACGTGAAGAACACATATTTAGTGATGCGTCTAAAGATGCGATAGCCTCAGTTGCATGCAAGTGAAGTTTTCTTTTTAATGAGCAAGGCTAAACTGGCACCAGTGCACGGGCACACAATACCCCGTCTAGAATTATGTGCGGCAGTACTCTCCATTGAAATTGCTGATCTTGTTAAAGAGCATCTTATGATTGACTCAAGTGATTTCTATTACTACACAGACAGCCAAGTAGTTCTTGGATACCTTTCAAATGAAACACGCCGCTTCTATGTGTATGTTTCCAATAGGGTGAATAGAATCAGATCAGCAAGTTCACCAAATCAGTGGTATTATATTTCAACCGACAACAACCAGCAGATGTCGTATAAGTGCTTCGAATTTACAAGGTTCAAAATTTTTATCAGGACCCGACACTTTGCGAGACATTTGTAGTAGTGATGTCTCTGCAGGCAACTATGAGTTAGTGAGTCCAGATCAGGACAAGGAGTTATATCCAGAGGTTAACGTGCGTAAAATTGTTAGTTAGTTAGTTAGTTATTGCTTTACTCCCAAGCAGCACGATTTCGGCTATATCCGGAGATGACCATGAACGTGATGATACAATGAACATGAAATGATGATGAAGTGGAGGAAATGGGGACACAAGGCCAATCGGGTAGGAGAGTTTTGACTGCCACTGGAAAAAGGAGTGATGGGTAGGGACGGGAAATTTAGCCTCCTGCATGGGGATCCTACGGGTCCTACTCTTACCGACACCTGCAGCAGGGTTCTTTAACGTGCGAGGAACGTAACATTTTTCCCAACACGCTTCACCACTATGGTCGGTCAGGTTTTCCGCATTATCGCCCGACGACCCATCTCTCGAGTTCAGGGTTGCCCCATTCAACCACCTGGGGCACACATCCAAGTAGCTTTGTGGGCAGAGCGGCCTGACCCGATGTCAGGCTTCTGAGCGCTCTTTGGTGGACTTTTACTGACCAGCTTAGCGCTGCTGCGGGCCTATTCCGACCGTTTGTCCGTCACAAAGTTTGTCAGCACAACATCTCTGAAAATATTGAACCGAATTCAATGAAACTTTGTAAATAGGAAGTACACTATATGTAGCATATTACCAGAAAATGTTGATCCTAAAATTTCCGTTGGAGTTATGCCCCTTTGAACTTAGGAATTAGCTGAAAATCCTCATTTATCATCTTGTTAGCGCAACTCCTCTGAAACTACTGAACCGAATTCAATGAAACGTGGTTAATAGGAAGGACACCATATGTAATTGCGCATAGGACATGTCGCATACTTCTCATAGTTGAAATTTGTCGTTTACAGCGGAAGAAAGAAAATAATAATAGGAAAAAAGAATCCTTACAATAGAGGGCAGATGGAACTTTTTCATCTAATTATGGTCAAATAAGGTGTATTTACCCAAAAATAACATTTTTTTGGGTCAAAAATGACAAATTTCCAAATTTTCTAAAAAGGGGCGTGGCATGTCAACTTCCTAATTTCTGACAATTGAACAGTTTTAATCAATGAAACAGGTTGGAATAGTAAAAGAAAGTTGATTTGACCTTGAACAATGTTTCAAGGTCATATAATGGCTAAGTATGGTGATACGGTACAATTTTCACAAAAATCCATGTCGCAAAACCATTTGTTAATATTTTTTCAAATTTTTTTTGTGTTCATTTAAGAAGACATAATCACACCATACAAAGGAAAAAAAATCTGAAAAGGGTTACATTTTTTGAGCTATTTCACAATGAAAAAAAGACTCATTTTTTGAAAATCTACAAATGATGACCTTGACCTCATTTCCGTCCTTAGGGGTCACTGACCTTGTAGACTAAGTTTCATTGAAATATCTTAAGATTTGTTGATTTTAGTAATTTTATACTAAAAAAGTCAAAGTTGAAAGGGGAATAACTCCTGTATTGGTCAATATAAGATAATAAGAAACAGTGATGGCACAACACCAAGAGTCAGTCTTTATATTTCAAAAGGATTAAAGAAGCAAAGGTGTACCAAAGGGGTAATCAGTATCATAAAACAGTAAAGACAAAGACAAAACCGGCAGATAAAAAATCATCACAACAAAACAAACCACATAACAACATAAAACACACATACATTACAACAAAACCGCATTCAGCAACGCGAACTCGAGTCGAAACGAGAGTGAACTCAGGTGCTCCGGAAGAGAAAGCAGTTCCTGCACACCCGCCACGATGCCAAAGATCGATTAAGTGTTGGTCAAATCCGGAAAGGATGACATTACAAAACTCTATGTCAAACCAACATCTGTGCTCATCTGAGAGATAGAAATCCCGTTTTTGTATACAAGCACATGATGTCGTCCGTAAAATTTCTTGAGTGATGACAACAACCTGGGAGCAACGTACCCCTGTGTTAACAATTTGCTTGTCAGCCGTGTAGCTCTATCATGGAAGGTGACATCATCCACTAGAAATGAGGTCACTGTGACCTATATTTTACGCATGAATGACTTTGGTAAAGTTCTTGGTTAAGGTCCATATCTTGAAAACTACATGTTAGGGGGCAATAATATTTCACTACTAGATGAGTCTTTGTAACATGGCACCACCCACCAGAAATAAGGTCACAGCGACCGATATTTTACACATGAACACTTTTGATCAATTTCTTGGTAAAGGTTTATATCCCAGGTAATACACATTGAGGGTCAATGATATTTCAAGAACGGGAGGGCCATCCTGTGGCTCATAGTCACATGTTCTAGTTTTTGTGACTAGTCCTTGTGCACTGATCATATACTAATAGAATAGTCTACTTGCCTATAAGCTTTGGATTTTAATCGGGAATTGATTTAATTTTATTTTTGTACATGTATTATCACTACAAAAAATACATTGGTTTCAAAATGGCATACAAGGCGGACAAGCTTCTGACTTCCAATTTTCTTACATTTATTTAGTTTTAATAATTGAAACAGGTTTACACTTACCCTAACCCTAATTGTACGTTTTTTGCACTATCCTTTACCTGAACTGTATCTCTTTGTACTAGCCCCTACCCCTTATTTTGTGTTTTCATCGACCCTCACCCTAATTGTATGAATTGGTACTAACCCTTACCTGAAATGTTTCTTTTTGGTCCAACCCCTACCCCTAAGTGTTTTCACAGACCCTAACCGTAACCCTATTTGTACGTTTTTGTACTGTCTTTTACCTGAACTGTATCCCTTTGTACTAACCCCTGCCCCTTATTTTGTGTTTTCATCCACCCTAACTGTATGATTTTGTACTAACCCTAATCCTAACCCTAAGTGTATCTTAATATGCTAGCCCCTAACCCTTATTGTGTGTTTTATACTTACCCTAACCGTAATTATATGTTTAACACTAACTCTACCCTAATTGTATGTTTTTGTACCAACCCTTATCATAAATGTATTTTTTTGGTACTAATCCCTACCATTTATTTTGTGTTTTCATCGACTATAACGCGAATAGTATGTTTTTGTACTAACCCTATCCCTAAATGTATCTTTATATGCTAACCCCTAACCCTAACTGTGCTATTCGCCACCCGGAACCCGCACGGGGTATTCCACATGAACAACTGAAATCGCGATTGGCACAGCTGATTAAACACAGCTTTTTCAAAAAGAATGGAAAACGCAGGTACAAATTTCTTGTAGTCGATTATACCAAGACTTACTTTGTCATCAATGAGTCTAAGAAAAAGAACAAATTTACAGAAGACCAAATAATCGACATGCTCAACTTTCTTATTGACAACATATTTGTTCAGTTTGGTGGACGTGTTTTTCAGCAAACAATAGGGATTCAATGGGCACTAATTGTGCACCTTTGCTTGCTGATTTGTTTCTTCATTCATATGAAGCAGACTTCTTGCAATCTCTTCTAGACAAAAAAGACCGTAGACTAGCTCTCTCTTTCAACCTCACGTTCCGTTATATTGATAATGTCCTTTCACTAAACAATTCCCGATTTGGTGACTTTCTCCATCTCATATATCCATAGGAGCTTGAGATAAAGGACACAACGGATTCTAGGAAGTCTGCTTCATATTTAGATCTACATCTCGAAATTGACTCTCAAGGAAGACGTTCAACAAGGCTCTATGACAAACGTGACGACTTCAACTTTCCAATCGTCAACTTCCCCTTCTTGTGTAGCAACATTCCGTCCGCTCCAGCTTATGGAGTTTACGTATCTCAATTGATTCGTTACTCCAGAGCGTGCGGGACTAACATCGATTTCCTTAGCAGAGCGACACGTCTGACACAAAAATTGCTCACACAGGGTTATGTTGCTCCTCGATTGCTGTCTTCGCTCAAGAAATTTTACGGAAGACATCATGCACTTATAGACAAATATGGGATTTCGATCTCTCAGATGAGTGCAGATGTTGGTTTGTCATAGGGTGTTGATTTGTCTTCCTTTACCGGATTTGACACGCTGAATGGACTATTGGCAACGCGACGGGTGTGCTATAGCAAGCAGGAACTGCTTACTCTTCCGGAGCACCTGAGTTCACTCTTGTTTCGACTGGAGTTCGCGTTGTTGATTGATATTCAGTTGTTTCCATGATTTACATGTTGTCTGTTTTTGTCCTGTTCTTGTTGGTGTTTACTGGTTTTGTCTCTGCCCTTTCGGACTTTTGACATTCGGATACCCATTGGTACCTCTGCTTCTTTTAGAGTTAGTTAGTTATTGCTTTATTCCCAAGCAGCACGATTTCGACTATATCCGGGAGATGAAAATGAAAGTGGTGCTATTATGAACATGAAATGGTGATGAAGTGGAGGAAATGGGGACACAAGGCCAATCGGGTAGGATAGTTTTGACTGCCACTGGAAAAAGGAGTGATGGGTAGGGACAGGGAATTTAGCCTCCTGCATGGGGATCATACGGGTCCTTCTCTTACCGAGACCTGCAGCAGGGATCTTTAACGTGCATGAAACAGATGTGAAACAAATAATGTGAGAGCATTGACCGTCAATGGAAAATTAACTTCTGCAGTGAAAAACTGCTACAAAACAAGTTAAACTTTTCCCATGCTCGCGTCCCGTGCGGGGCCCGGGTGGCGAATAGGCCCGCAGCAGAGCCTAGCTTGTCGTAAGAGGCGACTAAGGGTCTTGGGATTCTGATGTCGGGTCAGTGCTCAGCCCATAGAGCGACCAAGTGTGTACCCTAGATGGCTGGATAGGGTAGCCCTCGTCCGCGGGGGTTGTCAGGTCTATAATGCGGAAACCCTGACCGCCGACCATAGTGGGCCAACGTGTGTGAAGAGTGCCACGCTTCATGCACGTAAAAGACCCCTTTGTGGACCGCCAAGTAGTGCACCACATAGGCTAAATTTTCCGCCCCTACCCACATCTCCCCTTTTCCTGTGGTTCTTCAAAATTTACCGGTCCTTTGTGTCCCACCCCACCCCATATTTCATTTATCATCATCATCATTTCATGTTCATTTCATCATCCTTTTCATGTTCATCGCCTGTAAATAACCTATATAGCGTTGCACGGGCGTAAAACACCAACTCACTCACTCACTCACTCTTAAATGGAAATTAAAAATGTTTATATGGAAAATTTTATAACAGTAACAATTAATTATATTTTATAGTTCCCATATAAACATGATTCTTCTTTTATTCATTTACTTGTTTAGTACTGACAAATTCACAAGTATACCCTACATGATTGAATTCCAGATCTTGTTCCAATTTACACACATGTGCAATATCACAAACATAACAGCTAACAAACACATACAAACAGGCAAACAATGTACATCTCATCATTGTGATATTTTTACTTTCCCGCAAATAAGAAAAAAATTAAGTCAAATATGATAATTACTTAATTTGCAGAAAAAAATAATTGCCATTTATATCTAATAAAAAAACCATCAGCAATGAGAAGTTCTTTTCTTCAAAATTCTCAAACATTTAACCTCTGCATAATTTACAAATAACTTAAAGATTACATAATCAAGTTTTAATATCGTCCCGTGCGGGGCCCGGGTGGCGAATAGGCCCGCAGCAGAGCCTAGCTTGTCGTAAGAGGCGACTAAGGGTCTTGGGATTCTGACGTCGGGTCAGTGCTCAGCCCACAGAGCGACCAAGTGTGTACCCTAGGTGGCTGAATAGGGTAGCCCTCGTCCGCGGGGGTTGTCAGGTCTATAATACGGAAACCCTGACCGCCGACCATAGTGGGCCAACGTGTGTGGAGAGTGCCACGCTTCATGCACGTAAAAGACCCCTTTGTGGACCGCCCAGTAGTGCACCACATAGGCTAAATTTTCCGCCCCTACCCACCTCTCCCTTTTTTTCTGTGGTTCTTCAAAATTTACCGGTCCTTTGTTTCCCACCCCATCTCCATATTTCATTTATCATCATCATTTCATGTTCATTTTATCATCCTTTTCATGTTCATCGCCTGTAGATAACCTATATAGCGTTGCACGGGCGTAAAACACCAACTCACTCACTCACTCAGTTTTAATATCTAAAGTTAATTTCATCGATTCTTTCTTCAACTTCCTTGATATCTTTTGGCATGACCCTAAATGCCTGTCCTCCCCGTGCGGGTTCCGGATGGCGAATAGGCCCCAGAAGCGCTAAGCTTGTCGGTTAAAGTCCACTAAAGAGCGCTCAGAAACCTGACATTGGGTCAGGCCGCTTTGCAGGAGGCTTCATTTCCCGTCCCTACCCATAACTTTTTATTTCCAGTGGCGGTCAAAACTCCTACCCGATTGGCCTTGTGTCCCACTTCATCGTCAATTCATGTTTATTGTATCACCACTCAATGTCCATCTCCCGGATATAGCCGAAATCGTGCTGATTGGGAGTAAAGCAATGACTAACTAACTAAATGCCTGTGTCCCGTGCGGGGCCCGGGAGACGAATAGGCCCGCAGCAGCGCTAAGCTTGTCGGTTAAAGAACCCTGCTGCAGGTCTCGGTAAAAGTCCACTAAAGAGCGCTCAGAAACCTGACATCGGGTCAGGCTGCTTTCATGTTCATCTCCCGGATATAGCCGAAATCGTGCTGCTTGGGAGTAAAGTTAGTTAGTTAGTTAGTTATTGGGAGTAAAGCAATAACTAACTAACTAACTAATTGTATCACCACTTTCATGTTCATCTCCCGGATATAGCCGAAATCGCGCTGCTTGGGAGTAAAGCAATAACTAACTAACTAAATGCCTGTCCGACCACAAAGGTCTGGTAACTGACATCACAACTGGAACTGTACCATATTGTGGTTACTCTGCCACATGTTTTAGATTTGCATCTTGTCTTATTTTGTGCCAATAATTTATAATATGTTCTCCACAAAATTAACTGTATTTCTGTTTTTGTATGTCGAAAAAGTGGCCTGTTGTGCAGTTGGAAGCTTTGGCTTTTTTATTGGACATTCTGTTCCAACAATCACTACTCTTGTTGTTGGAAATCTGCGTTTGAAATCTTGTGGACTATAAAAACGAACAAGATCTCTTTCTGGTCGTAAGTTGATTTCCTTCCATTGTCTATACATAAAATTCACCCAAGTTATCCATATATTCATGACTGATGTCTCCGAGATATTCTTGTGTTGTCTTAAGTTTTATAAGTGTAAGAACAAATTGGTTCTCAATCGAAAGTAATCCAAGTTATATGCAGCATTTCCAAGGGACGCTAAGACAAACATAAAATCATAATAGGTTTTAAGACCAGTATAAAACATCATACCAACAGGATCGTTTTCAAATTTTTCAAAACATAAAGACGGCCATGACAAAGTTTGTGTTCCTGTTTCACATGTACACAAGCTGGGAGGGTGGGATAGAAGTGGGTGCTTGCGTACATACTAGACTGTTCAAGCAATCCCATGCTCAAACCATGCTTAGCAAAAAACTGTTTAGCATTTTCTATAGCCATGTTTGCTTGCTGTTTTTCCATCTGTTTTTTTTTTCATCTCATTAACAGCTGAAATAATAACAAAAAATAAATTACAAAATTACTCACACATTTAAATTCTCATGGATCTATGAACTTTTTAAACTTGAATGACAAGTTTTAACAAAATGAATCTGAACCGATACATGCATTTTTATTTTCATCATGTTAATGGGGGTAAACAACATATTTTACACATTTAAGTACAGTTCTCTTTAAAGACCATGCAATTGTAGCAGAAATGTTGGGAAATGCAATATCATAGATTATTTAAATTCTTATATTGTGTTTATTTCAACATAAAAGTAACACACAAAATTGAATATCAGCCATATATTCTTCTTTTACCTTTTTCTAAAGTATTCATTGTATCCCATTATAGTGTAATTTTCCTACATAGTTTAATGTATTTTCAAATCTTTGTAAAAAAAAAATTGGCATCTTTTAGTATGTCTTACAAATAATTTTTTCGGAGGACGTTATAACAAAATCAGTTGAAATAAGTTATGACTTTAAACAACAAATATATACAATAGTCTATTTAACTTCTACAAAAAATGTTTAAAAAGTACGGGAAATTATCTCCCCTCTAAACTTCCTGTTAGAGGGAAGCATTTTAAATGGCCGCCCAGACAACAATAACAAAACGAAATTGTGCTATGCAAAAGTTTGCTGGAGGAATATGCGGTATTTCGTGTATTTTTCCGGGAGATGCAGTGTATGCAAGACTTCAGCAATGCCAGAAGAATATTGTTAACCATCTTAAAGCTTGTAAGCTGCACAGTGGCCACCAGTCTAGATAGTTAAACGAATAAAGTTAGTTTAGTTAATTATTTTGGTACTTCTAAAAAAAATTAGTGTTACCTCATTGCTTCCAGTTCTCCAGATTCGTGTTTATTGTATGTCAACAGCCTGGTCTGTAAAAGAATGACAACTCTACTATAGTATTAAATGTGGAAACAAGTTTGATTCCCAAAGGTGTTCCTTTGACCCTATGGAGACTTTTGTAGAGCTAAATGAGCTGAACATTTAAGCAAGCAACAGCTTTTGTCTATATCCCATCCCATCCCCATATTTCATTTATCATCATCATTTCATGTTCATTTTATCATCCTTTTCATGTTCATCGCCTTTAAATAACCTATATAGTGATGCACGGGCGTAAAACACCAACTCACTCACTCATGCAGGAATGATATATGACATGTTGGCAGCAAACGATCCTCATTTTGAAATGATTCCACAAAAAACATGTTACCTAAAAATAGAACATAGGGTAAAACCACTTAAAATGGCTTATAACTCATTTGGAGGCCAAATGTAGTGTGGTGTTCCAGTTTCTTAATTTTGTAGGATTATCCATCTTTAAGTTTCTTTTGTATCATCTCCAGTTCAAACGAAAGAGTTATTACGTCTTCCGTCGAATGATCTAGGGCTTTAACGAACACTTTCTGCGTTTTGCCTGTAGGCCTTATAACTGGGGCCACCAGTATTGTAGCGGTTATCTAAAACATAATCATGGTGATTTATAGAAACTCGTTTCTACTTATGCTATAACTTTTTTGTTGTAATTTATATTTTCATCACACAATGTTAATATGTTAATAGATGCATAAGTGTAAGTTAAAATAAACTTTTTTTTTAAATGCAGACGATCTGTTTCTATTTTTTTTCAAGGATAAGAAGAACTTGTAAGATAACAAGCAAGTTGACTAAAATAAAATCTGAATTTAATATTGAAAGAATGCTTATACAGTAAAAAAGATATATGGAGAGATTTCAAAGTTTTAATGGCTAGAGCCATTTCTAGGAATAATGATGATGAATGGAAGAGACTCTCAGAAAAACAAACAAAAGAAGAGGTTCCTAGGAGCCTGAATCGCTCACCTGGTCTTGATGTCACCCCTATGATGAACTTTGAAGATCTAAATAAGCTAAACATTTAAGCAAACTACAGCTTTTCTCTTTCAGCTATAGTTTTGATTCTGTAGCCAAAAACGTGCAAAATGTTATTTTAAGGGCCGTCGTAACACATTGACTCTATAGAGACTTTTGTTAAAAGTTTAATTAATGATTTGAACATTTAAGCAAACATTCCATTTTTTTACTCTGCTATAGTCTTCATTTTAAGCCAAAAAACATGAAAACATGTTAATTTAGGGGATGTAATCCCAATAAAGAGTCATCTGACAACTGACCCTATGACAGACTTTTGTAGAGCTAAATGAGCTGAACATCTAAGCAAGCACCAACTTTTCTCTATATATATTGTTTTCATTCTAGAGGCCAATAACACTATTTTTCGCCTTAAAGGGTCTCTAACCCCTGTAAGGGGTCACTTAACAACTTCGACCCTTTGGAGACTGTTGTAGAGCTAAAGGAGCTGAACATTTAAGCAAGCAACAGCTTTTGTCTCTCTGAAATAGTTTTCATTCTATAAGCCTTAATAAGACTTTTGTAGAACTTTTGATGCTGAAGCAGTAGGATGGCATCAGATTTCATCTATCTCTTACACTTTTTGATTTACAAGCCAAAAACAGTAGTCTGACCCCCCGATATATTCTTAGTAACGGTGGTCATGTTTTTTGAAGGATCAAAAATCGAAACACTAGTTTTTTGCCTTTAAGGGGCTGTAACTCCTATAAGGGGTCATCTGACAATTCGACCCTATGGAGACTTTGGTAGAGCTAAACGAGCTGAGCATTTTAGCAAGCAACATCTTTTCTCTGTGTGCAGTAGTTTTCATTCCATAAGCCAAAAACATGAAAAAAACGCTATTCTTTACCTTTAAGGGGCTATATATAACCCCTATAATATGACAACTTCGACCAAATGGAGGTCCCGTGCGGGACCCGGGTGGCGAATAGGCCCGCAGCAGAGCCTAGCTTGTCGTAAGAGGCGACTAAGGGTCTTGGGATTCTGACATCGGGTCAGTGCTCAGCCCACAGAGCGACCAAGTGTGTACCCTAGGTGGCTGAATAGGGTAGCCCTCGTCCGCGGGGTTTGTCAGGTGTATTATACGGAAACCCTGACCGCCGACCATAGTGGGCCAACGTGTGTGGAGAATGCCACGCTTCATGCACGTAAAAGACCCTTTGTGGACCGCCAAGTAGTGCACCACATAAGGCTAAATTTTCCGCCCCTACCCACTTCTCCCCCTTTTCCTGTGGTTCTTCAAAATTTACCAGTCGGTCCTGTGTTTCCCACACCATCCCAAATTTCATTTATCATCATCATCATTTCATGTTCATTGCATCATCTTTTCATGTTCATCGCCTGTAAATAATCTATATAGCGTTGCACGGGCGTAAAACACCAACTCACTCACTCACTCACTCGACCAAATGGAGACTAGTAGAACTTTTGATGCTGAAGCAGTAGGGTGGCATCAGATTTCATCTATCTCTTATACTTTTTGATTTACAAGCCAAAACCAGTAGTCTGACCCCCTTGTCTATTTTTAGTAACGGTTGCCATGTTTTTTGAAGGATCAAAAATCGAAACAATCGTTTGGTGCAGGACATCCTAAATATCAAGCATACCAAGTTTCATTAAATTCTCTCCAGTAGTTTTAGAGGGGAAGATTTTTGAAAAAAAAAATTGTTAACGGAAGACGACGGACGCCAAGTGATGGTTACAGCTCACATGAACCTTTGGTCCAGGTGAGCAAAAAATAGATAATTTCAATAATAATAAATAAATGTTGTCTTACTATACATTTGTACTAAAATCATTTTTATATTTCTCTATTCTCAGAAAAATATAGAATTCGTTAGTAAATCCACAAGCTGATTATTAACACATGTCAAGTATACATAAAGGTAATAACAAAACAACCGAACTTAAATGATAAATCTCAATGTCCATAGAAAAATGCAGTAAACAGTCATACCGGAGCAATGATGAATAAAAATGGTCCTGATTTAGTACAGGCATTTAAAACGAAATGGTTGGCTTAACCAGGTTTTATGGCACCAAACCTGCCTCTTCCAATATTTCGATCTTAGGATCTGGTATTGACAAAAAGTGAGACACCATATATGAAATAGAAATGCAACCACTGTACATTCAAGATTTTTTTAGATGCTCCTGCATTTTTAAAATACAAGAGAAATCTCTTCAACAGCAAAATATATATCAGAAGTCAATGAATAGATGAAAGTGAACCTTATGATAAACTTTCATAAAACTAAAGAAATTTACACATATAAACTGCATATAAATAAATATATATATAGCTACCACTATGAAACATATGTGATGGCAGGGATCATCTAAACACATGGGTGTCACACATGTAACACACATGTCACATGCAAGTGCAACGCATGTGTTACATGTGTGGCAGGAAACGTCTCTAACACATGCGTGTGAAATGCATGTGCCATATATGTGTCACATGCGTGGCATTTTTACCGGTGTATATAATAAATATATATTTACTGGACCGAACACATGTTTACTTGATATTTTTTGATGGTCTGACTACATTAGTCAGCTGTTTTACTGATTAGCCAATCAAATCTCTTCAACAAGAGTTGGTACTGATAACTCGGAAGTCAGAATATTTATCTTGTTAGGGTATGATGATTTACAAATGTTCAGTTGAGTTCTGAGACTATTGGCCTATGAGATATCATCTAGACATCTTCAACCAAATGAAATCTTTTGTATGATGTCCCGCAGCAGAGCCTAGCTTGTCGTAAGAGGCGACTAAGGGTCTTGGGATTCTGACGTCGGGTCAGTGCTCAGCCCACAGAGCGACCAAGTGTGTACCCTAGGTGGCTGAATAGGGTGGCCCTCGTCCGCGGGGGTTGTCAGGTCTATAATACGGAAACCCTGACCGCCGACCATAGTGGGCCAACGTGTGTGGAGAATGCCACGCTTCATGCACGTAAAAGACCCCTTTGTGGACCGCCCAGTAGTGCACCACATAGGCTAAATTTTCCGCCCCTACCCACTTCTCCCCTTTTCCTGTGGTTCTTCAAAATTTACCGGTCCTTTGTTTCCAATCCCACCCCCATATTTCATTTATCATCATCGTTTCATGTTCATTTTATCACCCTTTTCATGTTCATCGCCTGTAAATAACCTATATAGCGTTGCACGGGCGTAAAACACCAACTCACTCACTCACTGTATGATGTCCGAATGCGATGAAAATTCTTCATACACATCTACATAAAATGTACTTTCTTCCTTCACGAGATTGCACCGTCTAAATATATAAAAAAATGATGATATCCGATGCAAATTTCTCCAAAACCTTTCAAGCGCTTTAGGAGAAGATGCGCTTACGAGGTCTCCCATTGATAAATGTATTTAAAATGCTAAGTCCAATTATCTCTTCTGAATGATGTCCAAGTGCGATGAAAATTCTTCATGCACATCTACATATGAGGTCCAGAAATCTCTAATCTCATGTGTTCATAGCAAACATCATATAACAGGAAATATTAAAATAATTGTATTCTTCTGTCCAGTTAAAATAAATAGATGGACTTTGATGTCCGGAAATCTCTAATCCCATGTGAAAGACAGGTTCATAGCAAACATTTTAAAACAGGAAATATTAAAATCATTGTTTCTTTTCTCCAGTCAAAAGTTAATAGTATGACTTTCAGAAGTTTATGGTTAAAATTAAATGAATCAGAATGATAAACACTTGAATTAATGCAAGAGCTCTCATCTCATACCAGTCTATTAATATCAAATTTAACAAATTACTCTTGGAAGCCGCCTCCCATATATTAATAAAATCAAAAGTAATTTCTGTTTCGGTTAAAACTTATTTAGATTTGAAATATTAGAATTTACTTTATCTTACACTGCTCTCAGAATTCATCATGATAATTCATCTTTTGTTTCATGCTTGTCAAGATGTTAAACATTGGATGTTACCGTGTATTTTTTGTGAAAAAGACAGTGAAATATGTCAAACTGTTATAAACTATAAAAAGAAACATTCAATAGATGAAAATACGTCACAGGAGAAGATTGACATTTTCTCCAAAGTGCATTATTTACTACATCAGCATATAGACATAATAAAACAAAATTTATTTAATGATAGAAATGTGTATACAACAGTTCATGGAATGGAAGAAGAGAAAGTTAGAGAGCTGTAATGGGCAATACATCATGTCCTACTTAACAGGTAATATATATTTATAATTTTAATATGTAAGTCTCTGTGGAGCTTTAATTTTTCGGGTACTTCTTCTAAGCTGAGGTTGAGGATCTGGCTGCTGTTTTGGCTGTTGAATTTCAGGTTGAGGTAATGCAGGATTTGGTGCATGTTGTACTGGATGTTGAGGTGGTTGAGGTATTTGGAGTTGGTGATTTAGGGGGTGTTGATGGTTAAAAATTTCAGTATATCTTCTTCTTATTTCTCTGTATGTTAAAATTAATACTGTTATTGCCACAGATATCTGACGTAAATATTCTTCTTCCTGATTCTCTTCTTGCATTCTATTGGCGAACTGATTTTTGGAAATTTGTTCAAAGATAACAATTTCAGATGTGTCCGAATTAGAGGAAGAATGTTGTTGTTGTGACTGTTGTTGTTGCTGTCGTTTCCTTTTCCATACAGAGATACATTGTATTATTATAATCGAAAGAACTGGAAAATAATCAAAACTTATATTTAATAAACGGTTATACTTTCAACACCCCCTAAAAATGTTTTCAATGTTTCAAATTCCACAGCTTAATTTCATCACGGCGCCTATGTGATTGTTTCCTACATTTTTGCAAACATAAAAATGTTAAGCAAAAAATAATTACTGAAATTAAAATGATATTAACAATTACTTCTATAGTATTATTTTAATTTAATACATCTGTAAACAATAGCTAAAAACAACTTGCCAGTCAGAGATCCCACTTAGTAAACAGATTTTAACTTCTATAGGTAATAAAATTATCTTTACTTATTTTAGTGGGATCTTTGCATTTATATCATATTATTATTGATTTTAGATTTAAATATAAAATGTTTTCCCGATTATTATTTTTATGCAAAGATAAATATCTGAATAAAATTATTAATGTTATTATACTTATTATCACAATAAAAAAATAATATATAAGCTAAAGTTGGTATCAATATGGAGTGAGAGTTCATACCTGTAATTGTGACAGCGGTTGATACAATTCATGGTGTTGTTGTATTGTTTAGGGTGGTCTGAAAAACAAGATTTAAAATTCTTTAAAAACATCAACTTTAAAGAAGAAAGTTTTGAAAAAAAAAAATTTAAATATTGAAAGTAGACTACTGCTTACTCCTTACAAATCAAGACTCGGCAAAATAATCATACATGTAAATGTACAATGAATAAAAATGCTTATTCTAAACAAAACTGTTTCTATTAAATTATTCATTAAACCCATTAATATTATATTTTTCAGGCTGAATACTAATAAGAAGATAAACAAGATGACTGACAATTTTCTCCTACCGAGGCTGTTTGAGGAGGAGGAGGAGATGACATCTCAGAGGTCTGCTGGTCAGGAGGAGATGACACCTCAGAGGTCTGGTGGTCAGGAGGAGATGATGGTGATGTCATTCTCTCTGAGGTCTGGCCATGGTTCCCATCATCAGTAGGTCGGATGCTGTGTGGAGAGGTCTGGCTTGGGCTGTAACACGACGGATTCTGTCTTGAAGCTGTGTACGGTATACTTGTCATGCTTGTAGAAAGTGAGCTTGAAGGAGAATACTAAAATGAGAAAATTATAAAAAAAAACAGTTAAAAGATTTAGTATACAGGTACCTGCTGTGTCACAAATAAATTAATTCACTCATGTATATTATATACGTCACACAGTGTGCATGTAACATTAAATATTTTATTGAATAATGCAAGGTCTTCTCTATTTAAATAAATAATTTCATGTGCTATTCATACATTTGTATTTTATTGAAAGTGAAATCTAATAATTTGAAAAAAAAGTTATTTCAATTTGTTTCACTCTTGAGATGTAAAATAAGTGTACACAAATGACAGTATCATTATACATTAACCATCCATTTACATGTGCAGCATAATGTTCAAATTGAAAATAAAGGGATGTGGAATAAGTGCACACGACACAACTCACAACATCAATAAGCAGAAATTTAAAAACCCCAATGAAAAACAGCAAGCAACCTTCAACAAGGCTCTTGAAGGAAAGGGGGGATGTGATAAGTGAGTGAGTGAGTTGGTGTTTTACGCCCGTGCAACGCTACATAGGTTATTTACAGGCGATGAACATGAAAAGGGTGATAAAATGAACATGAAATGATGATGATAAATGAAATATGGGGATGGGACGGGACACAAAGGACCGGTAAATTTTGAAGTACCACAGGAAAAGGGGAGAGGTGGGTAGGGGCGGAAAATTTAGCCTATGTGGTGCACTACTTGGCGGTCCACAAAGGGTTTTTTTTACGTGCATGAAGCGTGGCATTCTCCACACACGTTGGCCCACTATGGTCGGCGGTCAGGGTTTCCGTATTATAGACCTGACAACCCCCGCGGACGAGGGCCACCCTATTCAGCCACCTAGGGTACACACTTGGTCGCTCTGTGGGCTGAGCACTGACCCGACGTCAGAATCCCAAGACCCTTAGTCGCCTCTTACGACAAGCTAGGCTCTGCTGCGGGCCTATTCGCCACCCGGGCCCCGCACGGGACTTCACTGAAAAAAGGTAAAGCTTTTTGATTTTACATGGTACAATCTGGTCAAGAATAGTGGCTACCCTTGTTATATTATTTTTTTTAAATTGTCAGTCCACAAGGTACATGTATGTTTTGGCGGTTCATACATGTATTACAATTTACATGTACTTACACAGACTTCACTTCCAATTCTAACGTTTGTTCGTTCAGGTACATCTATAACAGAACACAGCTCTACCGTCCCGCTTGAAACATGAAATTCCTCAATTTCACTCAGGATTTAAACCATTGAGGACAGGGTTAGACGGTCCATTACTATCTATTTGATAGATATGCAATCATAAAGATACACCCCACTTCCTTCAAATTTACATCTTAACTCCTGTAAGTCAAATGTGATCGGCTCCTCTATTACTGTACATGTCCTGGGTGACAACTCTCTACCATTAACAACCACCATTGCAAAAAGAATTTTCAAAATTTGTAGCAACATCATCATTTTTATCATTTTTTTTTCACTTTACGGAGGTGGATTCTGGGTAAACTCTGACGTGAAATCATTGGTTGCGTTCAGAGAAACGCCTAAGGCACTACAGACAGTGTTTTACCCCACCCCATGTTGAACAAGAATCCAGAACGTAGATGAACTTTGCATAGATTTTTTGTTTTATTGTTTCTAAAAAATATTTACATTCGAAAGTCAACATTCAGTTTCTAATTTCAATTCTTGCCTATGAGTAACCCCCATCATAGTTGGACATAGAACGCACGCATGAGTGAGTGAGTGAGTGAGTTGGTGTTTTACGCCCGTGCAACGCTATATAGGTTATTTACAGGCGATGAACATGAAAAGGATGATAAAATGAACATGAAATGATGATGATAAATGAAATATGGAGATGGGGTGGGAAACAAAGGACCGGAAAATTCTGAAGAACCACAGGAAAAAGGGGAGGGGTGGGTAGGGGCGGAAAATTTAGCCTATGTGGTGCACTACTGGGCGGTCCACAAAGGGGTCTTTTACGTGCATGAAGCGTGGCACTCTCCACACACGTTGGCCCACTATGGTCGGCGGTCAGGGTTTCCGTATTATAGACCTGACAACCCCCGCGGACGAGGGCTACCCTATTCAGCCACCTAGGGTACACACTTGGTCGCTCTGTGGGCTGAGCACTGACCCGATGTCAGAATCCCAAGACCCTTAGTCGCCTCTTACGACAAGCTAGGCTCTGCTGCGGGCCTATTCGCCACCCGGGCCCCGCACGGGAAGAACGCACGCATGAAATCTCTGATTTTTACAAAAGGTTTGATTTAATTTAATTTAATTTGATGAATCTATTATGAATTTATAGAACATTCTTTTTTTGTTGAAACGAATATAAAAAAAAAACAAATTAAATGTAGATAGTAAATAAATCACTGACGTACAGGTCGACTTAAACATACCAATGATCAATCACAGGTCAGCTTAAACGTACCAATCATGAAGAACTGATACAAAAGCATAAAAGACCAGGGATGGTTTAGAAGCAAATAATACATAACCTAAAACTGATACTTTCGTATCTTAATTCCAGCGTCATCACGTTTTGAAAATAGATTAAATCGTACCCTCCCCCTTTTCGAGCTTCATCCACATAGTATACCCTTCCCACGTGGAAAACACTCTACCTATGTCCTCATAGCATGGTCTTTTATTTTTGGGACCATATTTTATAGGGTACCTCGTCCTCATAGCATGGTGTTAGTTTCTGGTACCATAATTTATAGGGTACCTTGTCCTGATACCATGGTTTCACCACTACTCTTCTGCGCAGAAATTTATTTCCCCGACAACACCCGCGGGTGACGAAAGTCTTTGTGACGCCGCAGGACGAGGCAAGACGACGGATAGTGCCAAAGTGACTCATATATATTGCTTTGAAACACGTTGCAGGCGACATAATAAATCTTCCTATATCTTATGAACATATCTTACACACAAAAAGGAAAAAAAAAAGTAGTTCACAATGATAATAAAATGATAATGATGATGACATGTATTCATTATATTATGATCTTAAAAATAACCTGCCCCATATTAGTAAATAAACAGTAAACATGGCCAATTCCCTATTTTCGTATTTCGCAAGAGTTGTCCTCCATTACAGTAGGTATATCACATTGGAATGAATGGGGAAAATAAAAGTTTTTATTTTTTCTAAATTATTCAAAAGGCCTATCGGTCCCTGTTCGAAAAGGAAAACATGTTAAATACCTTATTGAAAATCATTATATTTAACTTTTATAAATGTTTTCATTGACAAAATAAAAAAATAAATGCAGAAAAGCTTATATTTCCCCACAGTAACTAGTATAAAATACCTTCTGGAAAGAGAAGATAACTCTGTAAATGGGAGATAACCCACTATATACGAAAAGAGGGAATGAACTTGGAGCAGAAAATGTATCTATTTAGAGATAAGAATAAAAAGTCAGTTATTGCCTTCTAAGTGAGCTCCTTAGACAGCAAATAGATGACTAACACAACTGAAAATGTATCTGCCAATATTGGAATTCTACCTGAAACAAAATCCCAAAATAATGAAATAAGAGTTGCTGAGAAATTCGTCACAAAATTATTTTGACCCTTAAAATTTAGTGAAAATGTCTAAGCTGCCTTGACAGGAAGCAGATGATCGGCAGAATTGAAAACATATTCTTACATACCAAATATCAAAAGCCTACCAAAATAAATGACAAAGAATCTGTTGCGAATATTAAATTTTGACTCTCAGAAAAACCTGTCAAAAACATTCTACCCTTGCCAACTTTTGTAACTTAGAAAACTCTGATGAAAATTGGTTAAGAAAAATAAACGGACAAGGGTAGACTAATATAATCGGAAAACAATCTTATACATTGAAATGTATGTTTAAAGGTCTTCAAATTTAAAAAGTAACGATCTTCTTTTCATTTTTGGCGATGGTTCCTTTAACAATTTATTCACATATTTTTGAAGGACAATTGAAAACTCTTCGATTTCAGGCCAGAACTTGATTTTTTCTGAACTTTCTGAATTCTTCATAAATTTAACTCTATATGCATCATCAAGGACCTCAACTACCTGAAATTGAAAATAAAGTGATGCCAATTCAATACAATATAACACAAAAGTTAACTGTGCATATATGTTTTATGTTGATTAATTTAAGGATCAATTAGAATATTTATGTGTCAATTTAGGATTAAGTATTAAATATTCATTCACATTTTTTAAAACCGTTTAAAGGTAACAATACATTGATCAATAACAAAAGACAAAACAAGGCAAAGACATATCAGAGAAATTGAAGATTGCAGTGATCCTGACTTGGTACAGGCAATTTTCAAAAGAAATGTTGGGTTACATAAACACATGTTATCAGATTTTTTTTTACGAGTGGAAAATTGAGCGTTTTGCTTGATACAGGGTTATTTTCCTGTAATATAATTTTGATGCTGCTACTCTTCATATGTAAACTAATATTTTGTGTGATATCCAAAATCACAAACTTTCCCTTGGAAATTAATGTCCTACATTATCACCTTTCCCAGACCCCAGACAAAAAAAACAGCAATTCTAAAACCTACAAGTCAAATTCAAACTCTTAAGGATTTTTCATAGTCAACTTAAAATCAATGATTGAAAACTTCCAACATGTTGTAGCAGTAATATTGTACATAATTCAACATCACTTACTTGGGCAACGAAAGCTTTTTCTCGTGAATGCTTGCCCACTACTGGTACACCGACCACGATAAATGTTCCATATTTAATCTGTTTTGCAACGGTCTCCTGCTGAGTTGTATCAGTTTCCAGGACATCATATATATTGACACAGTCATTAATATTAATTGTTGGTATAATCTGAAAATATATAAATATATATATATTTCAAAATGCAATCTTGCAAAGCCCTTGCGCACCATGAAGGCAACTGTGTGCATCTAATGTTGATTTAATTCTTACACCACCCGGTGGCGAATAGGCCAGTAGCAGCGCTAAGCTTGTCGGTAAAGGTCCACTAAAGATCGCTCAGAAACCTAGCATCGGGTCAGGTCGCTTTGCCCACAAAGCGACTAGGATGTATGCCCCAGGTGGTTGAATGGGGCAGCCCTGACATCGAGAGTCGTCAGGCTATAATACAGAAAACCTGACCGCAAACCATAGTGGTGCACCGTGTTGGGAAAAATGTCACGTTCCTCGCACGTTAAAGAACCCTGCTGCAGGTTTCGGTAAGAGTAGGACCCGTAGAATCCCTATACAGGAGGCTAAATTTCCCGTCCCTACCCATTACTCCTTTTTCCAGTGTCAGTCAAGACTCTCCTACCTGATTGGCCTCGTGTCCCCACTTCATCATCATTTCATGTTAATTGTATCACCACTTTCATGTTCATCTCTTGGATATAGCCGAAATCGTGCTGCTTGGGAGTAAAGCAATAACTAACCAATTCTTACACCAGCAGTACTGTAATTGTTCTTTAAATGAGAATTAACTATATGTGTAACTGGATTAGCCGAGTATTTTTTTTTATCTTATCGTGTTGTTCTAACATATTTCTACCTCGTGTAAATATGATTTCAAAATGTTCAAAAAACAGAGAACATAAAGTGACAAGGACAAACAAAAGCTTTATAAGAATAGATAAGCATAAATAAGAATAACTATAAACCCTTAATTTAAATTATCATTATAATTATATCATTCCTTCCTCTTGCAATTCAACATTTCATCAATCGTACCATTTTGCTTTCCAATATTCGTTTTGTTTGGATAACCCGGGTAGGAAAGTTATTATGGCAGTGATATGCCCTTAGGCTGCATTTGGCCCTGGCACGATCTTTCATTGAATCATTGAAATTCATAAATGTGTCAATTTATAGGATGTTTTTGAACTTGAGATCTAGACTCAACTGTTATCATTTGAGAACAAATAAATTACAAGTTTAAAAGTCAAGGATCACACCTCTGATACCCTGACATATGAGACCTGTTTAATGTGATTGTAGTAACCAGTTGTCACAGTGTTAGTTTTTTTGTTTGTTTTTTTTCACATTTTCGCTTTGTACATCATAAATTCTCAAAACAACCCTGAAACTTTATTTGACAATGTAAATATTTAACAAAGTATTTATAAAATTGTATTGTGAACTATAACACACATCTATATGTGTAGAATTTTACCTGTACTCGTTAAGGCATCTGTCCTGTAGTTACTTATTTTCCTTTTCAGGTGTCAAGCGTACTGATCTTGATAGATAATCCAGGTATTCAACTGTACCTCGACCAATTTTATGGACGAGATACAGATGAAGGTCCATTCTTACTGTTTTCGTGTAGCACCCCTCGACAGCACATTTCCTTAGATCGGTATATAGGCGTTTGGGTGGAGGTTTAGTGTAGTTATAGCCTAGATGCAGACTTCTTATATGGCGTTTAATATTGACAACTCTAGCAAGGCATCCCGGTACAGGACATTTCCTACGGGGAATATATATAAATATATATATGAATATATATGATATGTTATAAACATAAATAAATTGGTCCATTAAGAAAGTAATATTTCAAATTCCTAGCAAATGAAAGCAAAAGGAAGAGTCTTTTTCATGAACATTGATTAATTATCAGATCAAAGTTAAATGATTGAAAAAAAAAGTGAGTGATCACAGACAGTTTTTAGCTCACCTGACCCGAAGGGTCATGTGAGCTATTGTCATCACTTGGCGTCCGTCGTCCGTAAACTTTTTAAAACGTTAACTCCTCTGACACCATAAGTCCAATTGAAACCAAACTTGGTATGGTTGTTCATTAGCATTTGGTGCTTAGAACTGATGTGGGGATTTTTGATTGGTCGTAAAACATGACCGCCGTGGCTAAAAATAGAACATAGGGTAAAATGCAGTTTTTTTGCAAATAACTCAAAAACGGCTACAGATATCAAAATTCTGGCTTAGGGTAATCAGCACCTCAAGATCTACCCACCCTGAAATTTTGAAAAAAAATCAACAACCCATGTAGGAGTTATTGCCCTTTTTGTGGATTTTTTGCAAATTGTGCACCTGTTTAGCTCAATATCTTAAAAATTATACAAAATATTTGAGAAATTTAAATTGCATGTTTTTAAGCACATCAAGATCTACAAAATATGTAATAGGGTCAACGTTGTAGGACCTTTCCTTTTAGGAGTTATTGCCCTTAGCATGTCAAAATTGAGCATTTTAACCGCATTTCCTCATTACATTAAAAACATTAACTCCTCTGACACTTTAAGTCCAATTGGAACCAAACTTGGTATAGTTATTAATTAGTATGACGTGTTTAGAACTGATGTGGGGATTTTTGATTGGCCTTAAAACATGGCCGTTGTGGCTAAAAATAGAACATAGGGGTAAATGGCAGTTTTTAGCAAATAACTCAAAAACGGTGATATATTTTAAAATTTCGATTGGGAATAAAAGTGATCAGCACCTCAGCAGATCTACCAGCTCTGAAATTTTGAAGAAAATCTAACAACCCATGTACAGATGGGACCAAACCTAACCTGTACAAAAGTAAACCAAAAGTAAACATTTAGGTTACTTTTCTGGTTTGGTTTGGTTTACTTGACTAAACTAGGTAGTAAACCATGGTTTACTCAGAGAAAACCGTGGTTTGCTTTCCGAAGTAAACTAACTTAGCAGAGTAAACCAAACCAGGCCATTAGTTTGGTTTACTTTTAATCGTGTTTATTTTACTCAGAGTAAAACAAACCAGCGTCCTGGTTTGGTTTACTTTTAATTGTGTGTAGTTTACTCAGAGTAAACCAAACCAGCATCCTGCATACTGCGCATGCTCGGTCAAAGTAAACCAAACTAGCGGTCTGGTTTGGTTTACTCTTGGCCTTGTTTAGTTTACTCAGAGTAAACCAAACCAGCAACCTGGTTTGGTTTACTTTTAATATTATTTGGTTTACTCAGAGTAAACTAAACTTGCAGCATGGTTTTGTTTACTCTGTAGTAGTAAACTAAGTTTACTCTGAGTAAACCAAACTAGCCTGATAGCTGGTTAAGTGGTTTGGTTTTCTTTTAAACGTAAACTTAGTTGTAAACCATGGTTTACTGAGAGTAAACCAAACCAACATGACAGTAAACAAATAGTAAACTTTTGTTTTACTTTCTAAGTTTGGTTTGCATACAGGTTAAGTTTGGACCCATCTGTAGGAGTTATTGCCCTTTTTGTGGATTTTTTGCAAATTTTGCACCTATTTAGCTCAATATCTTGAAAACTATACAAGATTGTTGAGAAATTTAAAATTTAAGCTAAATGATAACATTTTTATCGAGTAAATAATATTTTTATGCAAAAAGTACATTGTTCAAGCATTAAGAAATACCAAATTCTTTTCTCTGATCTTCGTAACCCTTCATGTCTCTACCTTCTTTGTCTGAAAATATAAATATAAAACATTGTAAGAAAATTAATAAATAAAGAATGTAAACTCTTTACTCAAAGGATAAAATGACCATAAACACTCCTGTAATCATAGGTTAATGAAATACTGAGCAACCACTTATTTCCCTTTCACGGATCCAATTATCTGGTTCTGAAGATAATGAAGGAGAAAATTAACCAATTAGTAGTTATGATACCATTCTTAGAATAAGGAAATGTTTCCTTATGCTTAAAACTCATTGTAATTAATAACACAAATCAACATTGAGATGGATAAATTATATCTCACATAAGTTTCAAAAAGAGAAAACTTTATACATATAGATGTTGTTAAATGTTACAAAAGATTACTTCATTTTAAATGTCAATTTAAAAATTACCATCAATATGATCTGTTTCTGTCTCATCGTCACTTTTGTCATCAAATACTATAGTTCTCTTATTTGATATCCCTGAAACTATTAAATGTAGATATGTTTAAAAGCACTTTAGTTACTCAGACTTCACTTCCAATTCTAACGTTTGTTCGTTCAGGTACATCTATAACAGAACACAGCTCTACCGTCCCGCTTGAAACATGAAATTCCTCAATTTCACTCAGGATTTAAACCATTGAGGACAGGGTTAGACGGTCCATTACTATCTACTTGATAGATATGCAATCATAAAGATACACCCCACTTCCTTCAAATTTACATCTTAACTCCTGTAAGTCAAAAGTGATCGGCTCCTCTATTACTGTACATGTCCTGGGTGACAACTCTCTACCATTAACAACCACCATTGCAAAAAGAATTTTCAAAATTTGTAGCAACATCATCATTTTTATCATTTTTTTTTCACTTTACGGAGGTGGATTCTGGGTAAACTCTGACGTGAAATCATTGGTTGCGTTCGGAGAAACGCCTAAGGCACTACAGACAGTGTTTTACCCCACCCCATGTTGAACAAGAATCCAGAACGTAGATGAACTTTGCATAGATTTTTTGTTTTATTGTTTCTAAAAAATATTTACATTCGAAAGTCAACATTCAGTTTCTAATTTCAATTCTTGCCTATGAGTAACCCCCATCATAGTTGGACATAGAACGCACGCATGAAATCTCTGATTTTTACAAAAGGTTTGATTTAAAAATAGAGATGAATCTATTATGAATTTATAGAACATTCTTTTTTTGTTGAAACGAATATAAAAAAAAACAAATTAAATGTAGATAGTAAATAAATCACTGACGTACAGGTCGACTTAAACATACCAATGATCAATCACAGGTCAGCTTAAACGTACCAATCATGAAGAACTGATACAAAAGCATAAAAGACCAGGGATGGTTTAGAAGCAAATAATACATAACCTAAAACTGATACTTTCGTATCTTAATTCCAGCGTCATCACGTTTTGAAAATAGATTAAATCGTACCCCCCCCCCCTTTTGAGCTTCATCCACATAGTATACCCTTCCCACGTGGAAAACACTCTACCTATGTCCTCATAGCATGGTCTTTTATTTTTGGGACCATATTTTATAGGGTACCTCGTCCTCATAGCATGGTGTTAGTTTCTGGTACCATAATTTATAGGGTACCTTGTCCTGATACCATGGTTTCACCACTACTCTTCTGCGCAGAAATTTATTTCCCCGACAACACCCGCGGGTGACGAAAGTCTTTGTGACGCCGCAGGACGAGGCAAGACGACGGATAGTGCCAAAGTGACTCATATATATTGCTTTGAAACACGTTGCAGGCGACATAATAAATCTTCCTATATCTTATGAACATATCTTACACACAAAAAGGAAAAAAAAAGTAGTTCACAATGATAATAAAATGATAATGATGATGACATGTATTCATTATATTATGATCTTAAAAATAACCTGCCCCATATTAGTAAATAAACAGTAAACATGGTCAATTCCCTATTTTCGTATTTCGCAAGAGTTGTCCTCCATTACAGTAGGTATATCACATTGGAATGAATGGGGAAAATAAAAGTTTTTATTTTTTCTAAATTATTCAAAAGGCCTATCGGTCCCTGTTCGAAAAGGAAAACATGTTAAATACCTTATTGAAAATCATTATATTTAACTTTTATAAATGTTTTCATTGACAAAATAAAAAAATAAATGCAGAAAAGCTTATATTTCCCCACAGTACCTAGTAAAAAATACCTTCTGGAAAGAGAAGATAACTCTGTAAATGGGAGATAACCCACTATATACGAAAAGAGGGAATGAACTTGGAGCAGAAAATGTATCTATTTAGAGATAAGAATAAAAAGTCAGTTATTGCCTTCTAAGTGAGCTCCTTAGACAGCAAAATGAAATTAATACCTACAACATCTGGTGTTTACCATTAACTAAACTTTTGGAAACAAAGAATTACCTTGAAAAACTAATAAAGCTGCCAAATTTAGCGGACGTGAAAATATGAATGATGAAATCTATGAAGCACTTGATCTGGTACAAATATACATTTAAACGAACTTTTATATGATGAATTAAATGAAAAAGGGGAGGCAAAATACAAAAATTCACTACACAGCCCCCCACTTGCATTGAACTCCCACTGTGCAAAGATAATAATACCCGTATTCTAAATGACATGATATAAAAAACAGCAATAAACTGTTACAAGTACCTGATATAAACTTTGGCACAAAAAAAATCTAGTAACAAAATGGTATACTTTATCTCCTGAACACACTGTGGGGACACAAACAAGTGCAATAGTTTATAAACATCTGTATACAATAATCATTCAAACTCCATTAACACGTGTAAAGAAAATCAAAATAACAACAGATATGGCATATATACTCATGTCTTACTATCTGTAAACATGTTAAAAAAATGATAATAAAATTATATATGAAAAACAAAACTTAGGACAAAGACAAAAATTACTTAGACTAAAATCACATTTATCGATTTAACTGTTAACTCGTATGCCTTTTTCCTCAAAATACAACTTAAACGTTCCTTTTTTAGCTCACCTGGCCAAAGGCCATGTGAGCTATTGCCATCACTTGGCGTCCGTCGTCGTCGTCCGTCGTCGTCCGTCGTCGTCGTCCGTCGTCGTTAACTTTTCTTCAAACTTCTTCTCCTCTGAAACGGCTGCACAGATTCAAACCAAATTTGGGCTGGTGGTACTTTAGGGTATCCCCCACAGAACTGATGTGGGGATTTTTGATTCGTCGAAAAACATGGCCGCCGTTGCTAAAAATAGACCAGGGGGGTCAGACTACTGTTTTTGGCTTGTAAATCAAAAAGTATAAGAGATAGATGAAATCTGATGCCACGCTACTGCTTCAGCATCAAAAGCTCTACAAAAGTCTCCATTGAGTCGAAGTTGTCAGATGACCCCTTATAGGAGTTACGGCCCCTTAAAGGTGAAAAAAAGCATTTTTTCATGTTTTTGGCCTATGGAATGAAAACTGTTGCAGATAGAGAGAAGCTGTTGCTTGCTTAAATGTTCAGCTCATTTAGCTCTACAAAAGTCTCCATAAGGTCAAAGTTGTCAGATGACCCCTTATAGGGGTTATGGCCCCTCAAAGGCAAAAAATGGAGTTTTTGGCCTTCAGAATGAAAACTATTGCAGATAGAGAAAAGCTGTTGCTTGCTTAAATGTTCAGCTCGTTTAGCTCTACACAAGCCTCCATAGGGTCGAAGTTGTCAGATGACCCCTTATAGGGGTTACGGCCCCTTAAAGGCAAAAAATAGTGTTTTTGGCCTATAGAATGAAAACTATTGCAGATAGAGAAAAGCTGTTGCTTGCTTAAATGTTCAGCTCATTTAGCTCTACACAAGTCTCCATATGGTCGAAGTTGTCAGATGACCCCCTATAGGGGTTACAGCCCCTTAAAGGCAAAAAATAGTGTTTTTGGCCTATGGAATGAAAACTATTGCAGATAGAGAAAAGTTGTTGCTTGCTTAAATGTTCAGCTCATTTAGCTCTACAAAAGTTTCCATAGGGTCAAAGTCGCCAGATGACCCCTTATAGTGGTTACAGCCCCTTAAAGGCAAAAAATAGTGTTTTTGGCCTAAAGAAAGAAAACTTTTGCAGATGGAGAAAAGATGTTGCTTGCTTAAATGTTCAGCTTAATTAGCTCTACAAAAGTCTTTTTAGGGTCAAAGTTGTCAGGTGACCCCTTTAAGGGGTTATGGCCCTTTAAAGGTGAAAAATAGTGTTTTTTGCTTTGGAATGAAAACTATTGCAGATAGAGAAAAGTTTTTTATTGCTTAAACATTCAGCTCATTTAGCTATACAAAAGTCTTCAAAGGGTTGACATTAAGACCAGGTGAGCGATTCAGGCTCCTGGGAGCCTCTTGTTTAAGCACAAAATTTACTCTTTAAAGAAAATATAAACTTTTACAATAAAAAAACTTAACCGTAAACAAAATGACTAGCTCTAAGGTAATACAAACCTATACTTTAACCTAAAATAAGACTTAAAAAAAAATCTTAATTTATATTGAAACATACATGTACAGGACGGACTATTTAATGTATTTCACATTGTAATACTAGTAAAAAAAACAAAACAAAAACAAATTAAACAATACATATTATCTATACTACTAAAATAATGAAGCGTTTTTAGCTCATCTGACCCTTCATGTGAGCTTTTGCCATCACTTTGCGTCCGTCGTCCGTCGTCTGTCGTCCGTCGTCCGTTAGCTTTTTAGCTCACCTGACCCGAAGGGTCATGTGAGCTATTGTCATCACTTGGCGTCCGTCGTCCGTCCGTCGTCCGTCCGTCGTCCGTCGTCCGTCGTCCGTAAACTTTTTAAAACGTTAACTCCTCTGACACCATAAGTCCAATTGCAACCAAACTTGGTATGGTTGTTCATTAGCATTCGGTGCTTAGAACTGATGTGGGGATTTTTGATTCGTCGTATAACATGGCCGCCATGGCTAAAAATAGAACATAGGGGTAAAATGCAGTTTTTTGCAAATAACTCAAAAACGGCTACAGATATCAAAATTCTGGCATAGGGTAAAAGTGATCAGCACCTCAAGATCTACCTACCCTGAAATTTTGAAGAAAATCCAACAACCCATGTAGGAGTTATTGCCCTTTTTGTGGATTTTTTTGTAAATTTTGCACCTGTTTAGCTTAATATTTTGAAAACTATACAAGATATTTGAGAAATTTAAATTGCATATTGTTGAGCACAACAAGATCTACAAAATATGTAATAGGGTCAACGTTGTAGGACCTTTCCTTTTAGGAGTTTTTGCCCTTAGAACGTCAAAATTGAGCATTTTAACAGCATTTCCTCATTGCATTGAAAATGTTAACTCCTCTGACACTTTAAGTCCAATTTGAACCAAACTTGGTATAGTTGTTTATTAGCATTAGGTGTATATAACTGATGTGGGGATTTTTGATTGGTCGTAAAACATGGCCGCTGTGGCTAAAAATAGAACATAGGGGTAAATGGCAGTTTTTTGCAAATAACTCTAAAACGGTGTCAGATTTTAAAATTTTGATGGGGAACAAAAGTGATCAGCACCTCAACATCTACCAGCTCTGAAATTTCGAAGAAAATCCAACAACCCATGTAGGAGCTATTGCCCTTTTTGTGGATTTTTTGCAAATTTTGCACCTGTTTAGCTCAATATCTTGAAAACTATACAAGATATTTGAGAAATTTAAATTGCATATTGTTGAGCACAACAAGATCTACAAAATATGTTATAGGGTCAATGTTGTAGGACCTTTCCTTTGAAGAGTTATTGCCCTTAGATCGTCAAAATTGAGTTTTTAAAAAGCATTTCCTCATTACATTGAAAACATTAACTCCTCTGACACTTTAAGTCCAATTGGACACAAACTTGGTATTGTTGTTTATTAGCATAACGTGTACAGAAGTATTGTGGGGATTGTTGATTGGTTGTTAAACATGGCCACCATGGTTAGAAATAAAACATGGGATAAATTGCAGTTTACATGTAACTCAAAAAATGTAACAGATCTTAAATGTCTGATTGAGTACAAAATTGATCACTACCTCAAGATCTAAGTACTCTGAAATTTTAAAAAAGATTCAACAACCCATGTGGCAGTTATTGTCCCTTTTCTGGATTTTTGTATAGTTTGCACTTGTTAAGCTCAATATTTTAAAAACAATACAAGATATTTGAGAAATTTAAATTGCATATTGTCAAGCACACTAAGATCTGCAAAATGTAAAACAGAGACAAAGTTGTAGGGCTGTACATTTTGAGTTTTTGCCCATAGAAGTAAAAGGAAGAAAAAAACTGTTGATTAAATATATATTACTCTACACTTCTACACCTAACTCCATTAAGTTAAATCATGTTGTCATATCTTTATTCTAAGTATTGTGATTTTTGTTTTGATGTTTGCATAATTAAACCAAAAAAAAAAAATCAAACATGTGTTTTTCGATAATTTGGGTTCAAGGTCGGGATAAAACATTAACAATTTAGGTCTTTTTTCTAAGCCACTTCCTGTTCCTTTTTCCCGCGGAATTCAGGTAATAAACACTGTGTATTTTTCAGACAATATTTTAGGCAAAAATATCACAATACATCCTTTGATTATGTAAAAGTAGTTGTTTTATCATGTTATAACTAAACAGCTAAACATGTATGATTGATTTAATCTAACAGGAACATTTTAAAGTGAGTTTTTTTGTCAAATTGGCATTGTACTAAGCATAACGTTTTGACTATCAAAAATTATAGGATAGTATTATGTATTGCATTTCCATAAAAGGGGCTGTTAATTTATAATATTAAAATAGGAATAAAAACAAGCAATAATTCAAAAACTTTAAAAGAGTATAACATGTGCAAACAGCGTTTTACATGTGTATGTACATTGTAAACTGAGCCAGCCACAATTTGTCCACAACACCCACAAGACTTGTAGGTTAAAGAGACCTAAGCCAAAATATACTAAAATCTAAAATTACAAAAAAAAATAACTTATCCCGTTTTTTTTTATAATTTTAACGGATCTAAGAAAAACAATATCTTAAAAGTCATTCGATATCTTTATGATTATCACCGAAAATTAAAAAGCTCACAATAAGATAGTGTCTATACTAAGAATTTCATTTTGACCTGCAAACAGAACAAGGAAGTGAATTGCTTCGGACGCGGACCTCGCAGAACGCACCCTTTAAAGAATATTTCTACTTTCATTTTAGAATGCAAAGCCGGTTAGAGAGAAATTAGTTTACTGAGGACAAAGTAAATGACAATGCACCCTTTTTTGGGGGGGTCTTGTTTCGCGAAAAATAGAATGACAGGTTCCCGCGCGTCTGTCATTTTGTTTTGATGGACACGACCTCTAGTGATAGAATAAACGCCAATAATTAAAACATGCCTGAAGTCCTAATTTTTTATTGAAATTCTTTACATTTTTAACATTTCATAGCTGGAAATACTTAAAATAATTTATATTAATACAATAACTATATTATTTTTTAAATTGCAAATTCCAAAAAAAAGGAATTTAATTTTGCATTCCGTGTTATTGGGTGCGGATTTCTGACTAGCTTATATGTCTTCCGGGTTAAGGCATCATAATCAGTCAATTTAGCTTCCGCTCTGCGGGATCTTATTAAGGTTCATGTTGAAGGAATGACATATTGGGGTTGATAGGGGTAGACAAGTGCAACACAATATATAGAAATAAGAACAATTGATTTCAACCTTTATTTTATGCATGAACAACTTTGGTTAAGGTTCATATCTCAGGTGCTACATGTACATGTATGTGTGGATTCAATGATTCATGTACAAATGTATGTTATATAATCATTAATTACATGTAGTGAAGATTTTTCTGTTTTAAACTGAACTTTATACTGTCTCGTAAAAGCAGATGGTTTTATAATTTATCATGTCATATATGATTTTTTACTTGAATATTTTAGAGATCGTCCCACCTCAAATTGATTACTCATTTGGCGGAATCCCAGCATCTTAAAAATTGTTGGCAAGAAAAATATCTTCATTTAAATAATATAAATCCCTGTGTCTGTGTCCAAAATTATGTCCCAACATTTTTAGCACTACAGTTGCTTTCTAAACTACATTTATGTTTATTTTGCATGGATTTAAAAGTTTTTATGTCTTAAGACTACAAATTGTCAGTTGTTTCAGTCAATAATCATCAAAACATGTGTGGCAAATAGTAATATTCATGATATAATATATCTACATGAATACTGTAAAAAGAGGCCTTATATTTTAGCGCTTGCTTGATGTGATATAGATTTCTATTTTTTTCTGTTTTAATTAAAAAAAAAAGGTTGCAGCTCTCTAGGTAAAAATCCTCTCCTGTTTGAAATTGACGATTCTGGAAAAAAATAAAATAAAGACTTTGTGCACTTACACCCTGTTTATGCTAAAATGTCTGACCAACAAAGAATCGGCTTGGAGTGGCCTAATAGATACAACATTAATACATGAATTAAAAAACAGAAATATCTTGTAAAACAGACAGTACATGTATTATATTTGTATACTATGTAGTTGTAAATAGAAGATAATATGATGTGGAATAGGTGTACATAACAAAACCTTTAAACATGTACATGTACTACATAAACTGCATTTAAAAATCAACAATGAAAAACTGCCAGCAGCCTTTAATGTGACCTGTGGTTGCTGCAATGGGGTTTTCCATTGACCCTGAATTTAAAATATTTATTTATAATACATACAATTTAAAATCAGTTTTCTTTTTTCTTCTACATGATGAAGGAAGTGTGCCATTATCCTGAGATTCCATACACATATACATGTACATGTATGTACAAGTACAAGAATCATGAATGCATCATAAGAATAAACACATATATCATTACAAAATTGTACATTTGTACATCATGGTAAAATTGACACATAAAACAGGATTATGCTCAAGTTTAATTAGTACGGGTTTAATGAAATTTACTTTTTATACAATTGCTAGTAAAATTGGTCTTGAAATATTATGTAGATGTTGCTGTCTGTAGACATTGAATTTCCAATATACAGGGTTAAACATGTTGGGTTGTATCATGCTGTACTCAAGTTAACTTTTTTAGTCGCCGTTTCACATACCAACTTGGTTGACTCTTTACCTTAGACCTCAAAGTCATTTTTTTTTGAAATTTTGGACCATAGTCTTGTCCGGGCCATGGTTTTTTTGTCTTTTGACAAAGGACTTGGATATTTGGTATGTAGTTAGGTCACAACAAGGCGATGTGTTGCCTACCAAAGTGGTTCACCTTGACCTTTGACCTCAAGGTCATTTATGATTTTATTTTGGACTATAGTCCTGTGTGGGCCATAACATTTTTGTCTTTTGTTAAAGGCCTTAAATTAGATATTTGGTATGTGGATAGGTAACTACAAGACAATGTGGCACATATAAACATGGTTGACCTTGACCTTTAACCTCAGTCATTTTTGATGAAATTTTGACCATAGTCTTGTCTGAGCCATAACTTTTTTGTCTTTTGACAAAGAGCTTAGAAATTTGGTATGTAGTTAGGTCCCCTCAAGGCGATGTGTTGCGTACCAAAATGGTTGACCTTGACCTTTGACCTGAAGTTCATTTATGATGATATTTAGGACTATAGTCTTGTGTAGGTCTAGACCATAACTTTTTTGTGACATAGGCCTTAAATATTTGGTATGTGGGTAGGTCACTACAAGATGCTGTATCATGTACCATTATGGTCGACCATTGACCTCAAGGTCAATTTTGATATTTTGAAACATTTTTTTCCAAGCCATAACATTTTTTGTCTATTGACATAGGCCTTACATGTAGATATTTAGTATGCTGGAATGTCACTACAAGAAAACATGTTCACATTAACATGGTTGACCTTGACCATTGACCTCATACCTTTGGTCATAATGTAAAATAGACAAAATGAAGGGGAGACATCAGTTTTAGTTACATAAATCAAAGCCAAGATTTAGAAATTGAGGATGGCACTGTGCCTATCATTCCTAGTTTTTCTTCAGATATTTATTCAAAACACTTATAATATAGATAATGATCTGATTTTTGATGTGGGAATCTACATGTACTAATGACTATGATAACTTACAGATCAAGTTTACATTTTGTTTTGTTGCAGAAATTATTTACCTGGGCAATACCCTTCGGACTTTCGAATATTTTTAGATAATTTGGACTTTCGAATATTTTTGGATAATTTGCAATATAATACTCTCAGAATGTTGGTTAATATTGAATTTTATATATATGAAGTGTAATTGTAAGCCATAAATTTTACTATTGTTGTATTTCTGAATATTGTACTAAATGTAAGACATCTAGGGGTCCCTGAACCAATATTTAAAAAAAAAAAAATAGGCAAACACTTGAATGGTTGTTACAGGAAATTGCGTATAAAATGATGCAAATCAATGTTTATTTCTGACCAAGTTTTCCAACATTTATTTCAAATGAAATTTTTTTCTCAAAGCCTTGCAGTATTAAGATAGTTGATACTTTTAGAAAATTATATCTGACAAAAGTATTTTTTTCAATTTATAATTGCAGTCACAATGCCTCGCAAAGCTAACTGGAAAAGAAGGATGATGATGAGTGGGGATGGTAATCCAAGGATAAAGAAGAAACGGACGGACTTGACTGAGGATACTGGCCTCGGGGTCTCTGACCTCAACAACAGTGACAAATTTGACTCTGACTGCCATAACCAGGTGGCGGGGGATACTGTCCCCCTTAACAACAGTAACAATGATTGCCTTCGGGCGCCAAATTTACTTGAAAATGTTAGCCTTCGGGCGCCAAATGAGATTGCAAATGTTAGCCTTCGGGCGCCAAATTTACTTGAAAATGTTAGCCTTCGGGCGCCAAATGAGATTACAAATGTTAGCCTTCGGGCGCCAAATGAAATTACAAATGAGATTGCTAATGAGATTACTAATGAGATTGCAAATGATAGCCTTCAGGCGCAAAATGTGATTGAAAATGTTAGCCTTCCGGTGCCAAATTTGATTGAAAATGTCAGCCTTCGGGCGCAACATGATTTTACAAATGGTATTCCTAATGAGATTACAAATGAACTTTCTAATATCAATACTACTAATGATTTTCAAACTTATTCAAACATTTCCATTTTCAAGTGCTGTGCTGTTTCATAGATTTTGGAAGTTTTGATCAGTCGGATGACAAGTTTTCTGTCGAAACAAGAGGAAATCAATGTATATGCAACAGTTTGCTATATTTAGCTATGCTATCTAGGTGCAAGTGTTATAGGGATATAGATTTAGATCATGTTTTAGAAGTTGGCGATGAAGCATACACAAAGACTATTGAAACCCTTAAAGATACAGGTAGATTTAGAAACATGCTTTTGACACTGGATGAAATTCCTTCTTCTGTAGAGTTTGATAATAGAAAAGTTAATGTAAATACAGGAGAGGTACTAGTTGGCATAGCTGTTCATAACAATGAGTTTCATGATGTTTTTACATTGCAGAAAGGTCTTGAAAAATGTTTTACACATTCTGAGTTTGCATTGATAATGATTGGTGCCATCTGTTCAGCTGTTAGTTGGAATGGTCAGACATACATTTTCTTTGATTCACATTCTCATGGGCAATCCGGTTTGTATGAGCCAAGTGACGATTTTGGGTTATCTTTACAAATTGCTTTCAGAAATATAGAAGATCTTGTTACATACATGTATGCCTTCTATATAAGTCTTAATATTGATTTAATGTCTCAGTTTGAAATTCTTCCACTACAATTCACAGATGTTCTACCAGAAATAAAGATGCCTATCAAGCATAGTCATAGAAACAGTGAATTAGTTGACAACAACTTTGAGGTTCAAGAAAAGATGACAAAAAAATTGATGGAGGACTATTTTGATGACCAGAAAAAGAGAACAAATTTAGTAACCCAAAAAACTGATTTAAAAACAAAAAAATCAAACTATATTAAAACTTACATGCAAGAAAAAAGAAAAGACCCTAAGTTCCGAAGTGCTGAAAGAGAAAGAGAATTAAAAAGTAAACAACAAGCTAGAGAAGATGAAGAATTTCAACAAAAAGAAACATCAGATAAGCGAGAGGCTAGAAAGGATCCCAAGTTCAGGAGTTTAGAAAGGCAAAGAGAATTGAAAAGTAAACAACAGGCTAGAGAAGATGAAGAATTTCAACAAAAAGAAACATCAGATAAGCGAGAGGCTAGAAAGGATCCCAAGTTCAGGAGTTTAGAAAGGCAGAGAGAATTGAAAAGTAAACAACAGGCTAGAGAAGATGAAGAATTTAAACAAAAAGAAACATCAGATAAGCGAGAGGCTAGAAAGGATCCCAAGTTCAGAAGTGTGGAACTAGAAAGAGAAGTCATTGGCAAACAGTTAGCCAGAAAAAATCCTAACTTCAGGCGTATAGAAAGGGAAAAAGAATTGAAAAGTAAACAACAAGCTAGAGAAGATGAAAAATTTAAACAAAAAGAAACATCAGATAAACAAGAGGCTAGAAAGGATCCCAAGTTCAGGAGTTTAGAAAGGCAAAGAGAATTGAAAAGTAAACAACAGGCTAGAGAAGATGAAGAATTTAAACAAAAATAAACATCAGATAAACAAGAGGCTAGAAGGGATCCCAAGTTCAGGAGTTTAGAAAGGCAAAGAGAATTGAAAAGTAAACAACAGGCTAGAGAAGATGAAGAATTTCAACAAAAAGAGGCAAAAAATGATGTAAAAAGAAAGAGAAACAAAAGATCTGATGACAGCTTTTTGGAACTTGAGAGACTGGCCAAACAGGCTGCAAGACAACACAATCCAGATAAAGATAAACTGATTAATAAAACCAGCAAGGCAAAGCAAAGAACAAATGATGAGTATGTGCAGCATGAACATCATTTAAAGAAAGTAAAATCTCAAGGCTCTACTTTGAATGAATGTATAGAAAAATTTGAAAAAGTTATTTCTGTTGGTCCCTGTTACATATGTACCTGCTGTCATCAAACCTGGTTTGCTGAATCAGTTGTAAATTGTAGTGGTTTAAAAACAATAAGCCCCGACATGCTGAAGAGTTGTATAACAAATCTTAAATCAGTTGACAATAAGGAATGGGTATGCCATACATGTGTCAATGCTTTGAAGAAAAATAAAATACCACGATATGCAATAGCAAACAAGATGGGATTTCCAAATAAACCAATAGAACTTAATTTATATCCATTAGAAGAACGTTTGGTATCATTGCGAATTCCATTTATGCAGATACGCCAGTTGCCAACAGGTGGTCAGTATTCAGTAAAAGGAAATGTTGTCAATGTTCCTGTAGATGTTCAGCCTACAATAAATGCTCTGCCACGTAATATTGAACAGACAGGGACAATTGCCGTAAAGCTGAAAAAGAAGCTTTCTTTTAAGACCTGTGATTTCTCTGAAAATGTTAGACCTTTAGCAGTCATATGCGCTTTACATTATTTAATGAGAACTAGTGAAATGTACAAATCTTCTGGCATAACTGTGGATAATCAGTGGGTAAACAGAATTGAAGAAATAAACAAACAGCAGAATCAGACAGAAAGAAGTCTAGTTGATAATGATAATACAGAAAGTGAAGAGGAAAGTGACAACTTTAGTGAGATTGATGAAGCTGAAGCTGTAGGGAATTTAGATACTCTTCTGGATGAAATTATAGATGAATCAAATAGCCTTGATAAAGAATTTGTTTTTGCACCGGGAGAAGGCCAGAAACCTGTCAGTCTTTATTATGATGCAGATGCTGAATATCTTGCATTTCCCTCTATTTTTTGTGGACAACGAAGACCTGACTTTAAAGAAAGAAGTGTCCCAGTACATTACAGCGACATTGTTAAGTGGGAATTAAGATCAGTTGATAGAAGAGTAGCTCAGTCTGTTCCAAATCTATTTTTTAAACTGAAAAAAGTGCAGTTAAAAAATGTAACAGACAAAGTAAATCTTGCTCTAAGAAGATGTAAATCAGATGGTAAAACATGGACTGCCAAAGATATTCTTAATCCATCAGTAGTGAAAGACCTTGTTCATTTAGACGAAGGATACTACATATTTCGTACCTTAAGAAATTCCCCAGTCTATCTTGAAAAACGCAAAAAAGATGTCTTTGCAATGATTCGCCAAATTGGATTACCATCATGGTTTGGATCTCTGTCATCTGCTGATACAAAATGGAATGATCTTCTCAAAATTCTTGGTCAATTAAATGATGAAAAGGATTACTCAGAAGAAGATCTTAATAGCATGACTTGGCAAGACAAGACCCGACTTGTGCAAAAAGATCCTGTAACGTGTTCAAGATTTTTTGACTACAGAGTTCAACAGTTTTTCAAAATTATCTTGAAAAGTGAATTTTCTCCAATTGGCATTTTGACTGATTACTTTTATCGAGTAGAATTCCAGCAAAGAGGTTCACCACATATTCACATGTTGGTTTGGATTGAAGGTGCCCCAAAATTTAAACAGGATTCTGAAGAAACCATTGTTAATTATGTTAACAAATTTATTTCCTGTTCATCGAATCCTTCCACTGGCAAAGAATGGGTGCAGTTGCAAGTTCATAAGCATTCAAAGACGTGTAGAAAAGGAGGACATGCAGTCTGTAGATTTGGGTTTCCTTTGCCCCCTCTAAAGAAAACCATGATCTTAGAGCCTTTGGAATCTGATATTGAAAAATACAAAGCTATTTACAAAGAAATACAACAAAAAATTGACTCCCTACAAGAAATAGAAAATGTTGAGAACTTGTCTTATGAAGAGTTCCTTCAAAATGTTCTTGAAATGACAGAGGAAGATTATATAAAAGCAATTAGAAGCAATCTTCGAGGACCAAAACTTTTTCTAGAACGAAAACCATCAGAGGGGCGTGTTAATCCATACATGAAAGATGTGTTGGCAGCATGGAAAGCAAACCATGATTTACAGTTCGTTCTTGACCCGTATGCCTGTGCAATGTACATTGTTTCATATATCAGTAAGTCACAAAAAGGAATGAGTGCTTTGTTAGACCAAGCTGCAAAAGAAGCACGACAAGGTAATTTAGGTTTGAAACAGCAAGTCAGACTTATAGGAAATTACTTCACAAATTCTGTTGAAACATGTGCACAAGAGGCAGTTTATTTATTGTTGCAAATTCCACTCACTAAAGCTACTAGAGAAGTAGTCTTTATAAATACATCACAGAGTGAAAAAAGAACATTTCTGCTTAAGACTTCAGACAAGTTAGAAAAGCTTTCTCCTGATTCAACAGACATTGAAGCAGACAATGCCATTAAAAGATATGCCAAGAGACCTAAAGCGTTAGAACATTGGTGTCTAGCTGATTACATGTCTCAACTTGAAGTGATTTTCCCAGATAAGTCTTCTGAAAATGGGGAAGTTGAAGAACAATCTGAAAATGAAGATGAAGGAACTCCACAAACAATAGATGCTGAAGAAAAAACTGCATTTAAACTGACACTTAAAAATGGCATGGTGATCAGGCAGAGGAAAAAATATAGAGTGATTAGATATGTTCGGTTCAACAAAAAAACAGAGAACTTTTACAGGGAACGCTTAATGCTATTCTTTCCTTGGAGAAATGAAGCAGACCTTAAACAAGGATGTGAAAGTTATGAACAGAAGTACTCAATAGTCTCTCGTATCATTGAGCACAAAGTAAAGCAATATGAACATAAAGCAGAAGAGTTAGATAAAGCTATTGAACTTGCTGAAAATGAAATTGACAACTTCGATGAAATAGCTCCAGGAACTGAACAAGTTGAAAATGAAGCTGCAGAAGAAAGCATTGTTGATGCTGAAAAATACATTCATTTCAACCCAGACAGGCAACCAGATCACATAAACTATGATATTGGTCAAGACCTTGGAATGCCTAGTGCTGCAGTAGAATTAATCAGTCATGCAAACAGAATACCAGATGATGAATATAAAAGCATGCTTCAAAGTCTAAATGAAAAGCAGCGAGAGTTTTTCCAACATGTGACAACCTGGATAAAGACTAAACAAGAGCCATTACATGCTTTCTTAACTGGTGGTGCAGGAGTTGGTAAATCAGTTGTTGTAAAGGCTTTATATCAGGCTTTGCACAGATATTTGTGCTCTGTTGAGGGTGAAAACCCTGATGAAGTTCGAATTTTGTTGTGTGCTCCAACTGGAAAAGCTGCTTATAATATTGGAGGTGTTACATTGCATAATGCTTTTCAAATTCAACCTTCCAAAAAGTTGGAAGAGCAGACTTTGTCTTCTGATGTTCTGAATTCTTTGAGAATGAGGTATAGACATTTATCAGTTATCATGATTGATGAAATATCAATGGTTGGCAATAGAATGTTCTCTCTTCTTGATACAAGATTGCAAAAAATAATGGGAAACAAGCAATCATTTGGAGGTGTAAGTGTTATTGCTATTGGGGACTTCTTTCAGTTGAAACCAGTTTTTGATGGTTGGATTTTTGAAGATTTGAAAAGAGGCATGTCTGCACTAGCACCAAATTTATGGAGGGAAAAGTTTACTTTTCATGAGCTTGTCGAAATTATGAGGCAAAAAGATGATCTCGAATTTGCAAACCTCTTGAACCGTCTGAGAGAAAATGAACTGACACAGGAAGATTTAGATGTATTAAGGACTAGAACTGTGGAAAATGAAGAAACACATCAACAACAATCAGCTATTCATTTATTTGTTGAAAATGACCTTGTTGATAATTACAATGTCCAGCATATAATGAAACTTGAAGCTGAAAAGGTCATTGTAAATGCATTTGACTCTGTCAGTGGAGATGTATCTGAACAGATAAAGAATAAGCTGATAAACAGTCTTCCTAAGAAACAAGCTGAAACTGCTAATCTTGCAAAAGAAGTACAGCTTGCAGTTGGCATGACTTATGATCTAACAGCCAATATTGATGTCAATGATGGCCTTACAAATGGATCTACCTGTGTGGTGAAATTGGTGGAATATAAAACTGAATCTGCTAGACCAAGTATTGTGTGGGTAAAGTTTGATGATCAGAGAATAGGTTTAGCATCTAGAAGAAAATATAGACATTTATTTACAAGAGATATTGACAAATCTTTGACACCCATTTTTGATATTAAGAGATCCTTTGTGTACAGACAGAAATCTTATGACCGCATTCAATTTCCTTTGAAACCAGCTGCAGCAAAGACCATTCACAAATCTCAGGGAGATACATTGGATAGAATTGTGGTTAATTTAAACACAAAACACAGAGGGAAGATACCACACATTCATTATGTTGCTTTAAGCAGAGTCAGATCCTTAAATGGTTTACATATATTAGATCTGAATGTGGATAAAATAGCAGTGTCTGAGTGTGTTAAAGAAGAAATCAAAAGATTGAGAACCAATGCTATCTTACAACTGTGTTACACACCATTGTACAAAATTTCCAACAATTGTTTGAAAATTGTATTCAATAATGCCAGATCATTTCATGCTCATTGTCATGATATATCAGCTGATCCAAATATCTTGGATGCAGATATTGTTGGCATTGCTGAAACAAGATTGACCCAAAATGAAGAATGTTGTATACCAGGGTTTAAAGTTTTGACAAGAATTGATCAAAAGCAAACAGATCCAAGATATAGACCAGCTCATGGGTTAGCCCTGTTTGGCAAAAGTGACCAAAATGTTCTCAAAGAACATAGTTTTTCAAATTCAGAGATTGAATTCATAACCACAGTTCTTTCAGGGTTAAAAGGAAAGATACAGGTTGTTGTAGTTTATAAAGCCCCTAGCTGTACTTTTCAAAGTTTCAAGCATATTCTTTTGTCTGAACTTCTGCCAGTTCTTGATGTGAATGCTACAAAGACTGTTATAATGGGAGACTTCAATTTTGATGTACATGTATTGTCATCTAACCAAGGGTTCTTACAATTCATGCAAGATACATTTGAATGCAGACAGGTGATTTCAAAAGCAACAACAGTAAACAAAACAAAGTTGGATTTGATTTTTATTCGTGAAAGCAGAGAATCATGCATACACACTGATGTAATAGAAACATATTGGTCAGATCACTCAGTGGTATATGTTGCAATGGAACTGTAGAAAAGGTTTAAACCCGCAAAGAAATTAAAATGTATCACACTGCTCAGTTGCAGTGTGATGCATTGAGTGGTTTTGGCATAGTGAAGGGTTGCCACTCACATTTTAATCTTTGTTAAGCATGCAGTGTCCTGGGGAGGGGAAGGGGGTTGAAACATATGATGTGCTTTGTTATGAATTTCTTGTAAAGGGTGACTCCAACTCTACCACTGCATGCTTAACAAATGATATATATTTACAGTATTTGTAGGTTAATTGCAATTGTTACTTTCCACTTTCCACATGTATTTTGTACTTTGTTAATACTGTAAACATGACATTTTTTATGTTAAATTAATTCTATAAAGATTGACATTTTTATGCTCCATTTATGAAAGAAGGGGGCATATAGTGTTCTGGTCTGTTTGTTCGTCCTAAATGCTGCCAGATGGGGCATTGTGTCTTTTGGACATTCTTGTTTGTATATTGATATTTTAGAAGTTTTGATAAACTAACCAATAGCATTAGAATACATTTATTCTATATAATTTCCAAGGGGTTAATTTTAGTTTTGTAAATTATAGGAAAAAAGCATCATGTGAAATACTTCCTTCTTACAGTAGATATTTTTTAATACAGCACATGCCATCATTTTATCAACATTTATATATATCAACATATCTTTAATTTTTATTATTGTTAGATTGTCACAATTGAGAGACTTTTACATTATGTTTTTTACTACTGGTTCAATTTATGTTCCAGAATTTTATAATATCTATTTAATGAATATGTTTTAATTCCTTTTATAAATTTGTTATTGTATAAATATATATGTAATCATGATATGATGATAAATAATACAGTAACTGTCAGATTTGCAAGATTTCATTCATTATTTTTAGTAATTGTTTTCAAGGACTTTGTTGGAAAATAAAATATTAATTGTATAACATAATAAGATGCATTCATGATATCATGTATTATATAAGAAATATACAGAACAGATTAGATCTAATAGAACATACTTGAATAATATGTTTGTTACCCTGATAATGAAATAATATGACTAGATAAAACTAACCATGGTGCTCTTATATACCAATTCCAATTTCAAGTCCTTGCAACAGTTTCTAGGATGATGTATTTTGCAGATTTGACATGTATTTGAAATCAAACAAGATAATTTTTTACTGGCATTTTCTGTAAAACGCTTCAAATAGTTGTATAAATTCTGAATTGATAAGTACTGTGAAGATATATAGATTCTACATGAACAATCTACACTGTTGACTATGGACACTAAAGTATTGTTATACTGCAAAGTATAGTGATGATGAAACAATTAAGCCACTGAATTAAGCCTTTGACTTCATTCTTCAACATACATTGATCATGGAACAATAAGTAATTCCAAAATATGGACTGTATTCTACTTGAAATGGACATTGGAACATTTATACTCTATATATGGAACTTTATTTTACGAATAACATTAATTACTATATACTACGAAATATGGATCTATTTATTTGCAAATGGCATGAAATTTGTGTTTGTACAATATACATAATATATATACTGTATGAAATGTTTGTATTCGTAGCATTAATTATATTCTTAAGGATTAAAAAAATGTTAATTTGAACTCAAAATGCAAGTGGAAAGTAAATATTATTTAACTTGATTATGTTACCAACAAAAATTTAAAATTTTTATTTTAAACAAATGTTTAATGTAAAATTTAAATAAAAAATAAAATCATAAGGTTTGTTAGTTAGACATTTCCTCTTAGAGAAGTTGAAGTCATCTTGTATTGCTAAAACTTTTGCATACAATCACTTACACAAATGATTTCTGAGAAATTCTCACTAATGTCACAGTCCACATCACATACATATAGGTTGGTCTAAGTCATAATTTGGTTTTTTGGATATCGTAACATTTCATGTGTGTAAAAACAAAAACAAAAATCTGGAAAATGTGGTTTCTTGATGGGAACTCAAAATAGTTTAAATCAGTACAAAAACTTGAGATGTTTCTTTATATCAATCAAATAAGAGCAGATCGAATGTTGTAGGAGTTTTGTTCAGGGTCGAGATCATTGTTAGATGAATTAAAACTAAATACAAGAATTATTGAAACTTGGCATGTAGTAATGTTCTGTAACGGTGTTTTTCATGATTTTGCTCTAAAGAATGAAAATTATTGCAGATAGAGAAAGGCTGTTGCTTGCTCAAACCTTCAGCTGATTGAGCTCAATTGGGTTCAAGATGTCAGATGACACCTTACAAGGGTTACAGCCCTTCAAAGGTCTAAAGTAGTGTTTTTTTTGTGTTTGTTTTTGTCATAAAGAATGAAAATTACTGCAAATAGAGAAAAGCTGAGTGTTGGTTGTTTAAATCTTAAGCTTGTTATACTTGACAAAAATCTCCATTTTGTTGATTAAGTTTGATGACCCCTTATAAATTTAGAGGTTATGTCCTTTTGAAGGTAACCATAGTGGTTGTTCTTATGTCTTTCCCTATAAAATGATAAGTATTGCAGATACAGAATAACTGTTGCTTTCTTATACCTGCAGTTTATTAAGCTCTACAAAAGTCCATTAAGCTCTACAAAAGTCTCCATGGGTAAAAGTTGTCAGACGACCCTTTTAAGGTAATACATGTAGCTCATAGCTTAAGAACCAGGTGACCGATTCAGGCTCCTGGGAGCCTCTTGTATACTGTCAGATTTATTTTATCTTTGGTTTCTATTTGTAGGTATCATGTTGCCCAAGCTGTAGGAAACCCTTGCCCAAATGTTCCCTTTGCCTAATGAACCTGGGTACAGCCTTTTTAGCTCACCTGACCCGAAGGGTCATGTGAGCTATTGTCATCACTTGGCGTCCGTCGTCCGTAAACTTTTTAAAACGTTAACTCCTCTGACACCATAAGTCCAATTGCAACCAAACTTGGTATGGTTGTTCATTAGCATTTGGTGCTTAGAACTGATGTGGGGATTTTTGATTCGTCGTAAAACATGGCCGCCATGGCTAAAAATAGAACATAGGGGTGAAATGCAGTTTTTTGCAAATAACTCAAAAACGGCTACAGATATCAAAATTCTGGCTAGGGTAAAAGTGATCAGCACCTCAAGATCTACCTACCCTGAAATTTTGAAGAAAATCCAACGACCCATGTAGGAGTTATTGCCCTTTTTGTGGATTTTTTGCAAATTTTGCACCTGTTTAGCTCAATATCTTGAAAACTATACTAGATATTTGAGAAATTTAAATTGCATATTGTTAAGCACATCAAGATCTACAAAATATGTAACAGGGTCAACATTGTAGGACCTTTCCTTTTAGGAGTTATTGCCCTTAGAACGTCAAAATTTAGCATTTTAACAGCATTTCCTCATTACATTGAAAACGTTAACTCCTCTGACACTTTAAGTCCAAATGGAACCAAACTTGGTATAGTTGTTTATTAGCATTAGGTGTATAGAACTGATATGGGGATTTTTGATTGGTTGTAAAACATGGCCGCTGTGGCTAAAAATAGAACATAGAGGTAAATGGCAGTTTTTTGCAAATAACTCTAAAACGGTGACAGATTTCAAAATTTTGATTGGGAACAAAAGTGATCAGCACCTCAAGATCTACCAGCTTAAAATTTTGAAGAAAATCCAACAACCCATGTAGGAGTTATTGCCCTTTTTGTGGATTTTTTGCAAATTTTGCACCTGTTTAGCTCAATATCTTGAAAACTCTACTAGATATTTGAGAAATTTAAATTGCATTTTGTTAAGCACATCAAGATCTACAAAATATGTAATAGGGTCAACGTTGTAGGACCTTTCCTTTGAGGAGTTATTGCCCTTGGAACGTCAAAATTGAGCATTTTAACTGCATTTCCTTCTATTGAAAATACTTTAAGTCCAAATGAAACCAAACTTGGTATTATTGTTTATTATTATTAGGTGTATAGAACTGTTGTGGGGATTTTTGATTGGTTGTAAAACATGGCCGCGCTGTGGCTAAAAATAGAACATTAGGTTAAACTGCATTTTTTGCAAATAACTCAAAAAGGGTGACAGATTTTTAGATTTTGATTGAGAACAAAAGTGATCAGCACCTTTAGATCCACCATATTGTCAGATGGGCCCCTTATTAATCTTATGACCCTTTCAACGTTAAATAGATTTTGCCTTATAACCTTTACTTCAGGCAAATATGTCAGGTGAGCGATTCAGGCTCCTGGGAGCCTCTTGTTTCAAACATCTTCTTCTCTGAAACTGCTTGGCCAAATGCAGCCAAACTTGATATGGTTGTTCCTTAGGGTATTGTGCAAAAAGTTTGCGTTGGGATTTTTGATACGTCAAAAAACATGGCCGCTGTTACTAAAAATAGAACAGGGGGGTCAAATACAGTTTTTTGCAAATAACTCAAAAACGGTGACAGATATCAAAATTCTGGCATTGGGTTAAAGTGATAAGCATCTCAAGATCTACCTGCCGTAAAATTTTCAAAAAGATCGCACTACAGATGTAGGAGTTATTGCCCTTTTTAGCTCACCTGACCCGAAGGGTCATGTGAGCTATTGTCATCACTTGGCGTCCGTCGTCCGTCCGTCGTCCGTCCGTCGTCCGTCGTCCGTCGTCCGTCGTCCGTAAACTTTTTAAAACGTTAACTCCTCTGACACCATAAGTCCAATTGCAACCAAACTTGGTATGGTTGTTCATTAGCAATCGGTGCTTAGAACTGATGTGGGGATTTTTGATTCGTCGTAAAACATGGCCGCCATGGCTAAAAATAGAACATAGGGGTAAAATGCAGTTTTTTGCAAATAACTCAAAAACGGCTACAGATATCAAAATTCTGGCATAGGGTAAAAGTGATCAGCACCTCAAGATCTACCTACCCTGAAATTTTGAAGAAAATCCAACGACCCATGTAGGAGTTATTGCCCTTTTTGTGAATTTTTTGCAAATTTTGCACCTGTTTAGCTCAATATCTTGAAAACTATACAAGATATTTGAGAAATTTAAATTGCATATTGTTAAGCACATCAAGATCTACAAAATATGTAATAGGGTCAACGTTGTAGAACCTTTCCTTTTAGGAGTTATTGCCCTTAGAACGTCAAAATTGAGCATTTTAACAGCATTTCCTCATTACATTGAAAACGTTAACTCCTCTGACAGTTCAAGTGCAATTGGAACCAAACTTGGTATAGTTGTTTATTAGCATTAGGTGTATAGAACTGATGTGGGGATTTTTGATTGGTCGTAAAATATGGCCGCTGTGGCTAAAAATAGAACATAGGGGTAAATGGCAGTTTTTTGCAAATAACTCAAAAACGGTGACAGATTTTACAATTTTGATCAGAAACAAAAGTGATCAGCACCTGAAGATCTACCAGCTCTGAAATTTTGAAGAAAATCCAACGACCCATGTAGGAGTTATTGCCCTTTTTGTGGATTTTTGGCAAATTTTGCACCTGTTTAGCTCAATATCTTGAAAACTATACTAGATATTCGAGAAATTTAAATTGCATATTGTTAAGCACATCAAGATCTACAAAATATGTAATAGGGTCAACGTTGTAGGACCTTTCCTTTTAGGAGTTATTGCCCTTAGAACGTCAAAATTTAGCTTTTAAAAAGCATTTCCTCATTACATTAAAAACGTTAACTCCTCTGACACTTAGTCAAATTGGAACCAAACTTTGTATTGTTGTTTATTAGCATAAGGTGTATAGAATTGATGTGGGGATTTTTGATTGGTTGTAAAACATGGCCGCTGTGGCTAAAAATAGAACATTAGGTTAAACTGCATTTTTTTGCTAATAACTCTAAAAGGGTGACAGATTTTTAGATTTTGAGTGAGAACAAAAGTGATCAGCACCTTAAGATCCACCATATTGTCAGATGACTGACCCCCTTATATAACTTATTACCCTTTCAACGTCAAATAGATTTTGCCTAAAAACCTTTACTTCAGGCACATATATCAGGTGAGCGATTCAGGCTCTTGGGAGCCTCTTGTTCTGGATTTTTTCAAAATTTTGCACTTATTTAGCCCTATATCTTGAAAACTATACAAGATCTTTTAAAAATTCAAATTGCATATGATTAAGCACATCATGATCTACATTTCATGTAATTATGTCAAAGCTGTAGAACCATTTCTTTTAGGAGTTATGGCCCTTAAAGCGTCAAAATTTACCATTTTTCATTACTTTTCCCCTGAATTTCAAAGATGAACTCGTCTGACACCATACATCCAACTTCAACCAAACTTGGCACAGTTGCTTAATACTAATTGCTACAATTCTTTTGTTTGGATTTTTGATTCGTCAAAAAATATGGCCGCCATGGCTAAAATTAGAACATAGGGGTAAAATGCAGTTTTTTGCTAATTACTCAAAAATAGTTAAAGATATCAAAATTCTGATGGGAAACAAAAGTGATCAGCATCTCAAGATCTACCTGCGCTGAAATTTTCAAGAAGATCCAACAATCGACATAGGAGTTATTGCCCTTTTTCTGTTTTTTTTTTGAAAATTTTGCACTTATTTAGCCCTATATCTTGAAAACTATACAAGATATTTTATAAATTCGAATTGCATATGATTAAGCACATCAAGATCTACATTTCATGTAATTAGGTCAAAGCTGTAGAACCATTTCTTTTAGGAGTTATGGCCCTTAAAGTGTCAAAATTTACCATTTTCCCTTGTTTAATAGCTTATATGTTATATGCTACAACTCTATTGTCAGATTTTTTATTCGTAAAAAACATGGCCACCATGGCTAAAAGTAGAACATAGAGGTAAATTGCACTTTTTTGCTAATAACTCAACAATGGTTTCAGATATCAAAATTGTGCAAGAATCAAAGTGATCAGCATGTTAAGATTTACCTGTCCTGAAATTTCAAAAAAGATCTGACTGCTGATGTGGGAGTAATTGTTCTTTTTCCTAATTTTCGCCAAATTTGCACTTATTAAGCCCAATATCTTAAAAACTAACCAAGATGTTTCAGAAATTTAAATCGCATATGGTTAAGCATAATAATATCTACAAATATATGTATCTAAGTAGTTCAGGTGAGCGATTCAGGCTCTTGGGAGCCTCTTGTTTTATTAGCCGGGTTGCAGCCTAAACAACAAATGCCACGACTAAGCTTAATATATCAAAAATAGGGGATGGTTGTGCCCTTTGAAAATTTCATTAGCACATATGCAATTATTTCTGTAGTTTGCTTATTAACCTAATTAATGATCCGGAATCACCATAGCCGTCATCGGTTCGGAATTACACGTATGAAAAAGTGTCTGGGTCATACTTAAAAGCGCTAGGAAGCGCCCAAGACTAAGAAGTTTATCCTGCCACTGAACATTTGTTTAATTTACAGGTGGGGTAACAAACAATAAAAGATAATAAATCAATAACTTATTTAGAGTTAAATAATACCATTGAACCATTAATTTGCGATTAGCACAACCATTTAAGGTCATGATAATGCAAGGTTTTTATTATGGGGTCTAATTTCTAAAGCAACGCAACGATAGATATTCCCGCGAATTCGGTCCCGTGCGGGGCCCGGGTGGCGAATAGGCCCGCAGCAGAGCCTAGCTTGTCGTAAGAGGCGACTAAGGGTCTTGGGATTCTGACGTCGGGTCAGTGCTCAGCCCACAGAGCGACCAAGTGTGTACCCTAGGTGGCTGAATAGGGTAGCCCTCGTCCGCGGGGGTTGTCAGGTCTATAATACGGAAACCCTGACCGCCGACCATAGTGGGCCAACGTGTGTGGAGAGTGCCACGCTTCATGCACGTAAAAGACCCCTTTGTGGACCGCCCAGTAGTGCACCACATAGGCAAAATTTTCCGCCCCTACCCACCTCTCCCCTTTTTCCTGTGGTTCTTCAAAATTTACCGGTCCTTTGTTTCCCACCCCATCCCCATATTTCATTTATCATCATCATTTCATGTTCATTTTATCATCCTTTTCATGTTCATCGCCTGTAAATAACCTATATAGCGTTGCACGGGCGTAAAACACCAACTCACTCACTAACTCACTCCCGCGAATTCGCGAGTTTTTCCTAGTATTTTACTAATGAAAAGGGATACCAGGAAAAGTATAACGTGGATCCATCATTTCAACGAAATATACAAGAAGCAAAGGTGTACCAAAGGGGTAATCAGTGTCACAACATGGACTCCAGAATCCATAAAATGATTCCTGGAGTGCTTGATTAAAAACTAAAATTTCCATGCATGCAAAACATAGTACACAAAAAGTCTATACTGACTTAGCATTTAAACAACTGACTTAATTTACAGAAATATAACAGTTCCAGTATATTTCCTCCTAGTTGAATTCTTGAACCGTAACCGTGCTTCTGTTTAGAGCCTCTGCGTGCTCAATCATCTCTTCCTCCATGTACTTGAGATAACATCTCCAATCGAAACTCCGGGGATCATAGTGGCGGGTTGTGCAAAAGTGGTGTTTCCGCTTCTCGTACTCCTTACCATCCTTCACTCCTCTGATAGTAATACGATTCAAGCTAATGATCTTTAGGCTTAAGTCGTCCACACCATCATCCTCATCATTTCCACAATCGCCTTCTATCTCTTCATCGAATTCCGAAGAGTCTTCCGTAATGGCAATTTCATCAATGACTTGTTGTTCCTCAGGCTGAACAAGGACCTCGTCCTGAGGCACCAAAGGACCAGGATCAGACCTTAGACGTTTTTCCTGTCCGTTAGTCTCGATGTCGTCCCTATTAGCATTTCTTGGGGCGGCACACTGGGCCAGATCTTTAGCCTCATCTAAGGTTATACCGTGGCTGCATTGCAGGTGAATAATTAAATATTCCTTACGGAAGAAAATACGATCGCAGCTCTCTTGCATGCACCCTACATACTTACAGTTTCTTCATGAACTGAGTTTATGTGTCTCTTTAGGCTCCTCTTATTCGCATAAACGTTCTCACATTGACCACATTTGATTGGTGGCATATTGATTGTATCCAGATATCTGAGCGGTTTTCTTATACTTCGTGTCCTCGTGGTGGCAGTACGCGCAGTATTTGTCGTCAGTGAATGGTTTGTTTGAATCTGCGCTGCGCGGGTCCCGTGCGGGGCCCGAGTGGCGAATAGGCCCGCAGCAGAGCCTAGCTTGTCGTAAGAGGCGACTAAGGGTCTTGGGATTCCGACGTCGGGTCGGTGCTCAGCCCACAGAGCGACCAAGTGTGTACCCTAGATGGCTGAATAGGGTAGCCCTCGTCCGCGGGGGTTGTCAGGTCTATAATACGGAAACCCTGACCGCCGACCATAGTGAAACGACTCCTTATAGTAGTTATTGCCCTTTAATCATCTAAATTGACCATTTTTGCAGTTTTTTTACGATATCTGGAAACCGTTAGAGCTAGAGGAAAAGTTAGCATTGCAGAATTGTTTAGCTCATTGAGATCTACAAAAATGATTCCAGGGTCTAAATTGTCAGATCAGCCGTTTAAGAGTTATTCCCCTTTAACGTTTTTTTTTTCATTAGTTTACACTGATTTTCAAAATTGGTATACATGATTTTTAGGATGTACTCTACCAAGTTTGTGAATTATATACACCTCGACCTACCAAAATGGCCGCCGTTGCTAAAAATAGAACAGGGGGGTCAGACCATTGTTTTTGGCTTATAACTCGAAAAGTATAAGATAATAAAGGTAATAACAAAACTACCGAACTTGAATGATCAATCTCATAGTCCAGAGAAAATGACAAAAACGAATCAGTCATACCGGAGAACTGGTGGATCGCAATGGTCCTGACTTGGTACAGGCATTTCAAACGAAATGGTGGGTTAAACCAGCTTTTATGGCGCCAAACCTCCCTCTTCCATTGCGACCTTCAAGGCCTTAATATATGTAGTAACAAAGAATAGTGTGACACTGTAAAATTTGCTTAACCCAAAACATATAGTTATGTAAAATAGTGTGAGACTGTGAATTTTCTTGGAATTAGGTTTTATAAGTCGAACATAATAGGACATGTAGGATATGAAAATTATTATGAACAAAATACAGAAGCTTTCGCCTGGAACTTTGTTCTAATTTGTATTTGAGAGAAACACAAAACCAGAAGAATTAAAGATCGCAATGGTCCTGACTTGGTACAGGCACTTCCAAAGAAGTGGTGGGTTAAACCAGGTTTTATGGCGCCAATCCTCCCTCTTCCATTGCGATCTTAGGATCCGGTAATGACCATAGAACACAACATAGTTGTGAGACACAATAGGGATATTGAGGTGATCATCTCAGTACAGCACACCAGTCAAACACTAATTAAAACAATTAACTATCATATCTTTTAACTCAATTTTGAACCTTTCTACTAGTGGCTGATAACGAAGAAAGAATTTTTTTTAGTGATCGTATGAGACGTATTTTCTTATAGCCCTGCTTCAAAAGTCTGTCACGAAGAAACCGGTGCCTGATCAAAAAAATCTGTGAAATGTGTGCAAGCTCTGGCATATCGAATAAGTTGAGAAATATAAACACCGTATGCAGGAGAAGTAGGTAAATTGCTCTGTAGATTAGGAAAATTAATAATTTGAAAATTAAAATCGTCTCGTTTATCGTAAATTTTTGTACTGAGATGACCACCTGGGTCAAGTTCGAGGTGCAAATCCAAGAAAGACGTGAAGCAATTAGATTCGGTGGTCTCTTTAATCTCCAATTCCGGAGGATATATTGAAGGAATCCAACTGCCAAATGAAGTGTTATTGATAGAAAGGACATCGTCAATATATCTGAATGTAAGATTAAATGACCTTGCCTCTTTCATCTTCTTGTTCTTTACGAGTCCCTGAAGAAATTCAGTCTCGTAAGAGTATAAAAACAAATCGGCGAGGAGAGGAGCACAGTTTGTGCCCATTGGAATGCCGATTTGTTGTTGAAAAATCTCTCCTCCGAAGGTGACAAATATGTTGTCAATGAGGAAATCAAGCATACTGCAAACTTGTTCCAGTGTGTAACACATTTTATCTTTGAAAGATGGTTTGGAAAAGAATGTAGAATTATAACCCAAAACAACAAAATTCCTTGAGTTTGAAAAGGCTTTTTCGAGAAGTTTTTTCAGGCGACATTTTAGTTTTTCGTGTGCCAAGGTAGTGTATAAAGTTGAAAAATCGAACGTTTTCAAAGAGTGAACCTCAGAAAATGATCTAGATTTAAAATGATCTAACAAATCTTTTGAGTTTTTCAAAATCCACATATGGTTAATTCCACTACGATTATAAATAGTGTCGCAGTATGCTTGTTGACCTTCTTTGACAGCAGACAAGATTTTAGTTAAATGAACGGACAGCTCTGTAGTTGAACATGATGAAGATCCAGCTATATACCTTTCTTTGTACGGATTTTTGTGAAGTTTAGGTATCCAGTACAAATATGGTAACTCTTTATGTTCCTCTTTCATTGGAATATTGAAAGAGGACACAAAAGAGCTATGGTTGGTTATGATTTCATCCTTGTTAAATGTAGTCCGTGTGTATGTAGCACTAGCGGAAGTATTACCATCAATGCCTAGTTCTTTTATTAGACAATTGTAATAATGTGCTTTACATACAAAAACTATATTATTGGAAGCCTTGTCTGCTGGCGTGACAACATACCTGTCACGAGTTAGAGAAAATCCGGAGCAACTTTTCATGGTCAGCATCAAAAGGTCCTTACAGGAGTTATTGCCCTTTAACTGTTTTTTTTTCTATAAATTTAAACTGATTTCCAAAAATCTTCTCTGAAACCACTGAAAGGATTGTTTTGCAACTTTGTATACTTGAAAGTTTGTGAAATTTATTCAAACTTTGGCTTAACAGATCAGGTGAGCGATTCAGGCTCCTGGGAGCCTCTAGTTTTTTTTCCATTAATTTACACTGATTTTCAAAGATCTTCTCTAAAACCACTGAAGGGATTGCATTGATACTTGATATACTTGATCTTTAGGATGTCCTCTACCAAGTTTGTGAATTTTATACACGTCTATAAACCAACATGGCCGCCATTGCTAAAAATAGAACAGGTGGTCAGACCATTGTTTTTGGCTTATAACTCAAAAAGTATAAGAGATAGAGAAAATCCGAAGCAACCTTTCATGTTCGGCATTAAAAGCTCTACAAATCTCCCCATTGAGTAAAAATTGTGAAACCACTCCTTATAGGAGTTAATGCCCATTAATCATCAAATTGACCATTTTTGCAGTTTTTGGACAATATCTTGTAAACCGTTTGAGCTAGAGGAAAAGTTAGCATTGCAGAATTGTTAAGCTAATTCAGATCTACAAAAATGATTTGAGGGTAAAAATTGTCAGATCAGCCATTTAAGAGTTATTTCCCTTTAACTGTTTTTATGCCCCGCCAACTTTGTTGGGGGCATATAGTTTTTCGGTCCGTTCGTCCGTCCGTCCTTCCTTCCGTCCGTCACACTTTAGTTTTCCGCACTTTTTTTCGACATCCTTGCATATATTCAAAAGATTTTTGGTATGTGAGTCTACCATGATGAGTTACAGGTCAAGTTCGAGTTTCGTTCCGGTCCACTGATTTTGACCTAAATTACGGCCCTTGAACTTAGCAAATTTTGTAAAAATAAGTTTTCCGCACTTTTTTCCCACATCCTTGCATATATTCAAAAGATTTTTGGTATGTGAGTCTACCATGATGAGTTACAGGTCAAGTTTGAGTTTCGTTCCGGTCCACTGATTTTGACCTAAATTACAACCCTTGAACTTAGCAAATTTTGTAAAAAAAAAGTTTTCCGCACTTTTTTTCCACATCCTTGCATATATTCAAAAGATTTTTGGTATGTGAGTCTACCATGATGAGTTACAGGTCAAGTTCGAGTTTCGTTCCGGTCCACTGATTTTGACCCAAATTAGGGCCCTTGGACTTAACAAATTTGGTAAAAATAAACAGTTTTATTTTATTTGCCAGCGGGGCATCAGTGTCATCTTGACACATTTCCTTGTTTCCATTGATTTTAACTGATTTTCAAAAATCTTCCTCTCTGAAACCACCGAAGGGATTGCCTTGAAACTTAGTACACTTGATCTATAGGATGTCCTCTACCAAGTTTGTGAATAATATACATGTCATCCAACCAACATGGCCGCCATTGCTATAAATAGAACAGGGGGGTCAGACCATTGTTTTTGGCTTATAACTCAAAAGTATAAGAGATAGAGAAAATCCGAAGCAACTTTTCATGTTCAGCACCAAAAGCTCCTTATAAGTAGGAGTTATTGCCTTTTAACTGTATTTTTCTATTAATTTAAACTGATTTCCATAAATCTTCTCTGAAACCACTGAAAGGATTGTTTTGCAACTTTGTATACTTGAAAGTTTGTGAAATTTATTCAAACGTTGGCATAAGAAATCAGGTGAGCGATTCAGGCTCCTGGGAGTCTCTAGTTGAATTCATTTTCCACAAAAATCTTACAAAAGCTTACACTGCCATAAATTAATATCAATGTCTCACAGATGAAACAAAATTATTTATCTAGATACTGCTTTGCCTTATTTTGCAGAAAATAGATTGAAACAAGTAATACTGTGAGCGAGCTCACAAAAGGATACCCCCGCTTCATATTGGAATCTGTACTGCAAAAAAACTCAAGTCCAATTATCTACCCAGATAATTGATATCTTAGAGCGATGAAAATTTTTCATGCACATCTACATATAATGTACTTCCTTCATTTAAAGTTTCATCAAAATCCTTCAAGCGATTTAGGAGGAGAAGCGCTTAAGAGTTATGTGGACAGATCGACAGACAGACAGGGTGTTTTCTATATATCCCCCCAAACTTTGTTTGCGGGCGGTATAAACATACCTTAAATATCAGCCATTTTATTTAAAGCGTAAACATGAACCTTACATTTGACAATCTTAATGAGATGGATTTTTTTTTATCAAATCACATTATCCCCAAAAGCGGTGGTGCTTATTTTCATTAGTTTCTTTACACTTTAAAAAAAAAAATCAGAAAAATCCTGTATCAGATTTCAATAGTTTCAGGTTACACAGGTGCCCCTATTACATGTTGGATGTCCAAAAGTTCAAATTTTTTTTTTGTGTGTCAGATGTTTTCCTTTTAAATCCTATACTTATTACCATTGGGGACTGTACATTACCCCCATGGTCATTTGAGCCAAGTGTAAAGGTTGCTGTATGATTTAGGCTAGGTGTTCAAGGCACGGCTTCATTTAAGCCAGGTGTACAGGTTGCTGTATGATTTAGGATAGGTGTTCATGACAAGGTTTCTTTTGAGCCAGGTGTAGAGGTCCTGGGGCAGGGCTCTATGACGTCGTCATCTAAATCTGGCAACTCTTCACTCGAACTGTTTGATATTACAATTGGCCGACCCCTTTTTTCACGACCTTAAAGAAATGAAGTCAGAATTTCATCCCGCCACAGGTCATGCCCCAGTATTATATGAAAAAATTGTCTGCGGCCGGCACTAGTACTAGTGTGCTATCAATCGTTTTAGAAAATTGCTGTCATCAGGATAAACAACCATTTATAAGCTCGATCCCCATGGAAGCAGGAAACAAGCATATTTTTTTTGGCCTTAATGATCATGTAACCTGAAATTGACTGCTCTCTAAAGTGTTAAAAAATCAAGACTACACTTTATGAAAAAGCATATAACTTGCAAGTGTTATCTAGTTTCTGCTATGGTTTAGTTTTGTTACTTTCATTCCGTATTTGCTCAAAAACAGGTATTATACCTGATTTCAGGTACATGTACAGTCCTTGATTTCAGGGACCATGTGGTACCTGAAAACAAGGATGGGACACATCAATGAAATATATCTTGCTTACAGATCACAGTGGGCATCTCTTGATTAACCATTCCTTGATAAGATATAAGTTCTAACATTTCTTTTAAAAAATAAGAATTTTGTATGTCTATTTTTTGCCTCCTCAGTAAGTGTGTCCTATCCTTGAAATCAGGCATCACATGGTCCCTGAAACAGTTTGTGAGAAAAACTTTCAAGGCAACTAGCCCAAACAGTGAAATTCTGAAGTTTTCATAAAAGTTGACAATATGTTCAAACAAAAAAATGCCAATTTCCACTACACCGGATGAATTTTCACTAAAGACCAGTCTTCGTGCTTGTGCTATTGGCACAGACTGCTGAAATCAGGTATAATACTCATTTTTGAGCATCAGCCCCAACCTGTTTGCTCTGCATAGACTTAAAAAGGTCTTAATTTAAAATTAGCCTTCAGCAAACTTCTTCAATGTTCATACCATAGCTTTAGGCATTTTCTGTCTCTTGTGACAATGGCGAATAGGCCCGCAGCAGAGCCTAGCTTGTCGTAAGAGGCGACTAAGGGTCTTGGGATTCTGACGTCGGGTCAGTGCTCAGCCCACAGAGCGACCAAGTGTGTACCCTAGGTGGCTGAATAGGGTGGCCCTCGTCCGCGGGGGTTGTCAGGTCTATAATACGGAAACCCTGACCGCCGACCATAGTGGGCCAACGTGTGTGGAGAGTGCCACGCTTCATGCACGTAAAAGACCCCTTTGTGGACCGCCAAGTAGTGCACCACATAGGCTAAATTTTTCCGCCCCTACCCACCCCTCCCCTTTTCCTGTGGTTCTTCAAAATTTACCGGTCCATTGTGTCCCACTCCATCCCCATATTTCATATATCATCATCATTTCATGTTCATTTTATCATCCTTTTCATGTTCATCGCCTGTAAATAACCTATATAGTGTTGCACGGGCGTAAAACACCAACTCACTCACTCTCTCACTCTCTTGTGACAAAGGCAACTTTCGGGATGGTGTTTCTTCGGCAGTCTTTGAATTTGATCATAAGTCCGACGGCCCTGGTCAGTAAAGTTATTTTCGATTTGTAAAATTTTGATTTACAAGCCAATAGAAGGTAAAGAAAAAATTATAAAATTCCAGATTCAGACTTGTGGATAAAAAAGTTAACCGTGAATACTGCTTCAGTGTCGATCAACATTATTTTAGATCAAATCCTAGGTTGATCTATGCATGATATGTTCCACTGTCGAAATACACTGATTTGGACAATTTGCATTGTTTAAAGGACTTGTAAGATTTTTTTATTGTGTCAGTTTAACCACTTCCGTTCTACTTCTACTTGTGATATGCCAATGATTTTTGGTAAGCACTCCAATTGGCAAAACTGTTTCCACTTCAGCCAGTAATTTGTTTACAAAGTCGCTAAAATTAATAATTAGCAATATTCCATTTATATTTATATTTTTTTAACTTCAATCTCACACTTATATTAAAGCCTTGTTTTAGCTTCAAATAATCTTAGGCGGACTTTCGTCAGTCCTTATATTCTGGCAGGTGGTTCAGCCATTGGAACAAATTCCAAAAACTTGGTGTATTCTTTTATCAACTCTTTATGTTTACATGCAATATTTGTTTCTTTTTCAGTACAACATCATTGGTAAAATAACCGAAAGAAATGAAGTTCAACAGGTGGACCTGTTATTGTGCAATCAACAAGTTATTTCCCTTTATGCTAGCCTGTAAAAAAGATACGACAAAAAAGACTTTATTGTGAAAATATTATAGTTTACCGGATTTGACACATTGAATTTGAATTTGCATTGAGACTAGTGTGCTATAGCAAGCAGGAACTGCCTACTCTTTCGGAGCACATGAATGCCCTCTCGTACAACTTGAGTTCGCGTTGTATATTTTTGTTCAAAAAGAGATAATAAAATAGCACGCAGCTTGATAAACATGGGAAATAGATAATGGATATGATAGGGTACAGCTGCAAACTGGAACGTGTATTACGTTTTACAGTATGACTACAAGTCTTTGTACTGCAAATAATATTGGAAAATCCAACAGGGTGTGAGCTGGATTCGAACCCATAACTCTGCGGCACCTGTCGCCTAGCAGTCTCCAGTCCGTCGTGGATTCCACACGACCACGGACACCACGGTTCAAATCCAGCTCACACCCTGTTGGATTTTCTAATGTTATTTGCAGTATTTGTAGTCATACTGTAAAACATAACACGTTCCAGTTTGCAGCTGTACCCTACCATATCCATTATCTATTTCCTAATTTCTGTTCGGTTGATTTTGTGTTTTTTTATATTTTGTGTTTCTTCGTGTTGTTATCGGTCGTGTTAACTGGTTTCGTCGTTTCCCTTTCGGACATTTGATTTTCGAATGTCCTATTTGTGTCTCTTTACTAAAAATGTACGAATCAGTTCCTTAAAATGAGAAAAAAATTATCAAACACTTTCATTTCTTGTCTGTTTCTACAGTTCAGATTTATTATGCTTGGCGTTTAGCAAGATCGATGAGAGAGTGAGTGAGAGAGTTGGTGTTTTACACCCTTGCAACGCTATATAGGTTATTTAAAGGCAATGAGCATGAAAAGGGTGATTAAATGAACATTAATGAAAAACGGGATGGAGTGGGTCACAAGTGAAGAACATAGGAAAAGGGGAGAAGTGGGTATGGGCCTATGTGGTGCACTACTTGGCGGTTAACAATGGGATCTTTTACGTCAATGAATATGCCCTCATGACACACGTTTGTCCACTATGGTTTGCGGTCAGGTTTTCCGCATTAATCCTGACGATCTGGCATTCATTATGAAAGGGCTGCCCCATTCAACCATCTAGGACATACATTCCAGTTGCTTAATTGGCTAAGCGGCCTTATCCGATGTCAGGTTTCTGAGCGCTCTTTAGAGGACTTTTACCGACAAGGTTAGCGCTTCTGCGGGCCTATTCGCCTCCCGGGTCCCAAAGGAAGATCGGAAATACGGTATACGTTAATGGACATCAAAAGGATCTTTATAACATGTATAACAATCTGACTGGAAAGAGAAGATATATCACTTACCATCTCGGCACACTTCCTCATAAACTGTTTCGCTTTATCAGACCAGATTGCTGGTATAGTTATAACCCAACGTATTTCAGACCATTTTACATCAATGCCTTGAGTTTCCATCAGCTGTTTGAAATGTTGTGTCAGCGCCTGGATAGATTTACCAAACACTTCTGTAGCTAGCAGAGGTTTACCAACTACGTCCGCTATCTTAATATCTTCTGTTAGATCCTAGAATTAGAAAAACAAATGGTTAGATAGTTATTGCTTGACTCCACGGCAACACAACCAAACAATCATTTATTTCTGTTATAGAAGCGATAACATAATGCAATTAAAGAACAAATATTACAATAAACACAAACATATCATACAAAAACTTGTCATACAAGAACAGACACAATTAGATATAAGCTTTAACACACAGTTAAGAAATGCGATTCAGATTGACAAAGCGTCGCGTCTGACAGAAATTGCTGACATAGGGTAATGTTGCTCTTCGGTTGCTGTCTTCATTCAAAAAGACTTTTCCGCGCATAGACAAATATAAGATGTATATTTCTCATATAAGTTAAGATGTTGGTTTGTTATAAGGTTTTGTCTTGAATTCTTTTACTGGATTAAACGCACTGAATCGACCATTGGTAGCTTGAGCTATCGCACCTGATGTCACTATCGTCACGCCTTGAGTTCATGTCGTTGACTTTTGTTGTTTTTATTTATTTTTACTTATAACACTCGAATGCCCTACATGGTATCGTTCCTACCACTTCTTTCATATAAAGATAGTTATTGCTTCACCCAGAAGGAACACGAAATCAGATAAATAAAGGTAATAACAAAACTACCGAACTTGAATGATCAATCTCATAGTCCAGAGAAAATGACAAAAACGAATCAGTCATACCGGAGAACTGGTGGATCGCAATGGTCCTGACTTGGTACAGGCATTTCAAACGAAATGGTGGGTTAAGTGTGAACAAGGATTGGTTGATAAAATAAACATGAAATGATGATGAAGCGGAGGAAATGGGGCCACAGGGCCAATCAAAGATGAAAGTCATGTCTGAAACCGGAAAAATGAGGGGTGAGTAAGACCGTACAATATAGTCTTCTGATTTATTATGATCTTTCACTGTGAGTTTAAAAAAAAGAAAACCTTTTTCAAGGGTTCCAACTAAAATACGACAAGGACACATGGAGTAAGTCTACGCGACACAACTACATTATTAAGCAGCAGTTTAAAAATCAACAATGAAAAAGTTATATCTATCTAGATATTTGTGTGCAAATAATTTGTCTATTGTTTCATTTCTTCCTTTAACACACCTTACTGTCCAAATTAATAGGGAAATTAGAATGGCGGTCGTCTACAGAAGTCTCATGTCGACTGCGTCATATGATATTCGGTAAACAGGAAGTAGAGAAGCTACGGGTGAACAAAATCGCTTATCACCATATAGTACATTGTAAAATAGTAGGAAGCTAAATTCCAAATATACAGAGGCTGTGACATGTAGTTGCAAGGGACATTGCGAAGTAATAATCAAATATCATGCCTTATTAATTGATTTTTAATACACAGAGACTGCAAATTGTTCGCCAAAATCTTGATGCAAGCTTGTGTTTGCATGTTGTTGTAAATGTTTGTGTTTTTTTTTGTCTAATGTTTGTGTCTCATAGTTCTGTGTTGTTTGATATATTTTGCTCTCGTTTATGTTTGTTTTCTTTGTCTTCCGTGTTTTAGTCCCGTGCGGGGCCCGGGTGGCGAATAGGCCCGCAGCAGAGCCTAGCTTGTCGTAAGAGGCGACTAAGGGTCTTGGGATTCTGACGTCGGGTCAGTGCTCAGCCCACAGAGCGACCAAGTGTGTACCCTAGGTGGCTGAATAGGGTAGCCCTCGTCCGCGGGGGTTGTCAGGTCTATAATACGGAAACCCTGACCGCCGACCATAGTGGGCCAACGTGTGTGGAGAGTGCCACGCTTCATGCACGTAAAAGACCCCTTTGTGGACCGCCCAGTAGTGCACCACATAGGCTAAATTTTCCGCCCCTACCCACCTCTCCCCTTTTTCCTGTGGTTCTTCAAAATTTACCGGTCCTTTGTTTCCCACCCCATCTCCATATTTCATTTATCATCATCATTTCATGTTCATTTTATCATCCTTTTCATGTTCATCGCCTGTAAATAACCTATATAGCGTTGCACGGGCGTAAAACACCAACTCACTCACTCACTCACTTCCGTGTTTTAGATACCATATCTTAATTCTTCATTTTGATTACAAAACATAGAAATGACAAATGTAAATGTACTTTACCTTACTGTCATACAGCTTCATTTTAAATCTCTCAAAGTAGTAGTAATTCTTGTGCTTATTGTCCAAAACAAGTTCAGCATACATATCTTCAGCTTCATAACCAAAGGCGACCAGTTTTTTTTTTTGGTCCAGCAAGAGGCAAGTAGGAGTCTTTAGTGACAACAGTTGTTTCTTTCCAGAGTTCCAAGCTTGGTTTGCATGGATATTCAATGGATTTCGGAAGAAATCGGCTCTTGTCGAAAAAGCATATCCAGAAAATGTTGTTCCGAAGTCAATTGCGACAACCATGAGATAGTTATCCATAGTATTGTTTCAAGTTAGCAGCTGTTACACGAATGTTCACATTTTCTATAAGGGCATGGCGTTTAAATGGCACCTACAATTCAATATAAGTCAATCTTTAAGATTTGAAGTGACAACAAACTAAACAAGCATTCTGAGAGTATTGCAAAACAATACATAGTCCCCTACCGGCCTCATATTTTAGTCACTGGTAACAATTTGTCAAACAAAAAAATACCTAAACTTGATCAGTTTATTATCTATAAGGAACAATTAAAAGAGTAGAAAATAAAATTGCAATGGATTTTCAAACTTCAAAGGGCCATAACTCCCATTAAAATTTGTGGTTACTCAATCTTAATCTGTAACTCATCATGGTAAAATCACATACCAAAAATCAGTTCGTTATCCGTAAGCGTTTAGAAAAAAAGTGCGGAAAACTGATATTTTGGTGAATTTTCAAAATTCAAAGGGCCAAAACTCCAATAAAAATTTGTGGACCTGCACGAAACTCAAACTTGATCTGTAACTCATCATGGTAAACTCGCATACCAAAAATCAGTTCAAAATATATAAGCGTTTAGAAAAAAAAGTGCGGAAAACTGAAATTTTAGTGAATTTTCAAAGTTCAAAGGGCCATAACTTCCATAAAAAATATGGACCGACAGGAAACTCACACTTGATCTGTAACTCATCAAGGTTAACTCAAATACCAAAAATCCGTTTATTATCTATAAGCGTTTAGAAAAAAAGTGCGAAAAACTGAGGCGTGACAGACGGACAGCTGGACAGACGGACAGACCGCAAACCTATAGTCCCCTTCGGCTTTCGCCGGTAGGGGACTAATAGGATATAAGGTTTATGACTCTAAAAATGTTTTCGAATCTAATAAAGAGAAGACTGGTTTGCGGTTTTGACCCTTATGACCCCGGTATGCAACAAGTAGCCTGAGAAAAGGAACTTTTTGGCAGTCAACGGGAGGAATGGTGTATTGTTTACAAGTGTGATCGATGTCCTTGGCGCTTGTGCACTCAAAAACCGCAAAGAAATAATAAAATTAAAAGTTTTGAAAGTATCTGTGTGAAGAAAATCTGCGTGAATTGGTGATTTCCCAGATAACATTGAGGTGTTGGCCCACCACATGTTTTACTGGTGGCAACATCATTGGCCCATTGATGGCAACCAGCACTGGGCCATTGTGTTTTTGCTCACCGCCCCCTCAATGGGCCAAACTGTTGGCCCGTTGATGGCCCAGATAAGGCTTGCCTCAACTGCCCCAAGTTTGCCATCAATATACCATCATTGCCATCAGCACGCCATAAAAAGGCCAACAGAGGCCCATTACCTGCCCCTTTAAGGCAGGCTGTATATATACCCGTCGTTTGCCCTCAATACGCCATTATTAATATTTTAAGCCGTAATAAGAATGCCTTCTTGTTGTTTATTCATTTTGATGTGTAGTTTTTTTTTACTTTTGTTCTATTAACCTTTTGACTAGAAACTCTATTGCGAATCGTTAATAATCAAAACAGGCGTTGTATGATTTTTTAAAGATTGATTGCCTAAATAATCCATTTTTTCTAGAATTCAATACAATGAAATAAACCAGACACAACTGTTGTTTAACTTGTAATTCCATAATAGTTAAAAAGAATCAAACAAAATGAAAAGGTCAGGTCCAAAAGCATATGCATGAAAGTTCACTATGTATTTCATTCATCATGTTCATTTCTTGAAAGTTTATCAGCCCGAGTTCATCAGTCTTCAGTCTCGTATATCTTGTTCCTTTTCCATCTTCTGTAAAACATAATGAATAAATCAACAATTGTCAATAATTACGCAACATACAATGGTCATTTATGTTATAATTGTCATGCACTATTTGCTTTAGAGATTCTGATAAAGAATGCTTTCAATCTTTTTATCAAAAACAAAAAAATGTATTGGGACTATTCTTAATTTATAAAAGATAATTTATAAATATCTCTTTAACTTACATTTGATAACAGCCTTACATCTGCTTCAATCTTTGATTGTTTCACCATCTTACAAATCCTACTGTAAAACAAAATTAAATTTGATAACCTCTAAAATAAACGTAGACTTGACCAAAATAAATTTATTACAAAGTTCAAAGTTCAAAGTTTTATTAATAAAGAAAGCCCAAATTTGGACATCAAACATTATAAAGTACAATAGACAATTAGAGAAAGGATAATATCAGTATACTTATGAAGAAGTAGTAAAATAATACTATACATAGAGTACAACAAATTGAAAATGATACCAGGTTGAAATAGTAGTACTGTAAGACATTATCATCATCATCATCATTAGAACAATCATTTTTCACCTGTTTCTTCGTGGCCGACTTTTGAAGCAGGGCTATAAGAAAATACGTCTCATACGATCACTAAAAAAATTCTTTCTTCGTTATCAGCCACTAGTAGAAAAGTTCAAAATTGAGTTAAAAGATATGATAGTTAATTGTTTTAATTAGTGTTTGACTGGTGTGCTGTACTGAGATGATCACCTCAATATCCCTATTGTGTCTCACAACTATGTTGTGTTATATGGTCATTACCGGATCATAAGATCGCAATGGAAGAGGGAGGTTTGGCGCCATAAAATCTGGTTTAACCCACCATTTCGTTTGAAATGCCTGTACCAAGTCAGGACCATTGCGATCCACCACTTCTCCGGTATGACTGATTCGTTTTTGTCATTTTCTCTGGACTAATGAGATTGATCATTCAAGTTCGGTAGTTTTGTTATTACCTTTATTTTAACATTGCAAAATTATAGATATATTACATGTATACCAAATGCAGATTTAAATGATATATTCATCAAAGTTCAATTAAATAGTAATAATGATTTAATGAAGTTAAAATTAATAATACTTACATGAAAATTCCAAATAAACTTCATGTAAAATAAGCGCCTGTGTGTAAATGCAAGAAGGAAATGACTAAAGTTCAAGTATCTTGTTAATTTGAAACTCAGCTGGAAGTCTTGTGTGGCGGTAGTACAACCATGACCATGCATGAACTCTGGCATTGATTACTTGCAGATGGTGTAATTTTCAAACATCAAGTAATAAATAGAGATTATATATCCCGATTATATATCAAAACAAAATATTTTGTCATTTAGTCAAAATGGGGTTTTAGGTTTTATGTAATGTTTTGTTTGTGTATCAATACTAATTATTAGATTTAAAAGAATTCTTAATGGATTAAAATTAATAGTCATAATATCAAAAACAACTTTGATGTTTTTAACATTGAATTTTTTAATCATATAACTTAAAATTATTATGGATACAGAAAACAAGTTATAAACCTTTAATTTTAAACCAAATAACCAATAATGCAATTAATGATCGTTAGTTTTTTAGCATAATATGGGCCACCAATGGCCCATTTGCTTCAAAAACATGTATTGGTATCTAAGTAGTGGCCCAATGATGGCCCATTCGGAACAATCCAACTGATGGCAACCAATTACTGGGCCACAAATGGCCCAGCACTAACTCGCCATAGCCATCAGTTCGCCAACAGTGCCATCAGTAAACCAACAGTGGGCCATTAGTACCTTGCTATCTGGGTTACGCCCTTGTTACACTATTATCATTCCATTAAGGCGACGAACAAGAAAAGAATGATAAAATGGACCTAATTGATGATGAGAAATATGGTGGTGGTTGGGAAACAAAGGAACAGAAAATTTCGATGATCACATGAAATAAGAAGAGATGGGAAGGGCGGATATTCATCCTACGTGGTGCACTATTTGGTAGTACACAAAAAGATATTTTACCTGCTGTAAGCGCGACACTCTCCACACACATTAGCCAACTATGGTCAACGTTATAAAGTGAATATATAATATCCTTTTTTAAATCGAATTTATGATTCGAAAATCCCTCGACATTAAGGTGGACCATGACGTTTATGTATTGACACAACAAGAAAATACTTATCAGCATAATAAATAATATAAATCTAATCACATCATTATATGTTATAAGATAGCTAACTTACAAACTTCCGTTATATTCTAAATTTGTTCAGTTAACAATTCACTTAAAACAAATAAAATGAAATGTATTCAACGTTTCAATTGAACCATTTAAATTCTTATTGTAAATAAAAAACAAAAATGATTTTAAACCTATTGTCATTGATTGTTAAATCAAGGAGTCGGGTTACATTTTGAACAAAAAAAAATGAAAATGGGTATGATAAACGCCATTCCAATCAGCCTAAATCATAACTTTTTGTATCATAACATTTAATATGTGTAGATTGAAATAAACACTTTATACATGTATTAACATATTCACGGAAAAGTAGATAAATACTATTTGAAAGTAAGGCAAATTAAACGATACATTCTTAGTTCTGTAACATAAGATGTTTTATGCTCTTTCTTATATTGTGACCATGTTAAATTCGCCATGACTTGTCAAAATAATGAAGCTTCAATCGCATCTTTTCTTTGGGCTGAGAAATCCAATTTTAGTGATTCATATCGGACGAATTACTATTCTTTATCAATGATCTAGAACAGTATTATTATTATTTCAATTACGATATGAGTAATAAAAATGTTCACTTATGATCGTATATTGATTATATATTATATCATCCACGGAAACCCAGGGGTTCTTCCCTCGCCTACTCGGTGAATTATATAAATTATAATTTTCTTTTCCATAAAACTAAATAAATTAACATTTTCTCTTCAGCATTTTCTCCTCGAAGAAAGTGTATTATTATACAATGTAGAAGTAAAAGTCACTTTCCATTCTATACACCTCGCCAAAAGTTAAGCAACACCAACTTTTTAAAACCATAATCATTTTATGGCTTGAAATATTCGCAAAATACAACATGATGGCAAATCAAAAAGTAATCACTTCAATGTATTGACTCTAATTGTGTAATGGACTAAAGATGTTTTATCAGAAATGGTTGCAAGTCATGAAAATCCAACTTTTCGAAAATGGTGTAAAAACTAAGATAAAATAGCGTTTAAAAAGTTTAACTTTCAATATCAATTGTAGACTTATATCAACTTATCAATGCATATAATGTTTGCAAACATGACAAATTACCACTATACAAACAAAAAATAATGGTTTCAAGTTTAAGTTGCATCCACTGTGGTCAATAGAGGGACTTAATCAGTTTTCACCATAAAAAGTATGAAAAACGCTAAAAAGGCAAAATTTTGCAAACGTGTATGAATTTTTTTTCTAAAACAAATGCATTGGTTTTCCTAACCTTAAAACACATGTTTGAACCTAAAAGATGTCACTAAAGCATTTGAATTGTTTGAATTCCTACCAGAACATATCCGTAAAAAGGGGGATTGGATACTTAAAATTTGTTATTGGCATGAAAATATGCGATTCCTATGTTTTGTGTAAGGCAAAGCTTTACCATTGGTGTAAGTAACCACATGCATATTGATAAAATGTCAAACTAAACTTCTACTTCCGGCAATATAAGCAAACCTTCAGAAGGTCACAATAATGCCTTTAAACGAAAATATCGAAAAACTGAAAAATATCCATTAAAAATTTCCAACAATGAGATTTTCGGAACAGGTTTTATGAGTATCATTTGTTATGAGTACCAAAATGTCACCTTTAAAATCAATTAATGTAAAAAATCTGAAGTCAGCATTTTGTACAATGCAAAAGCCATGTAAAAGTAAGCTTTCATTTCTTCACAATGTTTCGGTCTTAAACCGAAAAAAAAAAACAATCCAAAAATGCTGGAGGTGATATGTTAACATCCTAATTATTACAACAGAGCAAAAAACATATGGTTTTAATCATCAAAACTCTCAATTTACGCAACCCAAAAGTTGTAACTGAAACAGCACTTTTTGGATTGCTAGATTTGTTTGCCAATATTGAATATTTTACAAAAGCCGAAAATTGTACGATGATTGATTAGAATCAGAAAATGTTGTAAATGTGTGGAAGAAAATATAGGCCAAGTTTCAGGATATTGTTTAGAGAATTATGGACGCTGTACTAACGTGAGTAGAGGTGTTGCTTAACTTATGGCGAGGTGTATAAATTATGTTAAGTTCATTTCATTGTTTTTATTCCCCCGTTGACTCTTACCAGTTAAAAAATAATTATGGCGAATCCTAAACCAGCGTCATATCCTCCGATTCGGTATGGTCTTAGTTTCCTCTGATGTTAAAAACATGTGACTGTGTGTATAAAGGGATATTTTAATTACAATATTAATAAACGTTTAAACTATAAAATTGTCGTCGGTTGTTGGACATAGCGTAGTATTAATAATTGACGCAGATTGCTTCTGCGGCTACTTTACTGACATACAATCAATCATTTTAGTTTAAACAAAGGTTACAGCAAAAGTTGCAAAAAAGAGTTCTTACAATCCATTAATGTTTTAAACAAGACAAGTTTTTGTGTGTGTGGAATAATTAGATTTAATTTGTCTTTTAGTTTGGACCTATTGTTTTGTAGAATAAGAAATAAAGGCTTACCTACCTCATGTGAACTTAATAAGACCAAATCAATTTTAAAATAAAAGTAAAAGCATAATTTATAAAGAAAACAATTTCATTAACAATTTTGATAGGATTTAGAAATTGCAAACATGCATACATAATTTATTTTGTAACTTGCTAAAATTAAAAATCTGTCAAAGTAAAAAATTGCAGGATTTCGTTAACCAGGAAGTGAGAGAGCGACAGACCTGAAATCGAATCCCACGTTATAGGACCCCACCGTGATGCTGTGCACCAATCATGAAGTGGCTGTGATTACGGAAAATTCCTAGCCCCGCCCGCTCGACATTCACCATTTTATAACCTGGATTTTACACTCCGTGAAATCCGGTAAAAAAATTGTAATGTTATATGTATACTTGATCAATGGTGTTTAGTCTTTTTTCACCTATTCTCGATCTATACTTTAACATTAGTATAATTCAAATGCCACTTTTTATTGAAGTGTCGTACCAAATAAGGGAAAGTTTTTTTTCATATTTTTTTTTTTGCTTTCCTTCTGTATAACAAGATGAAGACACAGTTTTAAGATTAAGGATGCTCGCTAGTCTAGTTTTGGGATTTCTGTAATTTTTTCGGAATCCTCGGGTTTTTACCATCAAAATATGGTTACTTTTTTGCCAATGAACACCCTATATTCTTTTTATTAATATCTTTAGTATATCATAAAAAAGTGATTTACAAAGTTTTATCAAATCCTATTTATTCTGTCATGGGTTTTAACAACTTAATAGTGCTCATGCTAAACCTATGAAAAAGTCAGCGAAAACCTTTTCCCGCCAAAATTTTAACGTCAGTTATCTTGAAAACGAGGTCACGAACCTATCAAAATTTTTTGCTTATTTTTTACCTTTACCTATTATCTTTTTATTTAAGAAATCAAATTCGAATCCCTATTTATTTTCAATAATAGTAGAGAACATCCTTAAGTAATGTTTTCTTTCACTGAATATATTAATGTTATATCTATGTTAATACATTAAACACATTGATAAGATACTATGGCACGCCGTTTTCATATTTATAAATCAACATTTAAGATATCCCATATAATATATAAGATATCTCATATATTATATGGGATATCTTATATATTTTATGAGATATCTAATATATTATATAAGATATTTCATATCCATATTTTATATAACATATCTTATTTATCATATAAGATATCTCATAGAATATATAAGATATCTTATATAAAATATCTTATATAGAATATGAGATATCTTATATACTATATAAGATATGTTTAATTATATAAGATACAATGTATCTTATATAATATATAGTTAGTTAGTTAGTTAGTTATTGCTTTACTCCCAAGCAGCACGATGTCGGCTATATCCGGGAGATGAACATGAATGTGGTGATACAATGAACATGAAATGATGATTAAGTGGAGGAAATGGGGACACAAGGCCAATCGGGTAGGAGCGTTTTGACTGCCACTGGAAAAAGGAGTGATGGGTAGGGACGGGAAATTTAGCCTCCTGCATGGGGATCCTACGGGTCCTACTCTTACCGAGACCTGCAGCAGGGTTCTTTAACGTGCGAGGAACGTGACATTTTTCCCAACACGGTGCACCACTATGGTTTGCGGTCAGGTTTTCCGCATTATCGCCTGACGACCCCGCATCTCTCGATGTCAGAGCTGCCCAATTCAACCACCTCGGGCACACATCCCAGTCGCTTTGTGGGCAAAGCGTCCTGACCCGATGTCAGGTTTCTGAGCGCTCTTTAGTGGACTTTTACCGACAAACTTAGCGCTGCTGCGGGCCTATTTGCCACCCGGAACCTGCACGGGTTTATATAATATATAAGATCTCATTTAACATACAAGATATCTTATATATTGCTGAAAAGACAAATAATGATTTCTCCCTGTTATAGTTTAGCAGCAAATAGGCCTCTTTTACATTAAAAAAATGGCCGATATAAAGCCAAATAAAAAGAACATACTTTTGCTTTCAATTAGAAAAAACATTCAGAAAGCAGGCAGATGTTTTGAACAGAATGATCTCATACCAGCAGCAATAATTTTACAAATCATACGCACCAAAGACACATTTTCAGTGTTGAAGTTGAATTATAACTTGAGAAATGATGTTGCACAAGACATTGGTACTAGCCTCTCGTCTGTAGAGCGGCAACTCAATGAAAAGTTGTTAAACGATAAAGAAGCTCTTAAATTCAAAGCACAGCAGAGCAGAACTGGTCAGTACTGCAACAGTGAAAAGTATCCAGGTTTACAGGGGGTAGGGGCTACTTGGATCATCAGGATGGAATGAAATTGGCAAATGAGCTTTTATTCAACTTCAACTCATAATACAAACCAGAATGGCTACAATTACCCTCTACGTGTAACAATAAAAAAATTGTATTGTTACCTGCATGACTTAATGTAAAATGGGACCGGTTTTCGTAAACAGCTCATTTTTTGTCCGGAATTTAACTTTTCAATCGTCAACTTTCCCTTCTTGTGTAGCAACATTCCGTCCGATCCAGCTTATGGAGTTTACGTATCGCAATTGATTCGTTACTCCAGAGCATGCGGGACTTACGTCGCTTTCCTTAGCAGAGCGACACGTCTGACGCAGAAATTGCTCACACAGGGTTATGTTGCTCCTCGGTTGCTGTCTTCACGGAAGACATCATGCACTTATAGACAAATATGGCATTTCGATCTCTCAGATGAGTGCAGATGTTGATTTGTCATAGGGTTTGGTTTTGTCTTCCTTTACCGGATTTGACACGCTGAATGGACTATTGGCAACGCGACGGGTATGCTATAACAAGCAGGAACTGTTTACTCTTCCGGAGCACCTGAGTTTACTCTTTGTTTCGACTGGAGTTCGCGTTGTTGATTGATATTCAGTTATTTTGTGTTTCCATGTTTTACATGTTGTCTATTTTTTGTCCTGTTCTTGTTGGTTTTTACTGGTTTTGTCTCTGCCCTTTCGGACTTACCCCAAACCGAGGGAGACTTCGTTTTTACAACTTCCAAACTATATAAGATATCTCAATTAATATATAAGACATCTTAATTAATATATAAGATACCTCATATAATTTATGAGATATCTCACAATATTACATATGGTGTGTTAATTCCTAATTTTGATTGGTCCATCCAGACCACGTCCCTCAAAAATATTCTGAGTATTAGTTCTATTTTTCAAGCATATTTAATACATGCTACTATTTTTAAAGCATATTTAAGGCTTGTTTCTATTTATAAAGCATATTTAAGGCTTGTTACTACTTTTAACTTTAGCATATTTAAGGCTTGTTTCTAAAAATAGAATCAAATATAGTTCAATTTGTTGACCAAACAAAAATGTCGGAAGTTCCACTGCGCTGCAGTAATATGTAAATATACATTGTGGTTGTTGGAAAAGGCTTTTGGAAAGAGCAAGATAATTTCTGTTTTCAATTAATGTTTATTTCAGTCTTCTTCTGCCAACTGTGACGTCATAACATAGCGACGTCATCAGCCGGGTTTACTGTAAATTATTGTTGACGTTGAATTCCGGCGACAATTCTAATAATATATTTTTATTTATTTGAATTCTTCTATTACCATCAATGAGTAAAATGCAGTTTGTTTATTCTAAATTTGAATTTAGACAAATTCATATGTAATATAACAATTACAGACTCTTTGCTCTGTCAATACGTATTATATGGACCTGTAGAAAAATATTGACCTCGGACTTCGTCCTCAGTCAATATTTTTCTCCACGGTCCATATAACTACGTATTGACCTCCTAAAAAGTCCATAATTGATTATTATAAGATATTTCATATATTATATGAAATATCTTATATATTATATGAGATATATATAATATATATTATATGAGATATTTATAATATATATTATATGAGATATCTTATATATATCATTATATGAGATATCTTATATATATCATTATATGAGATATCTTATATATATCATTATATGAGATATCTTATATACGTATTTCTATAAGATATCTCATATAATATATTCAATATCTTATATATTATATAAGACATCTTATATAAGATATCTCATACATTATATGAGATATCTTATATATTATATGAGATATATTAAATGTTGAATTAAAATGAAAACGGCGTGCCATAAGATACATGTTAGCAAGCCTATACTTATATCCATAGGGTAAAAAAGAAATGTTTCATGAACTTACGTATTTTAAACAGTAATAAATATAATTACACATAAAAAAGGTCATTTTAGATCTTTAAAGTCGATCAAATTTAATGTTTTCCAAAAAAAAATAATAATCTGTAAAAAATATGTAAAATTTTAAAAAGTGTTTTAGTATTTCATCAAACTTTAATATAAACGAAGTGCTTTATACTACGCAATCATGTAAATTTCTCTTTCTAATTATTAGTATGTTTTATTAATATAACTTTTATTAGGTCCTACATGTACTTTACATATAATAAAAGCAAAATATTTATATGAATTAGTAGAACGGCAAATCAAAATGTATGCATAAAACTAAACAAAAACAATTCTATGGCGAAATAACTCACTGTATACAAAGCACCAAAAAGCACCACTGTATTGACTGCTTGACAACTGAATTAGAGGTTCCAGACAATAAATTTTGCTACGCCTGACGCGCGTTTCGTCTATTCAAGACTCATCAGAGGCGCTCTACCAAAAACATTTAAAATGCCAAACACTGTATGAATATGAAGAGCATTGAACAGTATAACCAAAAATACCAAACTGGGGAACCAAATTATTACTAAGATATTCAACCTATGTCTGGGGTAGGAAGAACCTTAGGGTTTAGACAATTTTGAAATTAAGACGGATAATTTAAAGCTTTGATGTATTCTCCAACTCTAAAGTGTTGGTGCCGGAGCGGGCTAACCTCGGGGAATTTAAACTCCACCAGCAGTGCTAACCTTCACGTGTGTTCGAAATACAAATGACAACAAAGTTCCAGACAATAAATTTTGCTACGCCTGACGCGCGTTTCGTCTATTCAAGACTCATCAGAGGCGCTCTACCAAAAACATTTAAAATGCCAAACACTGTATGAATATGAAGAGCATTGAACAGTATAACCAAAAATACCAAACTGGGGAACCAAATTATTACTAAGATATTCAACCTGTGTCTGGGGTAGGAAAAACCTTAGGGTTTAGACCATTTTGAAATTTAGACGGATAATTTAAAGCTTTACCTATATCCTCAGTGTCTGCTATCTTTATGCTTTCAGTTCATGTTAAGTTATGGGAATAAAACTCGAAGCGTAGAACTGAAAACATAAAGATACGAACACCAAAATGTGGACAATTTACGCCAATTCTTGTTCGATGTCATATATTTTACTTTTCCGTCAATAAAAAATTTCTTTAAGGCAAAATCTGTATACATGTATACTCTAATATATTAACAAATTGTCCACATTTGGTGTATCTCTGTCTTAAACACCCATCTATTGGTTTTAAAGGGAGGGAAGGGCGGGTAAGGAAACCACCTCATATCTAAGCTGAGTGACACTGTAGTTGACGTATGACAATCATCACATCTACTGTTTATCCATAAGCATGGATATTAAAATAATGAGAATGAGTAACATGAACTTCCGCCTACGTCATCAGTCAATGAGACTATACCCATATCCTCAGTGTCTGCTATCTTTATGCTTTCAGTTCATGTTAAGTTATGGGAATAAAACTCGACAGCTTACAAGATGCAAATTTCATAACGAAACGACAATAAACCACCTTTAGCTCTCTTCCCAAAACTCAAAAATAAAATAAAACACCTCATATAAACATGATATGACAAGGACAAGGGTTTATCTAATAAAACCTGCATTAAAAACTGATTGTAATGGCTTTTGCGATCATTATACAACAATCTCATATTTAGCACCAACACAAATCTAAGTCTGACACATGCGAAGGTATAACATCCAACACTTTTGAGTTGGAGAATACATCAAAGCTTTAAATTATCCGTCTAAATTTCAAAATTGTCTAAACCCTAAGGTTCTTCCTACCCCAGACATAGGTTGAATATCTTAGTAATAATTTGGTTCCCCAGTTTGGTATTTTTGTTTATACTGTTTTATGCTCTTCATATTCATACAGTGTTTGGCATTTTCAATATTTTTGGTAGAGCGCCTCTGATGAGTCTTGAATAGACGAAACGCGCGTCAGGCGTAGCAAAATTTATTGTCTGGAACTTTGTTGTCATTTGTATTTATCCACTATTTCAAGTATCTTTTCCGATCTTCACGTGAGTTTGCAAAACGAAGGGATCTCTCCTTCAAGTGTAAACAAGTTCCTGGGATTCCCTATCATTATATAGTTAGATGAAAATCATATCGGTGTGTAACTACATGTATAACATTTAAGCAAAATTAATGGAATAAAAATCATATTTACTAGTATATACCAATTTTGTAACACCTAAAGGAGAAAATCCCCTCGTATGCAACTCACGTGAGCGAACCCACTAGGGCATCAGTGTCCCTTGAATTGCTAACGAAAGGAAATTCACAAAGAAAGCAATACCAAACAAGAATTAGGGCAATTTGTATAAAACATTTAACATGTCAACAAAGTATACATTTTAATAATCTCATTTTTTTTGCCTTGAACATTCGTTTAACATGAAGTAACGATCCCTTAAGTCTATTGTTATAATATATTGCTATATCATTCACATTGTCTAATTTGGCTTTCATTTCTGTCTTCCATCTCTGGGTTAATGCTTTTCCAGAGTAACGGGATCACTTCCATTACGTACCTTATGTTGCTCTGAAATGAACAATACTATATACTGTTAACAAGCCTAGCCTAGCCTATTAAGGTATTTCATATATATTAAACATGTTATATAATTAAATATATCCGTTGTATAACTATTTCATCTTTTCTTAATGAATTCTGATAATAATGTTAAGCAACTAACGAAACAGTTTTTGAAAAGAAATTACATGACGGCACTTACAAGACTAAACTGCTACATGTATTGGCCAACAGAACAAACTTATTATGCATTAACACTACGGATATCTTTCAAAAAGAATGCAAAGATCAGATAATTTGAATACTATAAATGCCATAAATATTTCGTTGGATAAAACGCACTAACTAACCTCAATCATATATTTGAATTCCAGTATTTCCACAGAAAGTAATCCTCTTCTTTTATAACACTTTCATCTCTGAAATCAAAATAAATACTTGTAAATTTTAACAAATAATCAAGAACATGTTCGGTGTATATTTAAATTTACTCAACCAAATCAAAACAGTCCTCGATAAAAGGACACGTGAACTTCATTCAATACAACATGGTTATATGTCCTTGAAATAGAAAATACACAATGACATTATGTTCACAAATAAGCATTTATCTATTATTCATATGCTTGCTTAAAATTTGTTGGCATATATTTTCTTTAAACTTATACATGTTCCAAGCTTTTCTCTACGCATAAAACGTCCACACATGTGACTAACTATTTATTTCATGAAATATCTTTTCATAGCCACCTAGGCCAATATGTGCTTGACCACCTAGGTCTAAATGTTCATGGCCACCTAGGCCTATAAGTGCATGACCACCTAGGTCTATATCATGGCCACCTAGGCCTTCATGTGCATGGCCACCTAGGCCTTAAAATTATCAGTGCATAGCCACCTAGGCCTATAAATTATCAGTGCATGGCCACCTAGGCCTATAAAATATAAATGCATAGCCACCATGTAAGGGCAAAAGCCCACATACGTGGACCAGGATCCCGTCCTCCCCCGACACAGGTCGCAACACACGGCAAACATGTTGACCCGTTTAGTCGCTTCTTACAACAAGCTTTACGGGCGGCTGCGGGACTATTATTTTCACACCCGGTTCCCACACGGGGGGCAATGAATCATATTGGCCGGGTGACATTAGACCACTGTTTGGACCAAAAACATTAAATATTTCATAAATTCAAATTGTGTTGCTTCGTTTGGATCAATGGGTTGGACCCTGTTCTATTCTTTGAATGGGTAGATATTTATGGTTTAGGTAAAGACATTATTGGTTTTAGACATCTTCAATTCCTTCTTTTGGGGTGTTTCCCCAATCCACAGTGGTCGGGACATAGACGGGATCGATACTTTGGATATAACGTTGCCCTTGGGAGACAAGAGTACCTGAACGGAGATATAAGGTAACATATTTTAATAGTAAACACTTTTTAAAATGATCAATAAAAGAGATGATTAATTTATCATTTAAAAATATACTAGTAAGAAAAAAAGCGTGTTAAATGGACACTAGGCAATCTGCCCTCTTTGCACCAGCTCTGGAAACTTTAAATGCCTAGGGAATGAATCGAACCCTCGAACATCAACTTGATATAAAGAGAACTTTTCATTATTGAAAGTGTGTTTTATCTTATATATTTACTGCACCTGCATGAATAAAACTGATTGTATTGCTGACACTTCATGTATGATCCCTGATTATAAATTACTGTCATTCCCTCTTTCCTATTATGGTTTTGGTCATCTTATGCTAATGTATCATAACAGTAAAAGGCTTGACCTTTAACGCTACATTAGCCTCGGTAAGAGTAGGATCCGCAGGATCTTCATGCAGGAGGCGAAATTTCCCGTCCCTACCAATCACTGCTTTTTCCAGTGGCAGTCAAAACACTCCTACCCGATTGGCCTTGTGTCCCCATTTCCTCCACTTCATCATCATTTCATGTTCATTGTATCACCATTTTCATGTTCATCTCCCGGATATAGCCGAAATCGTGCTGCTTGGGAGTAAAGCAATAACTAACTCAAGTGATCTGACATTCCCCTGACGTTGTTATTATCATCTTTAGCGTTGTCATTATCATCCATGTTGTCGTCACTGGAAACAACATTCTTCTCGCCAGTTCTACAGTACATGTTCTTGAAATGAAGGTTCAGATTCGTTCTCTTCATCGTTTCATGTTCATTTTATCGCCCTTTTCATGTTCATCGCCTGTAAATAACCTATATAGCGTTGCACGGGCGTAAAACACCAACTCACTCACTCACTCACTTATCTGTATTATATGAGCCGAGCTCACATCGGTGCAGTCCACTAGGTGGCGGTTCCTGTCATCCTTGCTTCTAAACTCCTGCGTACAGAAAGGACAGGGAAATCTCTCATCATTAAATTTCCTAATGTGTTTGCTTGGTATTTGGCATTCTCACTAAAATAAAAAACCTAAAGACTTAGTAATAATAAAAATTTAAAAACAATCACAGAAAAATGCTTTTTTTACATGAGTACTGCCTGTACTAATGAACATATATGTTTTTTATAAATAATGTTCCTTTCATTCTCTATAATAATCTCTCATCCAGACAGGATCACGCCGCTGTCTCTTGCCCACAAATGGCTTCTCTTGTTCTATACAAATATCAGCTACATTTTCTACAACAATATCATCATTGTTATCCCTAACTTTCATCGGTTTACACTTAACCTGTTCTTGCTCAGTCACTTGTTTTTTTTTCAGATTCAGGTTCTATTTGTTCATCAAAAAGCTCTTGAGAATGCTTCCGACGTATTCTATCAACATGCACTACCTGACATTTGTTTCTAACATCCGGATTTTCTAACAGGGAAAAATACATACACATCATCACCGTCTTAAATTTTTCCCAAGAAAGTTTTCTATCATGATAGCGCTTTTGTCTTTCCATAGCAGCGCCAGTATTATTCCCGCACAGTGGAATGAGCCTTTTCAATCTTCTCTTTCATACTCCAAACCCATTTATTAGTGGGTGTGTTTGTGATAGCTTGTGGCATTTCATACATTAGATCTACTGGTGTTGAGACCTCTAGGTAATTTGGCGTGTACCCTGTGGTCTCGTGTTCGGCACTGTGGTATGCCATCATCACGTAAGGTATGTACTCATCCCAGTGATCATGATTATCATTCACATATGCACTTAGCATTTTGGCCAGCGTACTGTTAAACCTTTCTTCCATACCATCCGACTGAGTATGGAGTTGTCCTAGTCTTCTTGATATTCAGGACTCTACAAACTTCATGGAACAATTTGCTCTCATATTGACGACCTTGATCCGAGTGGAAATATGAAGGTACACCAAATCTTGTAATTACCTCTTCAACTATTATTTTGGCCACTGTTTCTGACTCCATATTTGGCATTGCAAAGCTTTCCGTCCACTTCGAGATATAATCCGAGACGACAAGAATGTATTTGTTTCCCCTTTTTCCCCACAAGTGGACTGATCAAATTTTGCACGTTTTTTTTTCTCAAGATAGTCTTCTTATATTTTGTGTAACTTTCATTAAATAATTCATACTGGACAACGCGGTTGAAATAATAAAAGACTTAGGCCACGGTACCACTATATGTAAAACCGATATAAAGCGATGCCTTAAAACTTATGCCAATCAAGTAAAGTTGAGAATAAACATTTGAAAAAGGGTTTAAGGTGAGCGTGGCACTTAAATCCAAAATTAATTTGTCCATTGATTTTCTTCAAAATTGGCATAATGGTCCAAAATGATATTCTCTTTCATAATTTGATTCAAAATTCTTGGGTTTCCTCCCTACTTTTGAAGTTATATCAAGTTAAAGTATCAATATTTTACTATGAATTATATAGGAAAAGCCATAAAAACACACATAAATGTTCCTTTACTTTTTTCCTGTTTTTTTGTTTGGGAATGGGTCAATATGAAAATTAAAATGAAACTTCCATTAAGTCTTTTTTAGGAACCGTACATGAGCATGATTTGAAATTTGGTATTTTGGTTTAGTATGGGTACACGTGTATGGGGTTCTACATGGAGATATCTGTGTCCCATAGACAAATTCCTTCTTTATTTTTTTTTATCAATTACGTATTTTTTATTAAATGAATAGATTACCTATTTCCATCTTTGTTAATATATCGAGGCCAATAATTGTATTTTTGTCACAAATAAATGTTACTTGATATTTCTTTAATTTCTTCTAGTTTTAATATTTTGTAGAGTTCTGAGTGACAACACTCTTTTTTAGAAATCATATTTGACTTGAGTGTGTTATTACTCGTTCATGAGTGCCGACACTTTTTCAAACCAATCACGAATGCCAACAATCATTCAAACTTAAATGGAACTGCTTGAGTGTTGACACTCCACATAATTTTCTGTAATGTTAACATGTTTTTATAAATAGCATGTAATGCTGTTGTTTACATATTCCATTTTGTACAAGACGCAGCATCGTAAATTTGAAATAAGTGCAGACACACATTATCGTGGTAAAATAAAGTTTTATTTTGAAATCTTTCTTTTATTTGTTTTCCCTTACTATTTACCAGTACAATGCTGCAAGAGTGTTGACACTATTCCCTTTATTTTTCTTTTTGGCCTTTTTAATGGCTTATTAAAACTCAGCGACCATAACAGATAGAAAAAATCTGAAGGATCTTAGGCTCTTCGGAATCAAAAGCTCTACAAAAGTCTCCTATGGGTCGAAGTTGTCAAAAATAGCGTTTTTTCATGTTTTTGCCCCATAGAATGAAAACTATTGCAGAAAGAGAAAGCTGTTGCTTTCTTAAATATTTATCTCATTTAGCTCTACAAAAGTCTCCTTAAGGTCAAAGTTGTCAGATGACTCCTTCTAGGGGTTACAGCCCCTTTTTAAAGGCGAAAAAAAATGTTTTTGACCTATAGAATGAAATAAAGGTAATAACAAAACTACCGAACTTGAATGATCAATCTCATAGTCCAGAGAAAATGACAAAAACGAATCAGCCATACCGGAGAATTGGTGGATCGCAATGGTCCTGACTTGGTACAGGCATTTCAAACGAAATGGTGGGTTAAACCAGGTTTTATGGCACCAAACCTCCCTCTTCCCTTGCAATCTAAGGATCCGGTAATGACCATAGAACACAACATAGTTCTGAGACACAATAGGGATATTGTGGTGATCATCTCAGTACAGCAGACCAGTATAACACTAATTAAAACAATTAACTACCATATCTTGTAACTCAATTTTGAACTTTTCTACTAGTGGCTGATAACGAAGAAAGATTTTTTTGAAGAATCGTATGAGTCCCGTGCGGGGCCCGGGTGGCGAATAGGCCCGCAGCAGAGCCTGGCTTGTGGTAAGAGGCGACTAAGGGTCTTGGGATTTTGACGTCGGGTCAGTGCTCAGCCCACAGAGCGACCAACTGTGTACCCTAGGTGGCTGAATAGGGTGGCCCTCGTCCGCGGGGTTGTCAGGTCTATAATACGGAAACCCTGACCGCCGACCATAGTGGGCCAACGTGTGTGGAGAGTGCCACGCTCCATGCACGTCAAAGACCCCTTTGTGGACCGTCAAGTAGTGCACCACATAGGCTAAATTTTCCGCCCCTACCCACCTCTCCCCTTTTCCTGGGATTCTTCAAAATTTTCCGGTCCTTTGTTTCCCATCCCACCCCATTTTTCATTTATCATCATCATTTCATGTTCATTTTATCATCCTTTTCATGTTCATCGCCTGTAAATAAACCTATATAGCGTTGCACGGGCGTAAAACACCAACTCACTCACTCACTTGAAAGGGATCGTATGAGACGTATTTTCTTATAGCCCTGCTCCAAAAGTCGGTCACGAAGAAATCGGTGTCTGATAAAAAAATCTGTGAAATGTGTGCAAGCTCTGGTATATCAAATTAGTTGTGAAATATAAACACCGTATGCAGGGGAAGTAGGTATATTGCTCTGTAGATTAGGAAAATTAATAATTTGAAAATTAATCGTCTCGTTTATCGTAAATTTGTGTACTGATATGACCACCTGGGTCAAATTCGAGGTGCAAATCCAAGAAAGACGTGAAGCAATTTGATTCGGTGGTCTCTTTAATCTCCAATTCTGGAGGATATATTGAAGGAATCCATCTACCAAATGAAGTGTTATTGACAGAAAGGACATCATAAATATATCTAAATGTAAGATTAAATGACCTTGCCTCTTTCATCTTTTTGTTCTTTACGAGTCCCTGAAGAAATTCAGTCTCGTAAGAGTATAAAAACAAATCGGCGAGGAGAGGAGCACAGTTTGTGCCCATTGGAATGCCGATTTGTTGTTGAAAATTTCTCCTCCGAAAGTGACAAATATGTTGTCAATGAGGAAATCAAGCATACTGCAAACTTAATCCAGTGTGTAACAAATTTTATCTTTGAAAGATGTTTTGGAAAAGAATGTAGAATTATAACCCAAAACAACAAAATTCCTAGAGTTCGAAAAGGCTTTTTCGAGAAGGTTTTTCAGGCGACATTTTAGTTTTTCGTGTGGCAAGGTAGTGTATAAAGTTGAAAAATCGAACGTTTTCAAAGAGTGAACCTCAGAAAATGATCTAGATTTAAAATGATCTAACAAATCTTTTGAGTTCTTCAAAATCCACATATGGTTAATTCCACTACGATTATAAATAGTGTCGCAGTATGCTTGTTGACCTTCTTTGACAGCAGACAAGATTTTAGTTAAATGAACGGACAGCTCTGTAGTTGAACATGATGAAGATCAAGCTATATACCTTTCTTTGTGCGGATTTTTGTGAAGTTCATTAGGTATCCAGTACAAATATGGTAACTCTTTATGTTCCTCTTTCATTGGAATATTGAAAGAGGACATAATAGAGCTATGGTTGGCTATGATTTCATCTTTGTTAAATGTAGTCCGTTTGTATGTAGCACTAGCGGAAGTATTACCATCAATGCCTAGTTCTTTTATAAGACAATTGTAATAATGTGCTTTACATACAAAAACAATATTATTGGAAGCCTTGTCTGCTGGCGTGACAACATACCTGTCATGGAAGAGAGACAATTGAAAACTATTGCAGATAGAGAAAAGCTGTTGCTCGCTTAAATGTTCAGCTCATTTAGCTCTACAAAAGTCTCTATAGGGTTGAAGGTGTCAGATGACCCCTTATAGGGGTAACACCCCTTTAAAGGCAAAAAATAGTATTTTTGGCCTACTGAATGAAAACTATTGCAGATAGAGAAAAGCTGTTGCTTGCTTAAATGTTCAGCTCATTTATCTCTACAAATGTCTTCATAGGGTCGAAGTTGTCAACAAAAGCGATATTTTTTCATGTTTTGTCCTATAGAATGAAAACTATTGCAGATAGAGAAAGCTGTTGCTTTCTTAAATGTTCATCTCATTTAGCTCTACAAAAGTCTCCATAAGGTCAAAGTTGTCAGATGACTCCTTATAGGGGTTACAGCCCCTTAAAGGCGGAAAAAGTGTTTTTGACCTATAGAATGACTGTTGCTTTCTTAAATGTTCAGCTTATTAAGCTCTACAAAAGTCTCTAGGGTTGATGTTGCCAGATGACCCCTAATAGGGGTACAGCCCCTTAAATGCAAAAAAATAGTGTTTTGGGCCTATAAAATGAAAACTTTTGCAGATAGAGAAAAGATGTTGCTGGCTTAAATGTTCATCTCATTTAGCTCTACAAAAGTCTAAGTAAGGCCAAATTTGTCAGATGATCCCTTATAGGGGTAATAGCCCCTTAAAAGTGAAAAATGGGCGTTTTTAGCAACGAAGTTGAACTCGGCTATTGTGATGATGATGGCGGGCGGCTGGGCGTGCGGGCGGGCGTCAACAATTGGTTTCCGGACCATAACTAAAAAAGTTGTGAACCAATTTTAATGAAACTTTGGGATATTGTTACATACCATATGAGGAGGAACCCTATTGATTTTGGGGTAAATCCATTCAAGGTCAAGGTCACAGCGACAGAAAAATCTTATAAAATTTCTAGAATTAGTGGTTTCTGGACCATAACTCAAAAAGTTTTCAACCGATTTATTGAAAGTTTGGGATATTGTTACATACCATAAGAGGAGGAACCCTATTGATTTTGGGGTAAATCTGTTCAAGGTCAAGGTCACAGCGACAGAAAAACCTTATAAAATTTCTTGAATTAGTGGTTTCCGGACCATAACTCAAAAAGTTTTCAACCGATTTTATTGAAAGTTTGGGATATTGTTACATACTATAAGAGGAGGAACCTTATTGATTTTGGGGTAAATCCGTTCAAGGTCAAGGTCACAGCGACAGAAAAACATTATAAAGTTTCTAGAATAAGTGGTTTCCGGACCATAACTCAAAAAGTTTTCAACCAATTTTATTGAAAGTTTGGGATTTTGTTACATACCATAAGAGGAGGAACCCTATTGATTTTGGGGTAAATCCGTTCAAGGTAAAGGTCACAGCAACAGAAAAACATTTGAAATTTAAGTACAATAGTTCCATACTCGTGATACTGTTAGAGGATTCACATATTCATATCTTCTGCAACTTTGAAAATTTGTTGATAAAGATTACATTTTTCCTGCTGAAACCATTCCTCAATTTGCCTCCATTTTACATGTATTGCCTGTAATAACCAATTATGTTAAATCTTAAAATGAAGACAAAGAAAGTTTTGGTTAATAAAATACGGCAACTCGGCTTTTGCACCCATGTGCATATTGATTTTTTCATGTTTTTGGCCTATAAAATGAATACTATAGCAGATAGAGGAAAGCTGTTGCTTAAATGTTCAGCTCTACAAAAGTCTCCATAGGGTCGAAGTTAAAGCCCCTTAAAGTTGAAAATAGTGTTTTTTGCTTATTAAGAATGAAAAAGATTGCAGATAGAGAAAAGTTTTTTCTTGCTTAAACATTCAGCTCATTTAGCGATACAAAAGTCTTCATTGACATCAAATGGTTTCAAATTTTCATATGCATTTTTGTAAAAAAAAGAAAACTTCGTCCTGATCCAGATCTCTATTTGTATAACAAAAAAATTAAAATAGTTGAAGAATCAAAATTTCTTGGCGTTCTTTTTGACAGAAAACTTACCTTTCTCCCCCATATCAAAATGTTAAGATCAAGATGCCTAAAAGCGCTTGATGTTTTAAAAGTTGTCTCCAGTACGGACTGGGGAGCTGATAAATCAGTTCTTTTAAATTTGTATAGGTATACGATCAAAACTGGATTATGGTTCCATTATATATGGGTCTGCAAAAAAGTCGTACTTACAAATTTTAGATGCCGTTCATCATCAGGGATTACGACTCTGTCTCGGTGCATACAGAACTTCTCCTATTGAGAGTCTGTATGCGGAGGCAAATGAGCCATCCCTGAAGCATCGCAGAATCAAACTCAGTCTGCAATATGCCACCAAATTAAAAGCCTTTCCTATCAACCCTGCCCACGACTGTGTTTTAAACCACCTCTCAGGAATATATATGAAAAACATGAAAACAAAACTCCTCCTTTTGGTATTCGTATCGAACCTCACCTGACTAATCTGAAGATTGATTTAGAAACTATAAAACCTGTCAAGCCTTTGAGAGTCCCACCCTGGGAACTTTTAAAGCCCAAATTTATTTTTGATGTCCGTAAACATAAATAGTCTGAAACAAATCATCTACTTATTCAACAAGATTATTCCGAAATTAAATCTAGATATCCTGGATTTCTAACAGTTTATACAGATGGCTCTAAAGATGGTGATAGCGTTGGTGCTGCTGCTGTCTCAGGGAATAGCACGTCAACACAACGCCTCCCGTCTACTGCTTCCATTTTTACAGCTGAAGCAAGAGCCATCATTTTAGCCCTCAAGCTAATTGATGCTTCTGAGCACTCAATTCTTTATCTGTTCCGACTCTCTCTTTTGTCTTCTGGCAATTGAGAATTGTAAATTGAAAAACACATTAATTTCTAAAATTGTATATATGGTTCATCAATTGATTAGAGGTGGCGCAGAATTGATTTTCCTATGGGTAGCCAGTCATACTGGTATCCATGGGAATTCAGTTGTGGACAGGGTTGCGAAGGAAGCCCTTCGTAAACCGGTGTCAAATTGTTTTATTCCTTATTCGGACTGTAGAAATACAATCCGAATATATGTTCAGACTTTATGGGATGAGGTTTGGGCTGCCGCTGAGCACAACAAACTTCATGAGCTAAAACCACAGCTCGGGGAGAGTCATGTTTCATTTCGATGCCGTCGAGACCAGGTGGTCATCACTACATCCTAGAGTCACTCATGGCCACCTGATGACACAGGAGAAGGAGGCCCCGATGTGCATATCCTGTGACTCGCGGTACTCTTTGAAGCATGTTCTTCTCGACTGTGTTGATGTTGCTCCAGCACGTATGAAGTATTTCAATTGTGTCACAATGCACGATTTGTTCAGCGGCACCCAAACCGATGTCATTTTATCATTTTTAAAGGAAATTGGACTTTATTCAAAAATATAGATCTGTTTTTCTAAGACATAGTTATTGTAAAATTACTGTTGTATTATTACTTGCTTTGTTTTTTTGTTATTGTTTCCTTATGATTAGTTTTATATTTTAGTTTGTCCATTTTAAATGTTTGCTTTTTATCAATTTATCTTTTCATACATTTTGTTTTATCTACGGTCTTTTGACTCCGTTTTATTTCTAATTTTGATTTAATTATTATAACATGTTGATGTCCCGATTATGGCTGAAATATCGCCGACGGGACAATAAGCAATCAACAATCAATCAATCAATCAATCAATCAATCAATCATTGACATCAAGAACAGGTAAGCGATTCAAGCACCTGGGGGCCTCTTGTTTATCATTATTATTTAATCATTTGACACAACTAGCCCCTCAAATTTATTGTTGTGATAAAACATGTCATTTCGTTATAATTGTTGACCCTCAATTTTTCCCGTCCCTACCAAACTCTCCTACCCGATTGGCCTTGTGTCCCCATTTCTCCACTTCATCATCATTTCATGTTCATTGTATCATCACTTTCATGTTCATCTCCCGGATATAGCCGAAATCGTGCTGCTTGGGAGTAAAGCAATCACTAACTATCTAACTAACTCAAGGGTCTATAATTAACATCCATACCTTTTGAATGTTTGAACACTTGAACTCGTATAGATGAGCAATTTTTGTCGGTTCTATTTGAGGGTTGATACTGCGTGTAGTACCTGGATATACAGAACTTTTTACAGATAAAATAATGGGACATTAGAAAAGGGAATCGTGTTATTAGTAAAAGTATATAGGAAGTCACTCCTACTAACCTGGATCATAGAAACAATATATTTGAGAGAATAAATCAGAGAAGTGTTGGAAAACATTATTTGGATGTGTTTGACCTGAAAGAACCTCCTAAGGATTTTGAAGTCAGGCAAATAATGAGGACTTTGTTGACAAATTATCTATAAAGATGATAGAGAAGAGAGTAATTTCAATTGACAATTCTGCAAATATTTTTGGCTTTGTGTAAATTGAGAAGGACAAATTTGAGAGCAGTCAAATTAAGTCATACAAGATTTTCATGATATATGGAAACCATAATGCTATGGCCCAGAAGATTGTATATTCATCTAATTATACCCCTGCGTAATCTATACCCCTGCGTCCGTCTGAGTGTCAGTTTAATAAACATAATCTTATCCGCAACTCTTCCTGTTGATTTTCATAACATTTACACACAATTGTTGCGACATAGAATGTAGATGTGCACCTTCTATTTTAAAAATTGATCTCTTTTATTATTAAAGTTTTTCATAGCAAAACAAGGACTTAGCAAGAATGGTCAGGGTAGTTAAGTTAATGCAATTTGAATCTCTTGATCTTGAACAAGTACAAAACAACTTGTTTTTTTGCAAAAATATGAAGAAACAAATAATTTATATGGGTTCTTAGGGGGAAGGAATAGCATTTCCTTATTTGAAATCATATTATTATTTTATAGAACAGGAAATAAGTTCTGTTCTTACATTTTTTTTGTGTTTTACTTATCTTTTTAGGATCTAAAAACTGTGATCTCTAGAAGAAGTGTTCTTGTTGCATTTAGAAGAAACAAAATAGGGAGCCTTTTCCTCATTTAGGAGAAACATACTTTTGCTTTAAAACAGCAACAGCTACATCTCAAAATTTCTTGAGAGAGATAACCAGATCATCACTGACAGATCTTAGTCAAATTTAAAAGCTTGTTTGTTTGTCCGATTCAGTTTATAGGCTCTCGGGGAGAAGAAAGTTGTTTTTATCTGGCACTTCCTGTAGACACATTATTTTAATACATGTATCCAGAAGTACTAACGAATATAGAACATGTATATAGGCATAATAGCTGAACGGTCATATTTGCTGTCAAGGGCTGCTCTGGCCTCGGAATTTTTGTCACCAAAAAGGTCGGCAGATTTGAAATTAAGTCGCAAGTACCGTTTTCATGGAGTGCGGGGGGGTCATGTTTGTGTATGTATGTTTAGATATATATGTAAAATATTGTTTTCAGTCTTTTTTCAGGTCCCCCGTGCGGGAACCGGGTGTGAAAAGAATAGTCCCGCAGCTGCCCGTAAAGCTTGTCGTAAGAAGCGACTAAACGTGTCAACATATTTGCCGTGTGTTGCGACCTGTGTCGGGGGAGGACGGGATCCTGGTCCACGTATGTGGGCTTTAGCCCTTACTTCTCCTAGACAGGCGGTCAGATTTGGCTCGGTCTGATCAATCGGCTGGTCACGCCAAGCCCTGTGAAGCATCATCTCATTTTATTTCAAATTTACTGTTTTTGACTTTTGAAAATATTGATTTGATTCCATTTATGCTTTACAGAAGGCGGTGGCTCATGGGTCAATCGTGTGGATGTTATTCTGGAGAGTTGTATCGCCGGGTTACCCCTGGCACGATGCTTGTCTCCCTAAAGGAATACTCTGTGCGAGTATACTGTCCTTGTAGCCCTGATGCTTTCAACAGGAGACCCGTTGTACAACAGCATCGCCCTTGTTGGCGCTCCGTGGCGGGCGGGGAGCAAGGCAGTGAAACTCTTTTCTATCATCATGGGTTCCCCTAAAAAACAACAAGCAACAAGTTATAATGAAAGTTTAAATCGTAATATTTCTTTGAGTGACAGTGAAGATCAAGACGTATCAGCTTCATCCAAACGTCAAAATACAACAAATGATAGTTGGCCTAAATTCATTGTTATTTCAAGCAAAGATACCACTCGCCCTTTGTCATTGCAAAAACGATCAAAGGCGTTACCGGAAGTGATGTTCCAAAGGTTACGAAACTCCGATCCGGTAATCTTCTAGTCGAGTGTATAAAGCAACAACAAGCCAGAAACATCATGACCATTTCATAATCGCAGACCATAGTGGGCCAACGTGTGTGGAGAATGCCACGCTTCATGCACGTAAAAGATCCCTCTGTGGATCGCCAAGTAGTGCACCACATAGGCTAAATTTTCCGCCCCTACCCACTTCTCCCCTTTTCCTGTGGTTCTTCAAAATTTACCGTCCCTGTGTTTCCCATCCAATCCCATATTTCATATATCATCATCATTTCATGTTCATTGTATCATTCTTTTCATGTTCATCGCCTGTAGATAACCTATATAGCGTTGCACGGGCGTAAAACACCAACTCACTCACTCACCATTTCACGTATTTTAGAATTACCTGTTTCAGCTGAAGCTCATCGATCATTGAATCGATCTCAGGGTATCATTCGAGATAGAGATCGAAACCTTACCGATTTGTCAGAGCAAGAAATCTGCTCTGAACCTTCATCACAGGGTGTTTTACAAGTCAAAAGATTTACAAAAAAGGAAGACAACATTATTAAATTAAATACTTACCTTATAACATTCAATTCTGCAGCTCCACCAAGTCACATTCATCTGGGTCTTTTCAGAGTGTCCGTAGACATATTTATTCCGAATCCTCTCCGTTGTTTTAAATGCCAACGTTTTGGCCACGGGAAGGCCACCTGTAACGGGAAGGAAAAATGTGTCAAGTGTGCTCAGGAAGGCCACTCGGATTTCAACTGTACTAAAAGTCCAAAATGTGTAAACTGCAGTGGTGATCATTTTTCTTCTTCAAAACAATGTCCAACTCTTCTACGTGAAAAAGAAATCCAAAAACTGAAAGCAGAAAAGAACATTTCCTACCAAGAAGCTCGTCGTCAAGTCTCTATCTCGAGTGATACAGCACCATCCATGTCTTACGCAGAGGCTGTGTTAAACCCTCTAGGACATATGGTTGGCTAACCATGTACACTTGGCCTGAGGGTGAAATTAAGCCCCGTACTTGCAACACCGATGGATGGATGTTTGGTTCTGACTGTTTTGTGGATGATATACCCAAAAGCAATATAAAATACGCGAGGCCTTAGAAAGAGTTGTGTGAAAATCATCCCCCGCCACGTAAGTCCACAGCAGGTCCAGATAATGATTCAATGGTCGATGAGGAACTGTTTAAAATTCCACGTAAATCATCTTGGGCTGGATTTGGAGCTCCAACCAGAGCTTCTAATCCTCAAACCACATCAACTTCTGTTTCTTCCAAACAGAGTCAACCGTCTTCCTCAAGGTCGTCGTGTGCTGCTCAACCTGGCAATAGACAGCAGCAACCATCACAGCCAGGAAGACGCTAAAGTTCATCGCAGCAGACGTCACCGATTTAATTGCGTAGATCGAAGAAGGCCGAACGAGATGCAATTTATATGCATAATCGTTTCGGCTCTCTTGGTGATGACATGGAGTCTGATATGGATCTATCGGAAACACCAGTCGACCGTTCACAGAGCCGTTCTCCACAGAGGAGACGTAGGCGATCACTCGGTAGACTTTCTGATCCTATACAGACTCCAAAATGAGTACCATCATTCAATGGAATTGCCGAGGTCTTAAGGCCAACTTTCTTGAATTACATCTCTTAGTGCAGTCTTTTGATCCAACTGTCTTTTGTCTTCAGGAAACACACCTAAAGGAAACTGACACGATTTCCTTGAAAGGATTTTCTATATATAACACTTTTTTAGCTCACCTGGCCAAAGGCCATGTGAGCTATTGCCATCACTTGGCGTCCGTCGTCGTCGTCCGTCGTCGTTATCTTTTCTTCAAACTTCTTCTCCTCTGAAACGGCTGCACAGATTCAAACCAAATTTGGTCTGGTGGTACTTTAGGGTATCCCCCACGGAACTGATGTGGGGATTTTTGATTCGTCGAAAAACATGGCCGCCGTTGCTAAAAATAGACCAGAGGGGTCAGACTTCTGTTTTTGGCTTGTAAATCAAAAAGTATAAGAGATAGATGAAATCTGATGCCACGCTGCTGCTTCATCATCAAAAGCTCTACAAAAGTCTCTAATGAGTCGAAGTTGTCAGATGACCCCTTATGGGAGTTACGGCCCCTTAGAGGTGAAAAATAGCATTTTTTCATGTTTTTGGCCTACGGAATGAAAACTATTGCAGATAGAGAGAAGCTGTTGCTGGCTTAAATGTTCAGCTCATTTAGCTCTACAAAAGTCTCCATAAGGTCAAAGTTGTCAGATGACCCCTTAAAGGGGTTATGGCCCCTTAAAGGCAAAAAATAGAGTTTTTAGCTCACCTGACCCGAAGGGTCATTTGAGCTATTGTCATCACTTGGCGTCCGTCGTCCGTCCGTCGTCCGTTCGTCGTCCGTCGTCCATCGTCCGTCCGTAAACTTTTTAAAACGTTAACTCCTCTGACACCATAAGTCCAATTGAAACCAAACTTGGTATGGTTGTTCATTAGCATTCGGTGCTTAGAACTGATGTGGGGATTTTTGATTCGTCGTAAAACATGGCCGCCGTGACTAAAAATAGAACATAGGGGTAAAATGCAGTTTTTTGCAAATAACTCAAAAACGGCTACAGATATCAAAATTCTGGCAGAGGGTGAAAGTGATCAGCACCTCAAGATCTACCTACCCTGAAATTTTGAAGAAAATCCAACAACCCATGTAGGAGTTATTGCCCTTTTTGTGGATTTTTTGCAAATTTTGCACCTGCTTAGCTCAATATCTTGAAAACTATACAAGATATTTGAGAAATTTAAACTGCATATTGTTAAGCACATCAAGATCTACAAAATATGTAATAGACATGGTACCTGTGTACCAGTGCTTCTAGTGGAAACCAGGACCAGAATGTCAGCAGTAATTTTACATAAATAAAGTATGTTGCACTGTGGCTTGTGTATAAATAAAATAGATAAATAAATGGATGGTAAAGCCACATTTAAAAGGTAAAAACTAAATAAGAAATATAAAGAAATAAAACCTTTAAAACAAATAAAACAAGAGTGCCCAAATTTTCGGACATAAAGTCCTTCTTCAGGGGCTAAAAAGTAGAAAGATGTTCACACATCGACTGACGAGGACAGAATGACATAAAATTGACTCGAAGAACATCACGTGGTATTTTAATCCTGAACTTGATGACTAATTTATAAATATTAAGAAAAGGTCTGTCTTTTTACATTCATACCAAAGGGTTGAAAAGTGCCTAAAAAGTTGATTATTCTTTGCTCAAGGAACTGTCTGTGTTTTTCGCCGGTGCATGTTTCAAGGAGAACGGTCACCTGCATATCCTTGACGCCATGGTTTGGCAATGAAAAGTGCTGGCCGACTGGGCAATCGTCGCATTTGAGAACACTTCTCCTGTGTTCAGCAAATCTGTCACCCAGTCGACGACAAGTTTCTCCTACGTAAATTTTAAGGCACTTGGAACAGCGGATGGCGTAAATGACATTTTCGGAGATGCAGGTGTAACCGTTCTTCAACTTGAAGGTGTTGGAGGGGCCAACTATCTCTTCAGTCTCCCAGGTAAAAGGACATGTGACACAGATTGATCGACCACAACCCCTGGTGCCTGAAAAGTCAGAGCGAGGACGTCTCTTGGATTTGTCAAATGAACTGGAGACAAGATGTTGCCTCAAACTCTTACCTTTGCGAAAAGCAGTCAGGGGTGGCGAGTCGAACACTGTCGACATGTGTTCGTCCTTCAAGACGATGGACTTGAAATTGCGCAACAGAATGTTCCGTATAACGATGTTATGAGGGTGGTATGTAAGTACCAAAGGTATACGGTCATTCTTGCGTCTTGACCTGGGCTCCAAAGCCTTGGATCGTGTCACCCGGGAAACTGAGTCAATAGCTTTATCCAAGATGTTGTTTGGATATCCCCTTTTGACAAAGAATGATTTCATAGTGCTGCTTTGAACTTTAAAATCATCCTCTTTGCTGCAAATACGTTTAAGTCTCAGAAATCCGTTTTCACATAGGGATTGTTCTCAATCTCAACACTTTTCAGTTTAATGGAGAGTTTTATTCTCAGTCTGGCGGTGATACCTATGTGAAAACGGATGTCATCTTGAGATTAGCAGAACTTGTTCTCAATCTCAACACTTTTCAGTTTAATGGAGAGTTTTATTCTCAGTCTGGCGGTGTTGCCATGGGCACTAAGATGGGTCCTAGTTTCGCCTGTCTGTTTGTTGGGTATTTGGAAGAGAAAATGTTTTCTGAATACGTTGGTCCTGTTCCTGACCTATACAAACGATACATAGATGATGTTTTCGGTGTATCCTCTGATAGTGAAGATGATTTGAACTCGTTCATCAGCTTTGTCTCTTCCTATCACCCTGCCATTCAGTACACCTTTACAATCTCGCAAGAGAAACTCTCCTTCCTTGATTTGGAATGTAGCATCCTTAACGGCAAAATAGAAACGTCTGTGTTCTATAAACCCACTGATGCACACTGCTACCTGAACTACCAATCTTGTCATCCCCAGAGCTGCAAAAATGCCATTCCTAGGTCTCAATTTCTGAGACTTAAACGTATTTGCAGCAAAGAGGATGATTTTAAAGTTCAAAGCAGCACTATGAAATCATTCTTTGTCAAAAGGGGATATCCAAACAACATCTTGGATAAAGCTATCGACTCAGTTTCCCGGGTGACACGATCCAAGGCTTTGGAGCCCAGGTCAAGACGCAAGAATGACCGTATACCTTTGGTACTTACATACCACCCTCATAACATCGTTATACGGAACATTCTGTTGCGCAATTTCAAGTCCATCGTCTTGAAGGACGAACACATGTCGACAGTGTTCGACTCGCCACCCCTGACTGCTTTTCGCAAAGGTAAGAGTTTGAGGCAACATCTTGTCTCCAGTTCATTTGACAAATCCAAGAGACGTCCTCGCTCTGACTTTTCAGGCACCAGGGGTTGTGGTCGATCAATCTGTGTCACATGTCCTTTTACCTGGGAGACTGAAGAGATAGTTGGCCCCTCCAACACCTTCAAGTTGAAGAACGGTTACACCTGCATCTCCGAAAATGTCATTTACGCCATCCGCTGTTCCAAGTGCCTTAAAATTTACGTAGGAGAAACTTGTCGTCGACTGGGTGACAGATTTGCTGAACACAGGAGAAGTGTTCTCAATTGCGACGATTGCCCAGTCGGCCAGCACTTTTCATTGCCAAACCATGGCGTCAAGGATATGCAGGTGACCGTTCTCCTTGAAACATGCACCGGCGAAAAACAAAGACAGTTCCTTGAGCAAAGAATAATCAACTTTTTAGGCACTTTTCAACCCTTTGGTATGAATGTAAAAAGACAGACCTTTTCTTAATATTTATAAATTAGTCATCAAGTTCAGGATTAAAATACCACGTGATGTTCTTCGAGTCAATTTTATGTCATTCTGTCCTCGTCAGTCGATGTGTGAACATCTTTCTACTTTTTAGCCCCTGAAGAAGGACTTTATGTCCGAAAATTTGGGCACTCTTGTTTTATTTGTTTTAAAGATTTATTTCTTTATATTTCTTATTTAGTTTTTACCTTTTAAATGTGGCTTTACCATCCATTTATTTATCTATTGTAATTTTACATATACCAGTAGTACAGACATGACACCATAAGAAGGTACATTCTTTAAGACACAGGTTTTTTTGCAAATATTTTGTACATGTGAAACAGTAGAAACTTTTTTATTTATACTACTTAATTATATTGTGCATGTATTTTAAAATGATATCTAAATCATATACGTTTAAGTTTATTAATGCAACTAGAGACTAGTACAGTCATGGCATACATTATACAACAATGACAATGACATACATGAATAATAACAAATTGACAGGGAGAATATGAAACAAACATATAGTCAGTAATATAAACATTTTATATTAAAAATATATGTTGCATTATGTTGCATTAAGCAGATCCTTAGCTTAAAACAGGAAAAAATTGCTGTTTCAGACAAAGTTAAGGATGAAATTGATAGGTTAAAATCTGAAGCAGTTCTCTCCTTGTGTTTTCACCAGTGTATAGTTTACCAAGTAAAAACTTCAAGGTAATTTTTAACAATGCCAGATCATTCCATGCACATTATAAAGATCATAAAGATGTTAGAGCAGATCCAAGCATTCTTGATGCAGATGTAATTGGTATTGGTACAACGAAGACAGCATAATACACTGTATATTTGCAATTTTTTGTGGTCGTATCAAAAGAGAAATTCTTGCCTGACATTCCTCCACATCAAATTTATTGTTAGAAGATATCAGATGTTTCACTACTCCTGGTAAATGTTCCCCCAACTTCTGTAATACATCTAAGTTATGGTTAATACCATCCACATCCGTTTGCCTATGGCTGATTTGATAATTAAACAGTTGAATGGTTTCATTCAGGTCACCGGTTATTAAGTTGTTAAGAACAGCATTGAAAGAGGTAGCTGAAGCTTTCATAATTCTCGCTGCTCTTTCAATGTCCTTAACAGTTTCTGCAGTTTTGTATCCTTTGGTTTTTCTTATTTGACTTAATGTTTTAATTTTATTCTGCAATTGTGTAGTATCACTAAGAATTTTTTCAAATGCTTTCTTTAATTTTCCCATTTTCTGTAAGAGAAAAAAAAAACACTATAATACTGACAAAAATCATCAACGGTCATTGAAATAAATCTGTTGGATAAAGTTTTAGAAGAATAAATCAAGTTCAACTGAAAATCATGTTTAGATGTTTTTATCATCAGAATTCTTAGTTTCATCTTGAGATTTCAATTTTTTAACTTTAAGCTGTTGTAGAGTTCCATTTGTACTGTTTCAGTTGCAGTCTCAGTTCCACTTTATCATTCTCATTATCAGTTTCTACATCTACAAAAATGCAATTATTAAATAAATGCCTAGTATTTAAGCTTTAAGCCGAATTTCACCAATTGCCAATACCAGATAAATCATGTGTTATACCTTTCAAACTAATGTCTGTCAGTTTTCGACCAGCATACTTGGCAGATAGATCAAATTCTTGAAGAAGCATGAGTTTGCCTATCTCTGTTCTTTCTATAGCCCCAGACGTTTGTCGATAATGTATCTTAAGTATATCAAGACTGTGACCAAGGTGGTTGACAAGCCACGTCTGTTGTTTTTGTTCACTTAGATCGAAAACCTGTTAGAACAATATAATTTGTGTAGAATTGAAATTTTCAATAAAATCTAAATATTGATAACAACCACTGGGCGATAACCGCTGCTGGTGGACCAGAGGTCCCCGAGGGTAATCACAAGCCTGGTAGTCAGACTTGTCTGACACGATTTACCATAAAATTTCTAATATTTTTGTCGCTAAATTTTCCGTTTTTAAATTCAAAATTGTTTAAAACACCAGGTTTCTTTCCTTGTAATGCACATGGTCGATATCCTCGGTGCTGGATTTGGCTTCCTTGTTCGAACGTTTTGGTTTTGAGTACTTTTCGTTTTCAACAGTTTTGGAATTTGACCTTCTAATATTTTGATTTAAATGCTACTGATGAGAGGTTACTCCTTGAAATATCGATATATAGCATATCCAAATTAACCGTTCATACCCGCATTTTGGTATTTGTAATACAAGTACAAGAGGCACCATGGTGCCTTAATCGCTCACCTGTACCTGATGGCCAACTAAGAAAACAAGGGCAATAACTCCATTTTCAAAATGAAACAAGTATCAACAGAATACAATGGCAGCAATCTTAATTTTAACATTACAATTTCTAAAATTGCACCATATAAATCCCTAATATACCAGTTTTTGTCAAAAACTGTGGACATAAAAAAATCTGCTAATTATGGCAGCCACCTTGGGTGGCCATTTTGAAATACCAATTTCATCGAAATCTGTAAACGTTTAAAAAAACAGCTCATTTTGGCGGCCATCTTGAAATTTTTGTACGATTTTTTTCTTAGTTCAATAAAGTCCTACTTACTGAACACGATTTGTTCTTGCAGCCATTATTTATCTTCTTTTGTCTTCATCAGAACAGCCTCCAAATATCAAAATTTGCCAAAAATGACATTTCAGGGGCAATAACTCCTACATCCGTATATGGATATTTCTGAAAATTGGTACACTGGTAAATCTTATGATGCTGAACAATTCATTAAGCAAAATTGTTTCTCAATCTGCAACAGTTACCATTTAAAAAGGCTAAAACATGGAAAAATGTGATTGTTTTATCTTTAAGGGGCAATAACTCCTATAATGGATCGTCTGGCAACATCGACTCAATGGAGACTGTCGTAGAGCTTGTTGGCGCTCCATGGCGGGCGGGGATCAAGGCAGTGAAACTCTCTTCTCTCATCATGGCTTCCCCCAAAAAACAAGCAACAAGTTCTAGTGAAAAGTATAAACGAAATATTTCATGTAGTGATAGTGATGATCAGGATGCACCAGCTTCTTCAAAACGTCAAAACACAACAAATGATAGTTGGCCAAAGTTTATTGTACTTTCAAGCAAAGATGCCACTCGTCCTTTGACAAAGGTTTCGCCCTTTGTCATTGCGAAAACAATTAAGGGTGTTACCGGAAGTGATGTTCCCAAGGTTACGAAACTCCGATCCGGTAACCTCCTAGTAGAGTGTGCCAAACAACAACAAGCAAAAAACATTTTGACAATTTCATCCATTTTAGAGGTACCAGTTTCCGCTGAAGCTCATCGATCATTGAATCGTTCGCAGGGTATCATTCGAGATAGAGACCGAAACCTTGCTGATTTATCAGAGCAAGAAATATGCTCTGAACTTTCATCACAAGGTGTCTCACACGTTAAAAGGTTTACAAAAAAGGAAGACAACAAAATTATTAAATTAAATACATACCTTATTACATTTAATTCCGCAGCTCCACCAAGTCACATTAATCTGGGTCTTTTCAGAGTGTCCGTAGACATATTTATTCCAAATCCTCTACGTTGTTTTAAATGCCAACGTTTTGGCCACGGGAAGGCCACCTGCAACGGGAAGGAAAAATGTGTAAAGTGCGCTGAGGAAGGCCACTCGGATTTTAACTGTACGAAAAATCCAAAATGTGTTAACTGCAGTGGTGATCATTTTTCTTCAAAACAATGTCCAACTCTTCAACGTGAAAAAGAAATTCAAAAACTTAAAGCAGAAAAGAACATTACCTACCAAGATGCTCGTCGTCAAGTCTCTATCTCGAGTGATACAGCACCATCCATGTCTTACGCGGAGGCTGCTAAACCCTCTAGGACATATGGTTGGCAAACCATGTACACTTGGCCTGAGGGTGAAATTAAGAGTAGTCTGGAATTCGTCATCACAATGTGTAACTGCCGGACCCAAAGAGCACAATGGAAGAGGGGGGTTTGGCGCGCTTAAAAACATGGTTTAACCCATCATTTCTTTTGAAATGCTTGTTACTGTACCAAGTCAGGACCATTGCGATCTTCAATTTTTCCGGTAAGTCTCGTCTTGGATTACCTATATTAAAAACTCAAAAATTTCTAATGACCAACATTAAGTAGACTAAATGCGTCACTGAAAATATATACGTCATATTCATATCAATACCCCAGGTAATTCATGTAAGAATTTATATTTACATGAAGTATTTTAAGAGATAATGTTTTTATGATCCCACAATCGTATTTGAATAAGTCTAACCGTAGCTGCAATAATGTAGCTCCTTCGACATCTGTTTGATTAGACGGTAAGCGAGCATTAGAAGGTTTTGTTACTAAAACTAGTCTAATCGTAACCCCACGGAGAAGTTCGTAACTTATTTGGGTGTGGGCATCTTATTAGCTATAATAATGTAGCTCCTTTGAATCGGTGGAATCCGCCAACGTAGCAAGCATCTTGTATGTTATGAATTTATGCACACGAATTGCACTTGTTATAACAAGTCCAATTAGTCCGAGATTGCTCTGACGTCCTCGGCCAAGCTGGTGCCACCAGCTTGCTGGAAAAAATGCCGAGGACGTCAGAGCAATCTCGGACTAAAGTCCAATGTGAAATTTAAAAGTTATACTTTACCTTATTTTGAATGCTTTTAATTAGTTACGAAAACGTTACCCTCCTTACGATTTTCTTCCTAGGGAGAGTCTCTCCCTAGGGAGAGATACGTTATCGTAACTAGTATAGCCTTGAAACATAATAGGAAACCAGGGGTTCTTCTTTCGCTTACCCATCTATCTGTCATAGAAGGTTTGTGAGACTTGGCTCAACTGGAGAACAAGACAAGAACAGTTTCTTTGCCAGGACCATCAAAGTCTGGAACAAGTTGTCACCAAACATTTGGACATCTAGGACTACGAGTCATTCAAGACCAAACTCGTAGCTCATATTGAATAATTCAGCAAGCCCAGCTTTAACCTGCACTTTTTACGTTTGTTTTTAATTTGTATGACGTCATACATGTGTGCCCGAGGGCTGATTACGGGTTAGATATATACAATTATATTCTCTTTCGCCTTGGTATTTAGAATTACGATTGACCTTCTTCTCTAATTCATGGTAATTTAAATAGACAGAATCGTTCTTGACAAGCATTCCAAAGATCTAAGAATGACGCATGCGTTTGTCTGTTAATAAATATATCAAGGTCAACTCATTTTCACACTGAAAAAAAGTTTCATAGCTACACCTCGAAACCATCGTTCAAGTCATTTAATTTTTTCACCCGACTTGATTGCAGTGCAGTGACAGAATAAGATTGTTGTTGATAGATTGTTTCTTGCTATATAGTTGACAGGATATGATTGTAGTTGGCAGAGTATGTTTCTTGTTGGTAGAGTATATTTATTTCTTGGTGGTACTATTTTTGACTATATGGCTAGTGGCCGTGCGGGGCCCGGGTGGCGAATAGGCCCGCAGCAGAGCCTAGCTTGTCGTAAGAGGCGACTAAGGGTCTTGGGATTCTGACGTCGGGTCAGTGCTCAGCCCACAGAGCGACCAAGTGTGTACCCTAGTGAATGAATGCTAGACGCTTGCGGTCTGAGTTGATGAATGTGGACAACACTTGTGAGTTATGATTTGACACTGGTGGTCTGTGGCTGACACTTGAGGTCTGAAAATATGCAATTTGAATAAAACTAAAATTGAAGCTAAATCTTTATTGTCCGACGCACATGTATAGAATCAAACAAATATAAATAAAATGAAACGTACATTGTATATAAGTGTGAACTGCAAATATAGGTGTAATTATTTTTTTAAACATGCAGTTGATAATAAAACCATATTAAAAGTAATCCATAATGTTATAAACAACTAAATAACTTATCATATAAATGCATATGGGTTTGTTGCTTTAATACGGTCTAATATTTTTTACAATTTAACCGCTTATTATATTGAATAACAGATCTAAGTAAAATAATTTATCAAGGGGAATTACTCTATATTTTTAACTTTGCTTGGCATTGAGAGGATTTTTGAAATATGAGCATGAAAATAGAACACATACCAAATAAATAAATAGTCGCTGTTTTAAGGTAGTAGGCCTGGGTGACCCCAAAATTTTCCCAACAGTCAATTTTTTCAAAGTTATATGTTGTTTTTTACTAGTACAGATGCATAAAATAAACAAGTTTCAAGAGATTTCACAGTCTAGTTTCTCCGCTAGGGCACTGTAAAGTCTTATACATATGACCATTAAAGACCTTTGCGGACCTAAATGCCCTAATTTGAATTGAGGGGCTTATTTTCAAAAATAGATTTTAGAATAATCATTTTTTGGCGAATATGAAAAGTTATTGGATGAGGCAATATAAATTCAACGCTTTGTTAATGATTTTTCATTTGTAATTACCAATACAATATAATTATATTAAATTTTTTGAAAAAATGGAACACAAAAGAACAGCTGGTGGGAAAAAATAAACCATTTTTTCTTAAAAGCCTATCAGTCGTTTTTTAAGAAAAATTAACACTTTTTTAGTATTATGAAAATGCAACATTACACCAAAAATTAGACAAATTCACCGTCAATTTGTAAAGATATTTCATTTTAAAGGTATCATAGGCATACCAAAAATCAAGAGAATAGAGGTGAAATAATCTCAAATTCAAAAAGAATGAATTAAAAAATGTCTTTTAATACACATTACCATTAATTATGACTTATTTGTTCAATTTACGAAATATTTGAAAAAATTTTAGGGACATCATTTCTTCGGGGCGAAATAACCATATGCAACTTGGACCATACCAATTCATTTCCTTCCCCAGCAGCAGACAACAAAATTTGACATGTAAACATTTTATATGTCAGGTTTTTGTGATTTTCTGCATCTCAATGTAATGTTCTGACTATTGACATGAGAAAGTTGCTTTAGAAACCTAGCAGAAATAAGCATGGATATTCATTGTGCTGTATTTTGTATAGCTTTGTTCTTCCTGTTTGATTTTTCTTAACTCCTATCATTTCTTGTGTTTGTCATTTCTCTTGGTTGTCATCTTCTTGTTTTTTATAAATAAAATAGTGTTATCTATCCTATAAATATCTTAATTCATTTGATAAGACTGGTAGATCTGAGAATGAATGCCATTTTGGTACTACATTGCATCTTGTATGGATATTCAAAAATATAAAAACACGGAGGATAATCACAAAATTGAGAGACCAAAATCTCAACATAATTATGTTCAAAAAATGTTTACCACGTAATAAAAATCAACACCACTTAAAATACAAAACAAAATCCCTATTGACAAAACACAAAATAGCACACAATAAAAATCAACTTGACAGAAGATCAATTCAACAATAGTGAAACTGAATGTTCAAGTCAACACAAATCAAAACAACTTTTCTCAAGGTGTGCTCTTTTATTGTTTTCTTCATAAAAAAGGGATTCAAGTGCTCAACAAAATCATCAATCAATTAAACCATGGAAATATAAAACCCTTCCATGATTATACTAATGTGAAACTTTTCTGTATTTATTTTAACAGCTAAATACTACACAACCGCCTGGGAGACTTTTCGGCAAGATATCCACGGTCTTTTTAAAAAGACATTCATAAAAAAGTATTTTTTCTCAATCCCGAAAAAAATAACAACTGTTAATAACACACGGCATCACTCTACTTCCTTAATAGGTCTCTTATTGTTCCTGTTGTAAGAACTGTGTTGTTCTGTGCTGAAGGTCCTCCTGGAGTAGTTGATGCTTGTGTTATAGGTGTTGATGTCAGCACCTGACACGGCGACATGTTTTCAACATTTCATGTGTCATCAAAATATTCACTCGCAGTGTAGATCTAAAAAATAAAATCAACACTTTAGTACAAACAAACGAAAGAGTCACGTGATAAAGGGTATCCAATCAAATCAATCAAATGACAAACATTCACAATACATAGAAAGTTAGACAAAACATGGAAAATTTGAAAATATTTTAAATGGCTTGCGTGTGTTTTGTCGTTATTTTAGTAAGAGCTGACATTAGTAATATTAATGCTACCCAACAAGACATTTCATCTTGTTACAGAAGGGATAACACCATAGAATGTAATTTTCATTGGTGAAATTCCCAAAGAAGTTGCAACCCTGCGATTTTCAAAGATTTCTTCAGTGAGCCAGCTGATGACTATCAAGTTTGAAGAACATTCACCTGTCACACTTACATTTATCGAGTCGGAAATATCATGCCAAACCTTGACAACTCTCAACATCCTGATCATTGAAGTTTCCATTAATGAAAAACCCTGCCAGGTAATAGATAAAATTTTCTTTAAGTTGAATAATAATATTTAAAAAAAATATATATTCGTCCTTCTTCACGTTTACCTTTTGGGGATCACTGCTTGCGGACGCTTTCCCGTTTCTCCCACCTCCTTTCTTTTAAAACAGAAATGGACCTTTCTGCTGGTACATGTAGAAGTTCTTAGGATACATGAACCAACAGTGGCAGTGCAGGTGACACCAACATTTTCATGCTAAAATGTTGTAATTAACATTTGATTTTTTCCTTGTTATTAGAATTAATGGTTTTCAAAAGGAAATAAACCTGTTGACTTTTGATAATCTAATAACTTTGACTCTTCAAATCAAAATAACCAAGTGATGTCTACAGCAAAAAAAGTTTGTTATTGTGTGTACAATCAGCTTTGCGTGTGTTTGTTTTTTTTAATATTATCATACATATAGAATCTACTCGGTCTCCACAACCAACCTTAGTTTACCCTTGGTATGGCTTGAATCTCCATTTTTAAATATTTTTCTTGTCAATTTATGTTTAACATATATGTATGTAGTAATGAACTCAATATAAAATTGATTATAAATTTTACATTTATTTTCTTTTTCTCGTCCCGTGCGGGGCCCGGGTGGCGAATAAGCCCGCATCAGAGCCTAGCTTGTCGTAAGAGGCGACTAAGGGTCTTGGGATTCTGACGTCGGGTCAGTGCTCAGCCCACAGAGCGACCAAGTGTGTACCCTAGGTGGTTGAATAGGGTGGCCCTCGTCCGCGGGGGTTGTCAGGTCTATAATACGGAAACCCTGACCGCCGACCATAGTGGGCCAACGTGTATGGAGAGTGCCACGCTTCATGCACGTAAATGACCCCTTTGTGGACCGCCAAGTAGTGCACCACATAGGCTAAATTTTCCGCCCCCTACCCACCTCTCCCCTTTTCCTGTGGTTCTTCAAAATTAACCGGTCCTTTGTTTCCCACCCCACCCCCATATTTCATTTAGCATCATCATTTCATGTTCATTTTATCATCCTTTTCATGTTCATCGCCTGTAAATAACCTATATAGCATTGCACGGGCGTAAAACACCAACTCACTCACTCACTCACTTCTTTTTCTCCTTAGGTGGAGTAATATCCTCAAATACATGTATTAATGATTCTCACTATGTCCACGTTTCGCAGTTCTCTCACGTCGGGTCAGGCCGCTTTGCTAACAAAGCGACTGGTTAGTGTGCCCCAGGTGATTGAATGGGACAGCCCTGACAGCGAGAGATGCGGGGTCGTCTGACTATAATGCGGAAAACCTGACCGCAAACCATAGTGGTGTACCGTGTTGGGAAAATGCCACGTTCCTCGCACGTTAAAGACCCTTGCTGCAGTTTTCGGTATGAGTAGGACCCGTAGGATGCCCTGCAGAAGGCTTAATTGCCGGACATCAAATCTCTTTTCTTGTGGCAGTCAAAACTCCCAACCCCGATTGGCCTTGTGTCCCTATTTCATTCACTTCATCATCATTTCATGTTCATCTCCCGGAAATAGCCGAAATCGCGCTGCCTAGGAGTAAATCCCTAACAGACAAACAAACATTTCTCTCACTGTTATCTCAGGTGACAATGGTATAGATGGTACATGTACTTTTTCACAGACACTGTGTCTGAACACCAGTTTTGAGATAGGTATGTTTTCCTGAAAAAAGATAACAAATATATATTACAATAGATTGTAGTCCAAGCGACAAAAGAGACCAGAAAATGGATTTAAATCAATGCAATGTTACATAGACTAACTTTTATCTCAATGGAACTTTTGATCCACTAGTATTGACATTCTGAATTTTTAACTTTAAAAAAAATCCTGTATATGCAAAAGGTATGATGTATATACATGAAAATATGTACTTACTTTTTTCATCTGTTCTTGTTGATTGTCATCACTGGTCATGTCAGTTTTGTTGTCTTCCTGTAATAAAATTATAATTTTGTTTGTTCTTACAGCTACATACAACCGAAAGAGCAAAAAAAAAACAAGAGCCATCAACCACCCACCACTCTACAAGATCAACACCAGTTATTGTTACATCGAGTAAGGATATACTATAATATTTTCAGTTATTATTAATCTTCCTTAATATATATTTTCAAATTAAAAAAAAAACATTTTGCTGACCATATGAGCTTTTGCTATGTTTGAAAGTTAGCTTTAAAGTTAAATATTTTTTTCTAAAGATTTTCATGTCTCCCAAACGAAAGTTTGGAGACATATTGTGTTTACTCCGTTTCTTCTTATTATTATTATGTCGCCGAACACGAAGTGTCGAAAACTATAGTAGATAGATTAAAGCTGTTACTTGCTTAAATGTTCAGCTCATTTAGCTCTAGAAAAGTCTTTAAAAACGTTTCCTTGGTTGCAAAAAGTGGATGTTGACAATAAAAGTAGAGCTATTTGTACATGGTGTCGGGATTCGAGGAAAAAACCCATTTGCAACGATCGGAACTACAAACTTCCAAGTCAGTGCTTTCTCTCGTCATGAAACGAACCCTGAACACCTTTTGGTTGCCGAAGGACGGAGATCCAGTAAAAAATGAAAATTCCTATTGCCGTGGAAAAAAATGATGAAAATGACGATGCAAGTGATAAATGCAAAACATTGCAAATGCGAATATTGTACTACCTCGCGAAAAACGGACAACCTTTGAGACAGTACAGCAAGATACTTCAACAAATGATTATCCACACGTACAGGACAAAAATAAACTTTACACAATCGAAAGGATCAAGATGGAAATGCTGGAAGCTTTCGACGAAACGATAACTGATTCAATTGATGAAGATCTGCATAGTTTTTATTTTCTGGGGATCATTGTTGATGAAAGTACAGATGTAACTGTTCATAAAAAACCTTCATATCTACATGGGTTGTCTCAAACGGATTTCCAGTGAACCGATAACACACTTCATTACATGTGTAAGCATACATGACAGAAAGGCTAAAACAATTGTGGAGGAAATCAAAATTGTCTTTAAGCATAAAAATCTAGACTTCGATAAATTGGTGTGCCTTGCTAGTGATGGAGCAACAGTCATGACGGGAAGAGAAAATGGTGTTGGAGCTTTTTTGAGGAGTGAATGCAACGCGGGCATGTTAAGGCTGTCACAGACATTCTTTGATTTTTATTTATTAAAAAAAGATGTATTTCTGGGAATTATTTACTTCTCACCTGAAGGTTCAACTAGCAACAACGAAGATTTAAATGTTTTATATTCCAAACTTTTGAGTGATATTGAAAACTATAGTTCTCAGGGCGATATTGTAATCCAAGGCGACTTCAATGCTTACACAATATTAAATCCAGACTATGTCACATATGACGAATCTGAACACCCCAATTAATTCAAAAAGTTTTAATCAAATAATGATAAGAACTTTTTATCTTCAAAAGAAAACTTGATAATAATTAGGGCCCCGCCACGGTTGCCCTATAGTAATCAGTCTGTCAGTCTGTGCATCTGTCCGTAACAAGTCAATTTTCCAGACTTTTTGTTCATATGTTTTCAGATATTCCGCTGATATTTTGTATGCGAGTCAAGAATGATGAGTTACAGATCGAGTTTATGTTTTGCTCCTGTCCGCAAATTTTCATGGGAGTTGTAGCCCTTTGAACTCTGAAAATTCACTGAAATTTTAGTTTTCCGGACTTTTTTAGCTCACCTGGCCCAAAGGGCCATGTGAGCTATTCTCATCGTTAAGCGTCCGTTGTCCGTTTACTTTTTTCAAACATCTTCTTCTCTGAAACCACTGATGGGATTATTTGAAACTTTGTACACTTGATGTTTAGGATGTCCTCTACCAAGTTTGTGAACGTCGACCAACCAACATTGCCCCAAAATACACTAGGTAAACGGAGAAAAATATCTGAAAAGTAATAATATTAGATATTGATTTGAAAGAAAAGTGGGTATTTGGAAAGTTATGACGTTTTAAAAATCCTAATATCACACTTTATTTCCCCCTTTTGCACAAAATATTGAGCCAAAAATCTAGGATGCCAGAAATGCCCCAAAAAATATTTAGACCCTAGATACAGCCATGGTCTGTCGCTTCCTGTGTAACGAAATCCTAAGAATTACGTCTGAATGATTTGTAATTAAATACATGTAGTATTAAAAATTTTATTTGTAGATGAAAAAAATGGCCAAGTCATTGCGGAAGTTTGCCTTAGTTTTGTTTGACATGCATGGAGAGACATCTATAATTTCGACACAGAAGCTGACATTCCCTAACACCATAAAGGTAGCATCAAGGCCCCATTTACAGATGAGAGGGAAAAAGTATTTGGTAGAGGTGTTGGAGTTATCAGGTAAGATATAGAATGATGATGATAATAATAATAAAACTTATTTATCTATATGTCCCGTGCGGGGCCCGGGTGGCGAATAGGCCCGCAGCAGAGCCTAGTTTGTCGTAAGAGGCGACTAAGGGTCTTGGGATTCTGACGTCGGGTCAGTGCTCATCCCACAGAGCGACCAAGTGTGTACCGCAGGTGGCTGAATGGGGTAGCCCTCGTCCGCGGGGGTTGTCAGGTCTATAATACGGAAACCCTGACCGCCGACCATAGTGGGCCAACGTGTGTGGAGAGTGCCACGCTCCATGCACGTAAAAGACCCCTTTGTGGACCGCCAAGTAGTGCACCACATAGGCTAAATTTTCCGCCCCTACCCACCTCTCCCCTTTTCCTGTGGTTCTTCAAAATTTACCAGTCCTTTGTTTCCCACCCCATCCCCATATTTCATATATCATCATCATTTCATGTTCATTTTATCATCCTTTTCATGTTCATCGCCTGTAAATAACCTATGTAGCGTTGCACGGGCGTAAAACACCAACTCACTCACTCACTCACTATTTATCGATATTACATATATACCCTTTAATTTATACATGTACCATGGAAGCATTTTTCAATAAAGAAGTTGAATTAGATAGACAGCAAATATTAACATGTACATGATGTATTGACTTTTAAAACCTTTAAAATCATTTTCTGAAGTGATAAAGTAAATGAATCTAACCAAAATAAATAAGAAAAAAAGCCAGTTGAGCTATGTTCAACAAGACTAACTATGAACCAAAAAATTCACCTTTACTACGTACAGGTTAATGGCTCTTTTCTTAAAGGAAGGATGATGTCATTGTACATTTTTTTTTGAATGGTTTAACAGGGATCAAGCATTTTATTAGTTAGTTAGATAGTTAATTATTGCTTTACTCCCAAGTAGCACGATTTCGGCTATATCCGGGAGATGAACATGAAAGTGGTAATACAATGAACATGAAATGATGATGAAGTGGAGGAAATGAGGACACGAGGCCAATCGGGTAGGAGAGTTTTGACTGCCACTGGAAAAATGAGTGATGGGTAGGGACGGGAAATTTAGCCTCCTGCATGGGGATCCTACGGGTCCTACTCTTACCGAGACCTGCAGCAGGGTTCTTTAACGTGCGAGGAACGTGACATTTTTCCCAACACGGTGCACCACTATGGTTTGCGGTCAGGTTTTCCGCATTATCGCCTGACGACCCCGCATCTCTCGATGTCGGGGCTGCCCCATTCAACCACCTGGGGCACACATCCCAGTCGCTTTGTGGGCAAAGCGGCCTGACCCGATGTCAGGTTTCTGAGCGCTCTTTAGTGGATTTTTACCGATAAGCTTAGCGCTGCTGCGGGCCTATTCGCCACCCGGAACCCGCACGGGTCTCAAGCATTTTATGCCACACATTATAATATAAGTCAGAAAAGTTGTTTTTGTGATTAAACATTATTTATTTTATTTCATTTTTGTTTTCATGCTTTTCATACATATACCTGAGGGGTGGTTTAAAAACACGGCCGTGGACAGGGTTGCAAGGAAGACTTAATTTGGTGGCATAAACAAGAGGCTCCAAGGAGCATGAATCGTTCACCTGGTCTTCATGTCAACCCTATGAAGAACTATATAGAGGTAAATCAGCTGAACATTTAAGCAAGCAACAGATTTTCTCTTTCAGCAGTAGTTTTCATTCTGTAGGCAAAAAAATGTGCAGATGTTATTTTTATGGATTATCTGAACACTTTGACTCTATAGAGACTTTTGTTAAGAGCTTAATGAACTGAACATTTAAGGCACGAACCATTTTCATACGGTGGGGGGGGCCTGGGATTTTGTTACCAGATATTTTTTTTTCTGTCCAAATCAAAGTTACAATTTTTTTTTCTACCCAAAGCAAAATCAATTTTTTTCAGGCAAATTCAGAATTTTTTTTACATTTGTTTTTCTATTCGTTAGTTTACAAGTCTTTTATCAATTGTGTGAATTGGGCCAGTTCTTGGACTAATTTATTCTCATTGTGAGTAACATTCATATATTTTAAAGACATATGTGATATGTGGAATAAGTCAAACAGACAAACTCTTGGTATGAGATGAAATGTACATTGGACTATTGTATTTTGATTTTGAATACATGCACATTCAAAACATACATATATTTATAAGAAAAATGGGATATAGAGAGACATGGCGAATATGCCAGCCAATCTCTATTGAAAACACAAACTAAAAAATGAAAATAATTTAAAACCAGAACCCCCCCCCCCCCCAAAATTAAACATTCAGTACAAAAATGTATATAGCAATATTAATTTAAATGGACAATAGACAAAGTCAAATAGCTGGATATCTAAAACTTTATAAATATACTTTTTTCCAATATGTGAAATCTTATTCTAAAACTTATCAAGACTAGGAATGAAAACCATATTCATTTGTAAATGCCCTGGTAACCTTGTCACGTAGGGGACTTATCACATGGTTACCTTTTAGGTTCATCTTTTGGTATCAAAGTTTTTAAAAGTTAATTTTCAAGTTTTGGGTTGATATAAGACAAAGAAAAGTACAAATTAAAGGCAATAGGGAATCATAGAAAAACAAGCCTTTTGATTTGGTTAGGGATCCTGCGTTTTAACTACCATGCTAAACAGACATGGGGATAGCTGAAGGCCTCAAAAGCTCTTGGGTAAATGATGCAAAAACATCCATTCTTGTGATTACCTGAATGCTTATCATGAAATTTAGATTTTATAATTCATTAAAAAAAAATCATCATATAAACTACAAAAAACACAAGAATGCAGTTGGAAAAATAAGAAATCTGTAACTATTGACCAATGTTGTCTTATAGACATTTCTGGATCTACCAGTGGGATGGGAAATACATATAATTTTATTTATTAAGCGGGACAACAGTGTCTTAGATGTCCACACTTCAAATGTTCATTCTTCATACCAGGGTGTCCGAAGGCGGCTGAAGCTCATGGAAACTGACATACATCACAACATGATACAGAAGCTATATTCTGAAAGCAACAGAAAAAACTTAGACCTGTAGACGATATATAGATCAGGAAACGTATTCAACCATATGATAAACTCCAAATATTGAAAGCCTTAGGTCAACAGTTTCTGCATAATCAGTTAAGGAAATGATTTGATCCCTCGGGTAAACAAACTGACGGACCAGTCTAAAACATTACACCACTCTCAACTTCTTTTCTGGGTATAATGCAACAATAGTGTGTATGTAAAATAGGTTATAATTATTACATTGCAAGGTATAAGAAATGCAATGTAACTTAATTATCCTGATTGGGAGTCACACAGCAGAGGTTCATACCATAACAGATCAAAACTATAGATGTACATGTACTAAACATATTAAAAGTGATACTATTTCGTAGCACATTATAATTTCAAAATTTGAAACTTTTGCAAAAGGCAATGATAGGCCGAGCGAAGCGAGGTAGAAAAAAATCAGGCTTTTATCATTTGAGTTCAAAGTATGTATAATTTTTTTTTGGAAATTTATGAATATTGAATATTTTTTTTTTCAGCTCCATTAGGAGCATTTTTATTTTTTTCTGTAAAAATTGGAATTAATATTTTTTTTGAAAAAAATCCCAGGCCCCCCACCAAAAGAAAATGGTTCGTGCCTAAGCAAGCAACCACTTTTCTTTTTTTTTTGGAAATTTATGAATATTGAATATTTTTTTTTCAGCTCCATTAGGAGCATTTTTATTTTTTTCTGTAAAAATTGGAATTAATATTTTTTTTTTTTTTTTTTTTTTTTTTTTTTTTTGAAAAAAATCCCAGGCCCCCACCAAAAGAAAATGGTTCGTGCCTAAGCAAGCAACCACTTTTCTTTATCTGCTTTAGTTTTCATTGTATGAGCCAAGAACACTATTTTTCGTCTTTGAAGTGCTGTAACCCCTATATGGGGTCATCTGACAACTGCGACCCTATGGGGACTTTTGTAGAGCTAAATAAGCTGAACACTTAAGCAGGCAACAGCTTTTTGCTTTTCTCTATCTGCAATAGTTTTCATTTTATAGGCCAAAAGGGTTTTTCTATGTATAACACATTTTCTAATACAGAACGAGCTTCTGGCGGATCGCGGGGCCCGGGTGGCGAATAGGCCCGCAGCAGAGCCTAGCTTGTCGTAAGAGGCGACTAAGGGTCTTGGGATTCTGACGTCGGGTCAGTGCTCAGCCCACAGAGCGACCAAGTGTGTACCCTAGGTGGCTGAATAGGGTAGCCCTCGTCCGCGGGGGTTGTCAGGTCTATAATACGGAAACCCTGATCGCCGACCATAGTGGGCCAACGTGTGTGGAGAGTGCCACGCTTCATGCACGTAAAAGACCCCTTTGTGGACCGCCCAGTAGTGCACCACATAGGCTAAATTTTCCGCCCCTACCCATCTCTCCCCTTTTCCTGTGGTTCTTCAAAATTTACCGTCCCTTTGTGTCCCACCCCATCCCCATATTTCATTTATCATCATCATTTCATGTTCATTTTATCATCCTTTTCATGTTCATCGCCTGTAAATAACCTATATAGCGTTGCACGGGCGTAAAACACCAACTCACTCACTCACTCAATTCTGGCGGATCCTCCATCTTAGTTAAGGATCGTATTCTCCATAGTTCGATTCCTTTAACTACCGATCTGCAAGCAGTTGCCGTTAGAGTTTCGTTACATCAAACAAGAACTATATGTTCAGTTTATATACCACCTAATGATAACTTAACTTTACCACAACTTCAAAATTTAACGGATCAGCTTCCTGCTCCATACATGTTAGTTGGGGACTTCAATGCCCACAACCCATTATGGGGCAGTGCCAACCTGAATGATAAGGGTAAAAAGATTGAGGATTTTTTATCAAAAGAATCTCTTTGTATCTTTAATGATGGTTCTTCTACATTTTTACATTCTGGAAATGGAACATACTCATCAATTGATCTCTCAATTTGTGATCCTTCTCTTTTAACAGATTTTTCGTGGCAAGTCCATGATGATCTTTGTGGAAGTGATCACTTTCCTATTATATTAAAAGATCTCTTTGGTGAACCTGAACAAAGAATTCCTCGCTATAAGTTAGAGAAGGCCGATTGGCAAAAATTTTCAATACTTTGTTCGGAAAAATTAAGACCAGAACTTTTTGATCAGGACCAAGAACCAATAACAACTTTTAACCAAACTCTTATCTCTATAGCTGATGAAACCATTCCAAAGACCTCGGCAACTCCTAAAAAACTCAATAAACCTTGGTTCACAGACGAGTGTGACAGGGCTATCGACGATAGAAATAAAGCTCAAAAACAATTTGGCAAACATCAAACGAAAGAAAATTTGAGTAATTTTAGAATTTTTCGGGCGAAGGCAAGACGAACTTGCCGACAATCCAGAAGAACATCCTGGAGAAATTTTGTATCTGGTTTAACTTCACGAACTCCTATGAATAAAATATGGAATTTCATACAAAAACTCAAAGGTAAAAACTCTAAATCCTCAGTTAAACATCTAAACGTTGGCAATTCCACTTTAACATCTGAAAAGGACATTGCCAACAAACTAGCTGAAACTTTTGCTAAACATTCATCTTCATCTAATTACAAACCTGACTTCCAAAAATTTAAAAGAACAGCTGAAAAAACAAAATTGAACTTTAACTCAGACAATTCTGAGAGCTACAATTCTCCTTTCTCTTTAGATGAACTCAAAACTTCCTTAAGTAAAGCCCATGATACTGCATGTGGCCCTGATAGCATCCACTATCAACTTTTAAAACATCTTCCTGAAATATCGATGAAGACTCTTCTAAATTTAATGAATGATATATGGAAAATTGCCCGAAATATGGAAGCTTGCCACTGTTGTTCCTATCCCTAAGCCGGGGAAGGATCACACAGATGCTTCCAACTATCGTCCGATAGCCTTGACAAGCTGTGTCTGTAAGACTTTAGAACGCATGATCAACGATCGGCTCGTTTGGTTCCTCGAGTCCAATGGACTCATTTCGAATATCCAGTGTGGATTTCGCCAGGGTAGGAGCACGCTTGATCATTTGGTCCGTTTTGAGTCTTTTCTTCGAAATGCATTTACGAAGAACGAACATGTGGTGTCTATCTTTTTCGACCTCGAAAAAGCTTATGACACCACATGGAAGTATGGTATTTTAAAAGACATTTCTGATATGGGGTTGAAAGGAAGGTTACCAAATTTCTTGGCTGACTTTCTTTCTGACAGACATTTTAACGTTAAAGTTAATACGACCTTTTCCGAGGAGTTTGATCAAGAAATGGGTGTGCCCCAGGGAAGCATCCTTTCTGTCACTCTCTTTAGTATTAAAATAAATAGTTTTGCAAAAGTTCTCCAAGATAATATCGAGGGTTCGTTATATGTTGATGATTTTTTAATATGTTACAGCGCCAAAAACATGAATACCATTGAAAGACAACTACAATTATGTCTCAAACGGATCGAAAAATGGGCCTCTGAAAATGGTTTCAGATTTTCAGAGAGTAAAACTGTTGCTATGCATTTTTGTAAAAAAAGAAAACTTCATCCTGATCCAGATCTCTATTTGTATAACAAAAAAATTTAAATTGTTGAAGAATCAAAATTTCTTCGCGTTCTTTTTGACAGAAAACTTACCTTTTTCCCCCATATCAAAATGTTAAAGTCCCTTGCGGGGCCCGGGTGGCGAATAGGCCCGCAGCAGAGCCTAGCTTGTCGTAAGAGGCGACTAAGGGTCTTGGGATTCTGACATCGGGTCAGTGTTCAGCCCACAGAGCGACCAAGTGTGTACCCTAGGTGGCTGAATAGGGTAGCCCTCGTCCGCGGGGGTTGTCAGGTCTATAATACGGAAACCCTGACCGCCGACATAGTGGGCCAACGTGTGTGGAGAGTGCCACGCTTCATGCACGTAAAAGACCCCTTTGTGGACCGCCCAGTAGTGCACCACATAGGCTAAATTTCCCGCCCCTACCCACCTCTTCCCTTTTTCTGTGGTTCTTCAAAATTTACCGGACCTTTGTTCCACCCCACCCCATATTTCATTTATCATCATCATTTCATGTTCATTTTATCATCCCTTTCATGTTCATCGCCTGTAAATAACCTATATAGCGTTGCACGGGCGTAAAACACCAACTCACTCACTCACTCACTCACTCAAAATGTTAAAATCAAGATGCCTAAAAGCTCTTGATGTTTTAAAAGTTGTCTCCAGTACGGACTGGGGAGCTGATCAATTAGTTCTTTTAAATTTGTATAGGTCTATTGTACGATCAAAACTGGATTATGGTTCCATTATATATGGGTCTGCAAAAAAGTCGTACTTGCAAATTTTAGATGCCGTTCATCATCAGGGATTGCGACTCTGTCTCGGTGCATACAGAACTTCTCCTATTGAGAGTCTGTATGCGGAGGCAAATGAGCCATCCCTGAAGCATCGAATAATCAAACTCGGTCTGCAATATGCCACCAAATTAAAAGCCTTTCCTAGCAACCCTGCCCACGACTGTGTTTTTAAACCACCTCTCAGGAATATATATGAAAAACATGAAAACAAAACTCCTCCTTTTGGTATTCGTATCGAACCTCACCTGACTAATCTGAAGATTGATTTAGAAACTATAAAACCTGTCAAGCCTTTGAGAGTCCCACCCTGGGAACTTTTAAAGCCCAAATTTATTTTTGATCTCCGTAAACATAAAAATTCTGAAACAAATCATCTACTTATTCAACAAGATTATTCCGAAATTAAATCTAGATATCCTGAATTTCTAACAGTTTATACAGATGGCTCTAAAGATGGTGATAGCGTTGCTGCTGCTGCTGTCTCAGGGAATAGCACGTCAACACAACGCCTCCCGTCTACTGCTTCCATTTTTACAGCTGAAGCAAGAGCCATCATTTTAGCCCTCAAGTTAATTGATGCTTCTGAGCACTCTCAATTCTTTATCTCTTCCGACTCTCTCTCTTGTCTTCTGGCAATTGAGAATTGTAAATTGAAAAACACATTAATCTCTAAAATTGTATATATGGTTCATCAATTGATAGGTGGCGCAGAATTGATTTTCCTTTGGGTACCCAGTCATACTGGTATCCATGGGAATTCAGTTGTGGACAGGGTTGCGAAGGAAGCCCTTCGTAAACCGGTGTCAAATTGTTTTATTCCTTATTCGGATTGTAGAAATACAATCCGAATATATGTTCAGACTTTATGGGATGAGGTTTGGGCTGCCGCTGAGCACAACAAACTTCATGAGCTAAAACCACAGCTCGGTGAGAGCCATGTTTCATTTCGATGCCGTCGAGACCAGGTGGTCATCACTAGATGTCGTATAGGACATTCTAGAGTCACTAATGGCCACCTGATGACACAGGAGAAGGAGGCCCCGATGTGCATTCCCTGTGACTCGCGGTACTCTTTGAAGCATGTTCTTCTCGACTGTGTTGATGTTGCCCCAGCACGTATGAAGTATTTCAATTGTGTCACAATGCACGATTTGTTCAGCGGCACCCAAACTGATGTCATTTTATCATTTTTAAAGGGAATTGGACTTTATTCAAAACTATAGATCTGTTTTTCTAAGACATAGTTATTGTAAAATTACTGTTTTATTTTTACTTGCTTTGTTTTTGTTATTGTTTCCATATGATTTTATATTTTAGTTTGTCCATTTTTAATGTTTGCTTTTTATCAATTTATATTTTCATACCTTTTGTTTTATCTACGGTCTTTTGACTCTGTTTTATTTCTAATTTTGATTTAATTATTATAACATGTTGATGTCCCGATTATGGCTGAAATATCGCCGACGGGACAATAAGCAATCAACAATCAATCAACCAAAAACACGATTTTTTTATTTGTTACGGTTGTAGCTGTAGATGAAGACTGACCTGTCTCTGACTCTGTTGTAGTTCGTTTCATGTCGACTGTGCTCAGTTCTAACCTAACGACCTCCTGCAACCTTAATCTGTCTCCCAGTGTATTGACCCCAAGTCTTTTTAGTTGGTCGTCATTAAGACTTAGGCATGTTTTTATATCTATCTTTTCACTTTGAAATGTTTCAATCACGGTTTTTAATCCAAGTTCTGACAAAATTTGAGAAATATCTTTTACGCTTGCCGCCATTTGGTCGCGAAGGGTAAAAATATATAAGGGATGTAAACGCGTATATAATTTGTAAAATTGGCGGTCCTACTAAAAAGCGCCCTAAAGCGTCCTGGATAATAATTCTACTGAAAAATGAATTAGATAATAAGTCTTTAATGTTTGAGAAAACATGATTTCAGTGCTTGCTGATAAATCAATTTTAAAATCTATATTTGAAACCTTCATCTGTTTTGTACTGTAAATTTCATATCCATACTGACAATTAAATTTAATATACTTGTACTTTTATCTAATTATTTCTACAAGTGTACAGAAAATAATTTTTTTGCAAGATTCCTACTAATAAACTCCAGGGCGCTAAATCTCCTCCGGGCTCCCCATCAACTCAAATTTGAGGGAATAAAGTCTAGGCGCGGCCTGAGGGGCGCACGCACCCCCCCCAAATGGGCAAAAATATGATTTTTTTCCTGTGAAATCAACCAAAAATCACCCCAAATCAATAAAAAAGACCAAAACATGTTCTCGCTCAGCTCGGCGCTGTCATTATCCACATCCCCTAACCAAAATTCCTGGATCTGTCCGTGTTTTGAGAGAGAGAGAAAATAAACAATTATAAATTGGACAAGCAGTGTGTAAATTAAGAATCAGTGCTCATCCTTTACTAATAGAATATGGCAGATATAATAATATTGACAGATCTGAACGCCTTTGTAGATTTTGATCACAGGGAGAAGTCGAAGATGAAAGCCATTTTATAACTGAATGTTATCTTTATGAACATTTGAGAAACAATCTGTATTTAGAATTAGATAACTTATGTATAAACTTTAGGACTTTGAATCACTCCTCCAATTTTTTATGGCTGTTCTCAAATGAAGATATAAATATTACAACTCTAATAGGAAATTATATACAAGAATGTTTTAAAAAATATTACAACTCTAAATAGGAAATTGTATACAAGAATGTTTTGAACTCGGAAGAATTTATTGTTGATATAATATAAAACTGTCATGGCTCTGAACAGACTATTTATATACATATATTTGTTTTGTCTTGACCCAATTATACATGTAAAATCATTGTATTAAATTATTATGCCCTTTGAGGGACCTTAATTAAAATAAACAATCTTATCTTATCTATCTTATCTATAGGTTAATTACAGGCGATGAACATGAGGATGATAACATGAACATGTAATGATGATGATGTGTGCTGTTGTTCAATTTGTTGGAACTTTTTTCTTTCCAATGTAAAGCTTTTCTTTTTTTTCCTTCTATCACATATTCTCGATTTTTTTTGCAGATCTAGGTGCTGGCAATACAATAGCTGTTCCTGCAGATTTCACTAATTTCCTGACCCTTCTGCTTCGTCGGTTTTAATCCATGTTGCTAACTCGTAAGTGGGTATTGAATTTAAAAATGAAATAGCATCATATTCCTTCATAACCTGACCATTGCAGTTCTTCCTGCAGGTGTCGTTGAGGTTACATATTTTACGGGACAGGACAACAGCAATCTTTTTTTCGAGTCTGATGCTGCTACTCTGGCGTCTGCTAGTACCCGAGGTGGCCAAGGATGTGCTGGATCGGCAGTCTGGACAGCAGTTGCAATGTATTTTGGTCTGCAATCAATAATGGTTGCTAGGGGCACAGTACACTGAAAAGGATTAATTCAAAATTACTATGTGTGTTTTCTGTTGTTAAAATTGATAATTTTTAGTTCAAATAGAAGGTAAACACTAGACAAAATCAATTTAAAGAGCGCCTCTGACGAGTCTTGAATAGACGAAACGCCCGTCAGGCGTAGCAAAACTTATTGTCTGGAACTTTGCTGTCATTTTTATTTCGAACACACGTGAAGTAGCCCGCTCCGGTACCAACACTTTTGTGTTGGAGAACACATCAAAGCTTTAAATTATCCGTTTAAATTTCAAAATTGCCTAAACCCTAAGGTTCTTCCTCTCTAGACATAGGTTGATCATCTTAGAAATAATTTGGTCCCCCAGTTTGGTATTTTTGGTTTTATTGTTGTATGCTCTTCATAATCATTTAGTGTTTAGCATTTTCAATATTTTTGGTAGAGCGCCTCTGATGAGTCTTGAATAGACGAAACGCGCGTCAGGCGTAGCAAAATTTATTGTATGGAACTTTGTTGTCATTTTTATTTAAATATATCCTTTTATTCATTCGGGGATAACAAAGGAACATTCTTTGTATGAGATGAAAAAAATGTGGTCCAAGGGTCATGTAAAAAAATCGCCTGACGACCCCGCATCTCTCGATGTCAGGGCTGCCCCATTCAACCACCTGGGGCACACATCCCAGTCGCTTTGTGGGCAAAGCGGCCTGACCCGGATGTCAGGTTTCTGAGCAGATCTCATTAAGAGTGCCCTGGTACTTTTTGAGATATGTAACAGAGTTAGCAGCCTGGGGCCAGCTATAGCAAACCTGTGCGCAATGCATTGTGTTTTCATGATGTAAGGGTTTTGCTCTGCCAAACGTGTTTTAACACATGACTTAATACCTGTCATAACACTTGCATCATCAGAAGCTATTTATACACAATTATGAAAGTCAAGATTATAAACATACAAATAAATTTGATTACAATGCTGCAATTTGTTCGAACGAATATCCCAATGAAAAAATCTTGAGGAAACGCCCACTTTTTACAGGAAGTGCCACCATTTTAGTTCTTTTGTTAGTAAGATTTTAATGTTTTTTTAACTGTTTTGAAAATTTATTTAAAAGGAATGACTGAAATATTTTTTATTGGGGATATACAAAAAAGTTTTGCACATTATACAATGTGCCATTTTTTTCCATACCCCAATGAAAAAAAAATTATAACATTCCTTTAGCTCTTTTACGGCTTCAAAAATTGCCTCGATGTACCACTACATAATGATACCACAGATAAAAATCTGGTCACCGACAAGTTTTCATTAATGCTTGGTCTGTAGTACGATCTGTAGATTCGTAAAGCATAATGAAAAACATTGTGTGTTTTAAATCTTCTATAAGTTCTTCGTCTACCACTTTGGCTAGGGCCGGCTGCATTTCGATGACAGCCTCTGAACTTGTGTGCTTGCCATTCTTTGCCTTTTGTATCTGTTTAACAGACTCTACATCCTGAAAAAAAGTTGTAACTTCAGTTTCTTGTATCTTTTGCAATAGTTTCTGTGAAATTTTGCTACTTTGAAAATAGTATTTATAGTTTGAGTTCTAAGCTGCAGTTTCTAACAATAATCGGTGGATTCGTTATTTAAAAGTGTATACGTATGCTCAAACTTGTTTCTTTAGTTGAAAATCCGGGTCATATTCAGGCATTTTTTAATGAGAGGTTGCAGAACATTTTTTAACGATGTGTTTGCTGAATATAGTTTATGACATAATAAAACATTACCAATATCATTATCAATATGTGTTAAATAGCAGATTAAACCTTATAGAACATACTATATGTATAATGCTTATATAACTTTCTGTTTATGGTCACCTTTAAAACTAAAACGCCACTAGAGTTGGAATCTTGCTGTTGCTGATGCCCGATAAATCTCACATTCCATTTCTCTCCTAAATAGCTTCCCACACCTTTAATGTATCTTTGTGTCAGGAAATTTCTTTCAATAATTAAAAAAAAAATCAATTAATAATTTTTTATTGAAATTTAGTATGGTCTATTCCAGAAATAAATGTATGGGGGGGGTCGGAAGGCACTTTTATTTTTATACCCACCATGCATAATTTTTCCCCCCTTTATATATGTTGCATTTTAGAAATATCTAAAAATACCACCACCCATACAATTTTAATTATAGTGCATTCCGACCCCCATACAATTATTTCTGGAATAGCCCTATTTGTAAATTATGTTATATTTAAATTTCTGTTATTAAAACATATAATGATTGGGATAACTTATAATTTTAATGCAAAAAAGGTTTCTCTGTTTCTATATAAAGTTTAATAAAATTCCATCAATCAGTTTAGGAGGAGTTGCACTTACAAGATATCTGAACAGACAAACAAACAGACAGACAGGGTGGTTTATATACCACCCAAATCTGTTTGAAGGGGGTGTTATAATTTGTGCTTTTACTACAATCATCATATTAAGAAAAAAATCAAGATACAAGTTCTTTAAAACCAGTACTGTAATTTAAATTCTAATTGAAATGACTTACAACCACTGCTGCTTGTAGAGATGTTTAACTGATTCAGTTTCTCCTCGAGGGTCTATGTAAATGATCGTGCCTTCAACTGGCAAAACAACCACAAGTGTCCAGTGACATCCACCCTCATGAAGAGCACCAGTTAAAACATCGTAACTTTCAATGTCAACCTAAAATTGCATAAAAACCTAAAATACTACAATTCACACTTAATACTGATCTCTATTTTGGATAAAAAGAAAACATAAGTTCCATTTTCTCTACTGGATGTGCACTTTCTTCATGTCAATTCCATAAGATGATTGTTCTGTATGTAAATTTTCATAAAAATCCATAGGGCATTTAAGGAGGAGTTACGCTTCCAAGATAAATATATGAAAAATATTAATTAAAAAGTCAAATTATCTCCACAGAATTAGAGAACTTCTCAATATAATGTACTTCAATCATGTCATGGTTGATCAAATTGCATCAAAAGGATTTAGATATTGATGTAAAAAAATGTTTGTCTCTGTTACCTGTTAAACATTTAAGACATGACAATAAAAAAACCTAGAAAATGGCAGTGATTTATTTGCTTGTATTGGTAATTGTAAAGTCCTGACAAATGTCTATAGACATAGACACATTATTATTTGTTTAACATATTCATTCACATAAACTTACTGCAGATAGCAATGCATGGTCAGGAAAACAATCATCTGAATCACTAGAGCAGAATATTGATGTTGCTACTTTGCTCGGCAGAAAATACACCTTTTTATCCTGATAAAAGTAATCTTATATAATTATGATAATAATTATGCAATCACAACTTAAAAATTTTATAAAAGTAAAAATATCTATCAATTGCCATTACAAGTTCTATTAAAACAGGTCAAAATTTCAAGATTTAAACAGTAATAAGTTCTTGTGTTACAAATGTAAGACTTACCAGTAATGGTGAGATTTAAATAAAGTTTGTAAACTTAAACTTAATTTGGTATTCACCTTGCATTCTCTACACCTTAAGCAAAGGTATAAATCAACAACCTAAAATAAATATAAGTAAATAGCAGTAGGTATTTTTAAACAAAACTTTTTTTAAGAGAGATCTGAACATTATTTGATGACAGTGTACAATACATTATCTAAAACTATTCCTATTTATTTTTCCAAACAACTTCTCCACATGTCTTAGAAGTGAAGATAACTACTGTGAAAGTATCAATATTCGTGGAGTACCAATTTTTGTGGTTTTCGTGGGTCAGCCAAACCAGGAAATTAAATTCCCAACGAACAGAGAATTAAACATTGCTTTTAATAAATAATTTTTTAAACCACGATTTAATGAATCCACGAGTATGCAATTTACTCCCATTCCACTAAAATTGGTACCCTTGAATTTAAGTACTATCACAGTATTTCAATCTTAAAGATCCTTAAACAAATTTAATATGATTAAGGCCCTGCCATCGAAAATCTATATACCTTTTAAAAATAAATCCATGTGCTCGACCAGCTAAGTTTAACGTAAAGAGGGAACTTTAAAAAAAAAGAATTAAATAGTAGCAAAGTCTGACCCCACCCAACCCAAATCATATGCACTTGAGAAAGTTGTTGTTAAAATATCTGGGATCAATAACTACTTATTAAAAATTCAATTATTTGTGCAAATAATAAATCCTGTAACATTCTGGGACGACATTAAGCGGGGATGAAATTATCCATTCTTTGGATTACGTGACGTCATTTCCTTGTCAAGAGTATTTCGCGCTTCTTCAGCAGACCAAAACAACATTCAGATTCTGTCAGGTTTTGTGAGATTTTCTGAGTATCAGTGTTTTATTTGAAGCACTGGTAACAGAAAGTACATTTAGAAACCTGGCGGAAAAAACGGTAAAGTAAAAATATCATGCGGAACTGAGGAAAGTGAGTGAGCCTACAGGAGGATGGGACTCTTTTTTCATTTTCAGGTAAGATCCTTTTATTTATTATTATGAGTAGGTTTTATTCAGTAAATTTATGTATTTCTTTATCTTACTTAGAATTTTACAAAGCTTGGTCAGTATCATGCATTTGGTATGACTAGTCAATGGGACGATGTTGCCAAAAGCTAGCTGGGTAATTTCCGGAAAATAATTTTTCAGCTGAAAAGACCGAATGGTGTTTAAATAAAAATCTGTGTGTAAAAATAAACAAGTGGATAAATGAGGGTTTTATCACTGTTTTTGAATTTCAATTTTTATATTTTTGCATAACAGATTATGATGTATTTTTCATAAGCTCAGAGGGTTGATTGATTTACTTGCTCCGTGCCTACTATTTTTTTCACTCCGTAAAAGTAAACCTGTTCCGGTTTTATCGTCAAAATATTTCTGGCACATCTCAAAACATGCACAATGCCGTAGGGCTCGTATCTGCGATGCTCGCTATAAAAATATAATACATTTTGTACAGAATAAGACCAAATAAAATGCAAGCTTTTCAGCTGAAAATACCAATTATAAAACTAATTAAAAACAGTTTACAAGAAGATATTATCAAGGTTATCAGATAAACAAAAATGTTTTAAAATTACTATATTTCTAAAACATATGTATCTATCACAAAAATACTTCTAATCAATTTTAATTACTTGTAAATGTGTAGAAAGAAAAGTTATATGAATTAATGTGTATTCTTTAAACTAATGTTACCTCAGCTGGGAAACCATCATTCATACCACTGAAAATCTTTCCATGAAATGTGTACTCATGGTCAGAGATATCAGAAGGAATATTTTGGCACATTTCTACAATTAAATAGTAAAATATAAAAAAAAATATCATCTGTTTTATATCAATATAAAAGTCAAACTATTGAACGGATTATCATGCTTTGAAGGGTATTTGAAAAGATTAAAAAATGAATATTACAACTGGTCACATTATATTAAAGAAGAAAATGTGTTTCACACTTAGCCAATTATACCTCATATTTTTTTCCTTTTTTTACGAAATCAACAAGTTTACAAGTTGAAGGTACCCCTTCAAATGATCCTTTCATTTTACATCAATAAAAAAGAATTTGCTGTGTTATATTACAATTAAGTAGCCTTTCCAACTTTCTAATTCTAAAAAAAAATTAACATGAATTTTACATTTACATTTTTTATGTTAACTGCATGACTGTCTTACAGAAGACTCACCTTTTGAGTTAAAACAGAAGCTGAGTTGTTCGTTGTCTGCTGTTCATCTGCTGTATGATCTAATTGACTTGCTGACTCTTGGATTTTGTTTGTCATCTGCTGTACATCTGCTGTATCATCTAATTGACTTGCTGACTCTTGGATTTTGTTTGTCATCTGCTGTACATCTGCTGTATCATCTAATTGACATGCTGACTCTTGGATTTTGTTTGTCGTCTGCTGTACATCTGCTGTATCATCTAAGTGACTTACTGACTCTTGGATTAAAAAGAAGCAAGCTCCAGGTTGTCTAACATTTGCCACAATTAAGGAGCCCAAGGATTCAGTACTTATGATAAAAGATGACATCTTCTTGGAGTCAAAAAGGATAAAGCTGTTGTTATCTTCTTTGATACTTATCCAATGTTCTGAGTTACTGAGTCGAAGTGCCTGCTGGAGCGGAGAGCTCTACGGTATTTGTTTCCGCGAGAAATTTGCTAATGCTGATTTAGATTTTTTATGGTCCGGAAAGGGTTATTATTTTTACAGGGCCGCAGCGAATGTTAAAATAATTTATAAGAAAAGAAATAATGCTTAAAAAAATAATAAATTGCGCTTTTTACAAGGAAATAATATTCTTGAAATAATAAATACACATTGTTGGAATTTCTGTAGTGGCCGCCATTTTCAAGATGGCCGCCAAAAATCGCGAAAAATGTAAACATTGTCCGATTTCAACGAAACTTGTTATACAGGATATATGGGTGATGGCGACTCACATCGCATTATCGGAATTTCCGTAATGGCTGCCATTTTCAAGATGGCCACCGAAAGTCGCGAAAAATGTAAACATTGTCCAATTTTAACGAAACTTGGTACACAGGGTATATGGGTGATGGCGACTCACGGCGCATTGTCGGAAATCAGTTGAAGAGGACAGACATTATATGAGAACGGGAGAGAACATCCCACGTTTCGGGAAACGTAAATTTTAAATATTATTATTTTTCTCGGTATTCTGGAGTGTGAACTTGTCCACCTCATTTTTTCGACATCTTTTAATGTAGGAAGCTAAAACTTCATATATCAAGAGTATGGAATGAGAAATTGTGCTTTTTGTATTTTTCGCCGAAATCGAACAACCTCTTATAGGTCAAAAAAGGGCCTCAAAATGGCTCCTCGAAACCGAAGTTGAATTTTTACCTGGCATTTCTGATCCGGCAGGGGTAGGAAAAACTCCTTTATAGGTTAAGTGAGGATATTTAATATCTTTCATGTAAAAAAAAAAATTGAAAATCGGACTTACGGTTTTCAAAATTTTTGTCATATTGAGTTATCTTTCTTTGTGCTTTGTATTTTGTAATAGTAAACTTTGTTATTTCTTAATGAAAATTGGTTTACAAGGTAATAGTGGTATGCCGATTTCATTTTTGGTATCGAAAATTTTTTTTTGGCGGCCATTTTGAAAATGGCGGCTAAAATTTCCCGCCAAATTTTAAACTTGCTCCGATTTTGATGAAAATTGAAATATAAAGTAATAGTGGTATGGCGAGATGATTTTTGACATCAAAATTTTTCTATCGACGGCCATTTTCAAGATGGCCGCCATTTCCCGCCAAAATTAAAGTTACTCCGATTTTGACGAAAATTGGTATTTAAGGTAATAGTGGTATGGCGAGATGATTTTTGACATCGATTTTTTTTTATTGTCGACCATTTTCAAAATGGCCAACGTTTCCCGCCAAAATTAAAGTTACAACAATTTTGATGAAAATCGGTATTTGAGGTAATAGTGGTATGCCGAGTTGATTTTCGGTAAAAATTTTTTATCGTCGGCCATTTTCTAAATCGCCGCCGTTTCCCGCCAAAATTTAAAGTTACTCAGATTTTTATGAAAACTGGTATATAAGGTAACAGTGGTATGGCGAGTTGATTTTTGACTTTGACATTTATTTATGGTCGGCCATTTTCAAAATGGCCACTGTTTCCCGCCAAAATTAAACTTACACCGATTTTAATGAAAATTAATATACAGGGTAATTGTGGTATGGGGAGTTCATTTTTAGCATCAAATTTTGTTTATGGTCCGATGCAACAGCTTTTGGATGCGACTGTGTGACTCTTCTCGACTATATGAGATTAAGGGAGAATAATATCTCATATGGATGTCAACGAAAAGCTTCTCCGTAACGTTTTTAGCATTTCATTGAAGAGTGGCTCCATTGTAGAGGACGAGAGCGGTAGTTATGCTCGCTAGTCACTACAATAGTTTACAAGTACGCTACCAATGCTTGTAAAAAGGGTGCTTCAATGGAATGATAAGGGCGTCATTGCTTAAACAGGGTTCCCACAAAAGCCAGAAATATTGTCAAAGAGGGGTACGTGAGGGGACATGTATGTGACTCGCTTGCGATCACAATTAGAACTAGTTATTATGTCCCTGAACACGAAGTGTCGGGGACATATTGTTTTTGCTCGGTTTCTTATTGTCCCCCGCCGCAACGCGTCGGAGGGACTTAGTAATGGTCTCCGTCCGTCCGTCCGTCCGTCCGTCATGTTTTTTGTGGGTGCAACTCCTCGGACACTACTGAACTGATGTTGCTGAAACTTTACACACTGATAGGGTACAATTAGTAGATGATCATCCCATATTTGAAATTTTCAAAATGGCCGCCGTTTCCATGGAAACGGAAGAAAGGTCAAAATATAGGACATTCAATATCTCAGTTACCTAGGTGCACAGGGTTCTGAAATTTTGTAGGCTGATAGAGCAAAAGGTACTCTATAATAATACGAAAAAAAAATTTGAAGCGATATTTACGGTTTTCGAGTTATTTACGAATTTGTGATTTTTCAGTCCGAAAAATGGGACTTTGTCAAACGTTTTTGTGGGTGCAACTCCTCGGACACTACTGAATGGATGTGGCTGAAACTTTACACACTGATATAGTATTATTAGTAGGTGATCATCCCATATTTGATTTTTCAAAATGGCCGCCGTTTCCATGGAAACAGGGAAGAAAGGTCAAAATATAGGACATCCAATATCTCGGTTACCTAAATGCACAGGGTTCTGAAATTTTGTAGGCTGATAGAGCAAAAGGTACTCTATAATAATACGAAAAAAAATTTGAAACAATATTTACAGTTTTCGAGTTATTTACGAATTTGTGATTTTCGGTAAAAAAAAATGGGACTTTGTCATGTCAAACATTTTTGTGGGTGCAACTCCTCGGATATTATTGAACGGATGTTGCTGGAACTTTACACACTGATAGGGTACTGTTAGTGGTGATCATCCCATATTTTGACAACCAATTTCAATCGTTTTTCAGAAAATATATCTCTTGAATTGACAGACCACACAACTTTTATGCGGCGGCGGGGGACACATGGCTACGCGTAGCAATCTTGTTATTATGTCCCCGAACACGAAGTGTCGGGGACATATTGTTTTTGCTCGGTTTCTTATTATTATTATTAAGTCGACCAAAACAAAGTTTTGGCGACTTATTGTTTTTACCCCGTTTTTTATTATTTTTTTTATTATTATTCCTTTTATCCCCTTGAACTTGTCCGAAGAACTAGTCCTAGGATTTTGGGGTGACATCAATAAAACTTAGGAAAATGATAGACCACCATCACAAGTTTTGCAGGAAGTATTTAGATTTTTCAAAATGGCCGCCGTTTAAAAATGGCGGCCATCAGAAAAAGTGGGCGGAAATTTTTTTTCATCGGATTGTCTTGAAAATTAATCATTTGGGTAAAGCGGGTATGCTGAGTTCAAATCTGCGACCGGATTTGAAATCCAACTTACGATTTCAAAATGGCGCCCATTTTACTACACCCGCCCCCTATAAATGTAAACTTTGTCCGATTTCAATAAAATTTGATTTCTATACATATCTTATTGTACTGAATGGGAAGAAATAGTATCCAAGGCGATTTTGGGCGACTTGTGTGTTGGCATCCCAACACAAATTATAGCTAGTTATTATTCTTTTTCTTAGTATTCTGTAGTGTGAACTTGTCCGATGTTTTTACAGAACATCGTTTAAGGTAGGAGGCTGAAACTTCATATATCAAGAGTATGGAGTGTGAAATTATGCATCTGATTTTTTTGAATGAAATGGACGACCCCTTATAGGGTAAAAAGGGGCCTGAAAATGGCTCCTCGAAATCAAAGTTTTATTTTAAACGGCATTTATAAACCGGCCGGATTATTGAAAATATGTTTATATATAAAATAGGTACTTACAAGAGGTATCATTCATAAAAAGAATTTTTTAAATCGGACTTACCGTTTTCAAAATTTTGCAAAAAAACGAAAAAAAAAATTTAAAAGGGAGATAAACCAAATTGAATTTCGGGAAAATTTGAAAACTTCATTATATTTAAATGAAAATTTGTATTTAAGGTAATTGGAGTATGCCGAGTTTATTTTTGGTATCAATATTTTTTATCGTCGGCCATTTTCAAAATGGCCGCCATTTCTGGTAAAAATTAAACTTGGTCCGATTTTAATGAAGATTTGTATTTAAGGTAATTGGGGTATGCCGAGTTCATTTCTGGTATCGAATTGTTTTTATCGGCCGCAATTTTCAAAATGGCCGCCACTTCCGGTTAAAGTTGAACTTGCTCGGATTTTAACGAAAATTGATATCTAACGGTTTTGAAGGATGACGAATTGATGCGCGTAGTCGAAAATGTCGAAAAATTCAAAATGGCCGCCACTTCCTGTAAAAATTCAACTTGCTCCGATTTTAACGAAAATTGATATCTAGGGGTTTTAAAGGATGGCAAATTGAGGCGTGAAGTCGAAATTGTCGAAAAATTCAAAATGGCCGCCACTTCCGGTAAAAATTCAACTTGCTCCGATTTTAACGACAATTGATATTTAGGGGTTTAAAAGGATGGCGAATTGAGGCGTGAAGTCGAAAATGTCGATAATTCAAAATGGCCGCCACTTCCGGTAAAAATTCAACTTGCTCCGATTTGAATGAAAATTGATATCTAGGGGTTTTGAAGGATGGCGAATTGAGGCGTGAAGGCGAAAATGTCAAAAAATTCAAAATGGCCGCAACTTCCCGTAAAAATTCTACTTACTCCGATTTTAACGAAAATTGATATCTAAGCTTTTTATTGGATGGCGAACAGAAAAATGTTCTTGAATAAGCCGGATATTTACAAAGAGGGGTACGTGAGGGGGCATTTGTGACTCGCTTTGCGATCACAATTATACCTAGTTATTATGTCTCCCAAACAAAAGTTTGGGAGACATATTGTTTTTGTCCGGTTTCTTATTATGTCTCCCAAACAAAGTTTTGGGAGACATATTTTTTTTTGTCCGGTTTCTTATTATTATTATTCTTCTTCTTCATCTTTCCGCCAAACTTTGTCCGACCACTTTTTTAAAGAATACAATGCCCAATCGATATGAAACTTTGGGAATATGTTTAAATCGACCCGAAGTTTTGCTGACGATTTTAAAAAATTTCAAAATGGCCGCCGTTTTCTTGGAAATAGGAAAAGGTCATTATATAGGACATTGCGATATCTCGGTAACCTAGGTGCGTAGGGTTCTGAAATTTTGTGGGTGAATAGAGCAAAAGATGGTCTTCAATTAAACGAAAAAAAAATTTGAAGCGATATTTACGGTTTTCGCGTTATTTACCAAAATGTGATTTTTTGGTATGAAAATTCAAAGTGAGTGAGTGAGTGAGTTGGTGTTTTACGCCCGTGCAACGCTATATAGGTTATTTACAGGCGATGAACATGAAAGGGATGATAAAATGAACATGAAATGATGATGATAAATGAAATATGGGGATGGGTTGGGACACAAAGGAACGGTTAATTTTGAAGAACCACAGGAAAAGGGGAGAGATGGGTAGGGGCGGAAAATTTAGCCTATGTGTTGCACTACTGGGCGGTCCACAAAGGGGTCTTATACGTGCATGAAGCGTGGCACTCTCCACACACGTTGGCCCACTATGGTCGGCGGTCAGGGTTTCCGTATTATAGACCTGACAACCCCCGCGGACGAGGGCTACCCTATTCAGCCACCTAGGGTACACACTTGGTCGCTCTGTGGGCTGAGCACTGACCCGACGTCAGAATCCCAAGACCCTTAGTCGCCTCTTACGACAAGCTAGGCTCTGCTGCGGGCCTATTGGCCACCCGGGCCCCGCGCGGGACTCAAAGTTGTCTGATTATGATGAAAATTGGTATACTGATAGATTATGATGTTGCGAGTAATATTCTGAACTTAAATTAAAATTTGACGATGGCGGCCATTTTGAATCCAAGATGGCCGCCATAATTTCAAAGTGGTCTGATTATGATGTAAATTGGTATACTGATAGATTATGATGTTGCGAGTAATATTCTATATCTAAACTTATAATTTGACGATGGCGGCCATTTTGAATCCAAGATGGCCGCCAAAATTTCAAAGTGGTCTGAAAATGATGAAAATTGGTATACTGATAGTTTATGATGTGGCGAGAAATATTCTATTACTAAAATTAAAATTTGACAATGGCGGCCATTTTGAATCCAAGATGGCCGCCAAAATTTCAAAGTGCTCCGATTTACATGAAATTTGATATTTAAGGGTTTTTTTACATGCTGAAGAGAATAGTGGCAATGGGAGTTTGTTTGGGAGACATTCGTGTTTGCATCCAAACACAGTCATACCTAGTTATTATTCTTCTTATTATGTCTCCCAAACAAAGGTTTGGGAGACATATTGTTTTTGTACGGTTTCTTATTATGTCTCCCAAACAAAGGTTTGGGAGACATATTGCTTTTGTACGGTTTCTTATAATTATGTCCCCGAACACGAAGTGTCGGGGACATATTGTTTTTGCTCGGTTTCTTATTATTATTATGTCCCCGAACACGAAGTGTCGGGGACATATTGTTTTTGCTCGGTTTCTTATTATTATTATTATTATTATTATTATGTCCCCGAACACGAAGTGTCGGGGACATATTGTTTTTGCTCGGTTTCTTATTATTATGTCCCCGAACACGAAGTGTCGGGGACATACTGTTTTTGCTCGGTTTCTTATTATTATTATTATGTCCCCGAACACGAAGTGTCGGGGACATATTGTTTTTGCTCGGTTTCTTATTATGTCCCCGAACACGAAGTGTCGGGGACATATTGTTTTTGCTCGGTTTCTTATTATTATTATTATTATTATTATTATTATTATTATTATTATTATTATTTTTCTCGGTATTCTGGATCGTGAACTTGTCCACCTCATTTTTTCGACATCTTTTAAGGTAGGAAGCTGAAAATTCATTAATCAAGAGTATGGAATGGGAGATTGTGCTTTTTGTATTTTTCGCCGAAATCGAACGACCCCATATAGGTAAAAAAAGGGCCTCAAAATGGCTCCTCGAAACCGAACTTGAATTTTTCCTGGCATTTCTGATCCGGCAGGGGTAGGAAAAATTCCCTTATAGGTTAAGTGCGGATATACAATACCTTTCATTTAAAAAAAAAATTTTGAAAATCGGACTTACCGTTTTCAAAATTTTGCAAAAAATCAAAAATTACTTTTTTTGTAAGATTGAGTTATCTTTCTTTGTACCATATATTTTGTGATATTAATGAAAAAAATTCTCAACTTTGTTATTTCTTAATGAAAATTGGTTTACAAGGTAATAGTGGTATGCCGAGTTCAATTTTGGAATCGAAAATTTTTTTTGGGCGGCCATTTTAAAAATGGCCGCCATTTCCCGCCAAAATTAAAATTACTCTGATTTTAAGGAAAATTGGTATATAAGGTAATTGTGGTATGGCGAGTTCATTTTTGACATCAAAATTTTTTTATCGTCGGCCATTTTCAAAATGGCCGCCATTTCCCGCCAAAATGAAAGTTATTCTGATCTTGATGAAAATTGGTTTACAAGGTAATAGTGGTATGCCGAGTTCAATTTTGGAATCGAAATTTTTTTTTGGGCCGCCATTTTCAAAATGGCCGCCATTTCCCGCCAATATTAAAATTACTCCGTTTTTAATGAAAATTGGTATATGAGGTAATAGTGGTATGGCAAGTTGATTTTTGACATCAAATTTTTTTTTATCGTCGGCCATTTTCAAAATGGCCGCCGTTTCCCGCCAAAATTAAATTTACTCAGATTTTAACGAAAATTGGTATATAAGGTAATATATGTATGGTGATTTGATTTTTGACATCGAAATATTTTTATTGTCGGCCATTTTAAAAATGGCCGCCGTTTCCCGCCAAAATTAAACTTACTCCTATTTTGATGAAAATTGGATAAATTAAGTTATCTCAAATGCCAAGAGACATTGACAAAGAGGGGTACGTGAGGGGACATTTTTGTGACTCGCTTGCGATCACAATTAGAACTAGTTATTATTATTATTATTATTTTTCTCGGTATTCTGGATCGTGAACTTGTCCACCTCATTTTTTCGACATCTTTTAAGGTAGGAAGCTGAAAATTCATAAATCAAGAGTATGGAATGGGAGATTGTGCTTTTTGTATTTTTCGCCGAAATCGAACGACCCCATATAGGTAAAAAAAGGGCCTCAAAATGGCTCCTCGAAACCGAAGTTGAATTTTTCCTGGCATTTCTGATCCGGCAGGGGTAGGAAAAATTCCCTTATAGGTTAAGTGCGGATATACAATACCTTTCATTTAAAAAAAAAATTTTGAAAATCGGACTTACCGTTTTCAAAATTTTGCAAAAAATCGAATTTTTTTTTTTTTTTTAAGATTGAGTTATCTTTCTTTGTACCATATATTTTGTGATATTAATGAAAAAAATTCTCAACTTTGTTATTTCTTAATGAAAATTGGTTTACAAGGTAATAGTGGTATGCCGAGTTCAATTTTGGAATCGAATTTTTTTTTTGGGCGGCCATTTTAAAAATGGCGACCGTTTCCCGCCAAAATTAAAATTACTCCGATTTTAATGAAAATTGGTAAATAAGGTAATTGTGGTATGGCGAGTTGATTTTTGACATCAAAATTTGTTTATCGTCGGCCATTTTCAAAATGGCCGCCGTTTCCCGCCAAAATTAAAGTTATTCTGATTTTGATGAAAATTGGTTTACAAGGTAATAGTGGTATGCCGAGTTCAATTTTGGAATCGAAATTTTTTTGGGGCCACCATTTTCAAAATGGCCACCATTTCCCGCCAAAATTAAAATTACTCCGATTTTAATGAAAATTGGTATATGAGGTAATAGTGGTATGGCAAGTTGATTTTTGACATCAAAATTTTTTTGTCGTCGGCCATTTTCAAAATGGCCGCCGTTTCCCGCCAAAATTAAATTTACTCAGATTTTAACGAAAATTGGTATATAAGGTAATATATGTATGGCAAGTTGATTTTTGACATCAAAATTTTTTTGTCGTCGGCCATTTTCAAAATGGCCGCCGTTTCCCGCCAAAATTAAATTTACTCAGATTTTAACGAAAATTGGTATATAAGGTAATATATGTATGGTGAGTTGATTTTTGACATCGAAATATTTTTATTTTTCGGCCATTTTAAAAATGGCCGCCGTTTCCCGCCAAAATTAAACTTACTCCTATTTTGATGAAAATTGGATAAATTAAGTTATCTCAAATGCCAAGAGACATTGACAAAGAGGGGTACGTGAGGGGACATTTTTGTGACTCGCTTGCGATCACAATTAGAACTAGTTATTATTATTATTATTATTTTTCTCGGTATTCTGGAGTGGTGAACTTGTCCACCTCATTTTTTCGACATCTTTTAAGGTAGAAAACTGAAATTTCATAAATCAAGAGTATGGAATGGGAGATTGTGCTTTTTGTATTTTTCGCCGAAATCGAATGACCCCTTATAGGTAAAAAAAGGGCCTCAAAATGGCTCCTCGAAACCGAAGTTGAATTTTTAACTGGCATTTCTGATCCGGCAGGGGTAGGAAAAATTCCTTTAAAGGGTAAGTGTAGACTTTTAATACCTTTCATTTAAAAAAAGAATTTTGAAAATCGGACTTACGGTTCTCAAAATTTTGCAAAAAATCGAAATTTAATTTTTTTGTCAAATTGAGTTATCTTTCTTGGAACAATATATTTTGTAATAGTAATGTAAAAATTCTTAACTTTGTTATTTCTTAATGAAAATTGGTTTACAAGGTAATAGTGGTATGCCAAGTTCATTTTTGGTATCGAAAAAAATTTTTGGCGGCCATTTTTAAAATGGCGGCTAAAATGGCGGCCATTTTTCCACCAAAACTTAAACTTGCTCCAATTTTTATGAAAATTGATATATAAGGTAATAGTGGTATGGCGAGTTGATTTTTGACATTGAAATTTTTTTATCGTCGGCCATTTTCAAAATGGCCGCCATTCCCCGCCAAAAATTAAACTTACTCCGATTTTGATGAAAATTGGTATATAAGGTAATAGTGGTAAGGCAAGTTGATTTTTAACATCAAAATTTTTTCATTGTAGGCCATTTTCAAAATGGCCGCCGTTTCCCGCCAAAAATTAAACTTACTCCGATTTTGATGAAAATTGGTATATAAGGTAATAGTGGTATGGCGAGTTGATTTTTGACATCAAATTTTTTTTATCATCGGCCATTTTCAAAATGGCCGCCGTTTCCCGCCAAAATCAAAGTTACCCCCATTTTGATGAAAATTGGTATATAAGGTAATAGTGGTATGGCGAGTTTATTTTTGACGTCAACATTTTTTTATCGTCGGCCATTTTCAAAACGGCTGCTGTTTCCCGCCAAAATTAAACTTTCTCCTATTTTGATGAAAATTGGATATAATAAGTTATCTCAAATGCCAAGAGACATTGACAAAGAGGGGTACGTGAGGGGACATTTTTGTGACTCGCTTGCGATCACAATTAGAACTAGTTATTATTATTATTATTATTATTTTTCTCGGTATTCTGGACCGTGAACTTGTCCACCTCATTTTTTCAACATCTTTTAAGGTAGGAAGCTGAAACTTCATAAATCAAGAGTATGGAATGGGAAATTGTGCTTTTTGTATTTTTCGCCGAAATCGAATGACCCCTTATAGGTCAAAAAAGGGCCTCAAAATGGCTCCTCGAAACCGAAGTTGATTTTTACCTGGCATTTCTGATCCGGCAGGGGTAAGAAAAATTCATTTAAAGGGTAAGTGTAGACTTTTAATAGCTTTCATTTAAAAAAAGAATTTTGAAAATCGGACTTACGGTTCTCAAAATTTTGCAAAAAATCGAAATTTAATTTTTTTTGTCAAATTGAGTTATCTTTCTTGTTACAATATATTTTGTAATAGTAAAGTAAAAATTCTCAACTTTGTTATTTCTTAATGAAAATCGGTTTACAAGGTAATAGTGGTATGCCGAGTTCATTTTTGGTATCGAAAAAAATTTTTGGCGGCCATTTTCAAAATGGCGGCTAAAATGGCCGCCGTTTTCCCGCCAAAATTTAAAGTTACTCCGATTTTGATGAAAATTTGTATAAAAGGTAATAGTGGTATGGCGAGTTGATTTTTGACATTAAAAATTTTTCATCGTCGGCCATTTTCAAAATGGCCGCCGTTTCCCGCCAAAATTAAAGTTACTCAGATTTTGATGAAAATTGGTATTCAAAGTAATATTGGTATGGCGAGTTGATTTTTGACATCAGAATTTTTTTATCGTCGACCATTTTCAAAATGGCTGCCGTTTCCCGCCAAAATTTAAAGTTACTCCGAATTTGATGAAAATTCTTACATAAAGTTATAGTGGTATGGCGAGTTGATTTTTGACATTAAAAATTTTTCATCGTCGGCCATTTTCAAAATGGCCGCCGTTTCCCGCCAAAATTAAAGTTATTCTGATTTTGATGAAAATTGGTTTACAAGGTAATAGTGGTATGCCGAGTTCAATTTTGGAATCGAAATTTTTTTTGGGCCGCCATTTTCAATATGGCCGCCATTTCCCGCCAAAATTAAAATAACTCCGATTTTAATGCAAATTGGTATATAAAGTAATAGTGGTATGGCAAGTTGATTTTTGACATCAAAATTTTTTTATCGTCGGCCATTTTCAAAATGGCCGCCGTTTCCCGCCAAAATTAAATTTACTCAGATTTTAACAAAAATTGGTATATAAGGTAATATATGTATGGTGAGTTGATTTTTGACATCGAAATATTTTTATTGTCGGCCATTTTAAAAATGGCCGCCGTTTCCCGCCAAAATAAAACTTACTCCTATTTTGATGAAAATTGGATAAATTAAGTTATCTCAAATGCCAAGAGACATTGACAAAGAGGGGTACGTGAGGGGACATTTTTGTGACTCGCTTGCGATCACAATTAGAACTAGTTATTATTATTATTATTATTATTATTATTTTTCTCGGTATTCTGGATCGTGAACTTGTCCACCTAATTTTTTCGACATCTTTTAATGTAGGAAGCTGAAAATTCATAAATCAAGAGTATGGAATGGGAGATTGTGCTTTTTGTATTTTTCGCCGAAATCGAACGACCCCATATAGGTAAAAAAAGGGCCTCAAAATGGCTCCTCGAAACCGAAGTTGAATTTTTCCTGGCATTTCTGATCCGGCAGGGGTAGGAAAAATTCCCTTATAGGTTAAATGCGGATATACAATACCTTTCATTAAAAAAAAAATTTTGAAAATCGGACTTACCGTTTTCAAAATTTTGCAAAAAATCGAAAATTATTTTTTTTGTAAGATTGAGTTATCTTTCTTTGTACCATATATTTTGTGATATTAATGAAAAAAATTCTCAACTTTGTTATTTCTTAATGAAAATTGGATTACAAGGTAATAGTGGTATGCCGAGTTCAATTTTGGAATTGAAATTTTTTTTTGGGCGGCCATTTTTAAAATGGCCGCCATTTCCCGCCAAAATTAAAATTACTCCGATTTTAATGAAAATTGGTATATAAGGTAATTGTGGTATGGCGAGTTGATTTTTGACATCAAAATTTTTTTATTGTCGGCCATTTTCAAAATGGCCGCCGTTTCCCGCCAAAATTAAAGTTATTCTGATTTTGATGAGAATTGGTTTACAAGGTAATAGTGGTATGCCGAGTTCAATTTTGGAATCGAAATTTTTTTTTGGGCCTCCATTTTCAAAATGGCCGCCATTTCCCGCCAAAATTAAAATTACTCCGATTTTTAACGAAAATTGGTATATAAGGTAATATATGTATGTGAGTTGATTTTTGACATCGAAATATTTTTATTGTCGGCCATTTTCAAAATGGCCGCCGTTTCCCGCCAAAATTAGATTTACTCAGATTTTAACGAAAATTGGTATATAAGGTAATATATGTATGGTGAGTTGATTTTTGACATCGAAATATTTTTACTGTCGGCCATTTTAAAAATGGCCGCCGTTTCCCGCCAAAATTAAACTTACTCCTATTTTGATGAAAATTGGATAAATTAAGTTATCTCAAATGCCAAGAGACATTGACAAAGAGGGGTACGTGAGGGGACATTTTTGTGACTCGCTTGCGATCACAATTAGAACTAGTTATTATTATTATTATTTTTCTCGGTATTCTGGATCGTGAACTTGTCCACCTAATTTTTTCGACATTTTTTAAGGTAGGAAGCTGAAAATTCATAAATCAAGAGTATGGAAAGGGAGATTGTGCTTTTTGTATTTTTTGCCGAAATCGAACGACCCCATATAGGTAAAAAAAGGGCCTCAAAATGGCTCCTCGAAACCGAAGTTGAATTTTTCCTGGCATTTCTGATCCGGCAGGGGTAGGAAAAATCCCCTTATAGGTTAAGTGCGGATATACAATACCTTTCATTTAAAAAAAAATTTTGAAAATCGGACTTACCGTTTTCAAAATTTTGCAAAAAATCGAAAATTATTTTTTTTGTAAGATTGAGTTATCTTTCTTTGTACCATATATTTTGTGATATTAATGAAAAAAAATCTCAACTTTGTTATTTTTTAATGAAAATTGGTTTACAAGGTAATAGTGGTATGCCGAGTTCAATTTTGGAATCGAAATTTTTTTTGGGGCGGCCATTTTAAAAATGGCCGCCATTTCCCGCCAAAATTAAAATTACTCCGATTTTAATGAAAATTGGTATATAAAGTAATTGTGGTATGGCGAGTTGATTTTTGACATCAAAATTTTTTTATCGTCGGCCATTTTCAAAATGGCCGCCGTTTCCCGCCAAAATTAAAGTAGCACCAATTTTGATGAAAATCGGTATTTGAGGTAATAGTGGTATGCTGAGCTGATTTCCGGTATCAATTTTTTTTTCGTTGGCCATTTTCTAAATGGCCGCCATTTCCCGCCAAAATTAAAGTTAATCTGATTTTCATAAAAACTGGTATATAAGGTAACAGTGGTATGGCGAGTTGATTTTTGACATTGAAATTTATTTATGATCGGCTATTTTCAAAATGGCCACTGTTTCCCGCCAAAATTAAACTTACTCCGATTTTAATGAAAATTAATATACAGGGTATATATTGTGGTATGTGGAGTTCATTTTTAGCATCAAATTTTGTTTATGGTCCAATGCAACAGCTTTTGGATGCGACTGTGTGACTCTTCTCGACTATATGAGATTAAGGGAGAATAATATCTCATATGGATGTCAACCAAAAGCTTTTCCGTAACGTTTTTAGCATTTCATTGAAGAGTGGCTCCATTGTAGAGGACGAGAGCGGTAGTTATGCTCGCTAGTCACTACAATAGTTTACAAGTACGCTACCAATGCTTGTAAAAAGGGTGCTTCAATGGAATGATAAGGGCGTCATTGCTTAAACAGGGTTCCCACAAAAGCCAGAAATATTGTCAAAGAGGGGTACGTGAGGGGACATGTCTGTGACTCGCTTGCGATCACAATTAGAACTAGTTATTATTATGTCCCCGAACACGAAGTGTCGGGGACATATTGTTTTTGCTCGGTTTCTTATTATTATTATGTCCCCGAACACGAAGTGTCGGGGACATATTGTTTTTGCTCGGTTTCTTATTATTATGTCCCCGAACACGAAGTGTCGGGGACATATTGTTTTTGCTCGGTTTCTTATTATTATTTTTTTTTTTTTTTTTTTTTTTATTATTATTATTCTTAGTATTCTTTAGTGTGAACTTGTCCGCTCGATTTAAAGAACATCTTTAAAGGTATGAAGCTGAAACTTCATATATCAAGAGTATGGAGTGTGAAATTGTGTAATCAGATTTTTTCGTCAAATTCAAACGACCCCTTATAGGGTAAATAGGGGCCTGAAAATGGCTCCTCAAAATCAAAGTTGAATTTTTACTGGCATTTCCAAACCGGCTGGATTAGGGAAAATTCCTTTCACTATGTAGTAGGTATATATAAGAGGTATCATACAAAAAAAGAATTTTTAAAATCGGACTTACCGTTTTCAAAATTTTGCAAAAAAACGAAAAAAAAGTTTTAAAGGGGAGATAATCCAAATTGAATTTTTGGAAAAATTTTAAACTTTATTATTTTTAAATGAAAATTTGTATTTAAGGTAATTTGGGTATGCCGAGTTTATTTTTGGTATCCAATTTTTTTTTTCGTCTGCCATTTTCAAAATGGCCGCCATTTCCGATTAAAATTAAACTTGGTCCGATTTTAATGAAAATTGGTAGTAAAGGTAATTGGGGTATGCCGAGTTCATTTCTGGTATCGAATTATTTTTATCGGCCGCCATTTTCAAAATGGCCGCCACTTCCGGTAAAAATTGAACTTGCTCCGATTTTAACGAAAATTAATATCTTAGGGTTTTGAAGGATGGCGAATTGATGCGTGTTGTCGAAAATGTCGAAAAATTCAAAATGGCCGCCACTTCCGGTAAAAATTGAACTTGCTTCGATTTTAACGAAAATTGATATCTAAGGGTTTTGAAGGATGGCGAATTGATGCGTGTTGTCGAAAATGTCGAAAAATTCAAAATGGCCGCCACTTCCGGTAAAAATTGAACTTGCTCCGATTTTAACGAAAATTGATATCTAAGGGTTTTGAAGGATGGGGAATTGATGCGTGTTGTCGAAAAATTCAAAATGGCCGCCACTTCCGGTAAAAATTGAACTTGCTCCGATTTTAACGAAAATTGATATCTAAGGGTTTTGAAGGATGGTGAATTGATGTGCGTTGTCGAAAATGTCGAAAAATTCAAAATGGTCGCCACTTCCGGTAAAAATTCAACTTGCTCCGATTTTAACGAAAATTGATATTTAGGGGTTTTGAATGATAACGAATTGAGGCACGTTGTCATAAAATTCAAAATGGCTGCCACTTTCAGAAAAATTCAACTTGTTCAGATTTAAACGAAAATTGATATTTAAGCATTATAATGGTTAGTGAACAGAAAAATGTGTTCAAAGAAGCCAGATATTAACAAAGAGGGGTACGTGAGGGGACATGTGTGACTCGCTTTGCGATCACAATTATACCTAGTTATTATTATTATTATTATTATTATTATGTCTCCCAAACACTATGTGTTGGGAGACATATTGCTTTTACTCTGTTTCTTATTATTATTATTATTCTTTTTTTTCTTCTTTCTTCCGGACATGAAACTGTCCGCAAGGTTTTTTGAAAACGACAAAATGGAATTGCACGAAACTTTGTATGATGGTAGATTGGTTATTGGAGGTGTGCACAGGCACTTCGAAATTGTCAAGATGGCCGCCATTTTCAAAATGGCCGCCACGGCAAAAGGGTACCCTAAAATTATCTCGGAAACTACTGAATGGATTTTAATGAAATTTGGTATGTAAGTAGAGGGTTATGAGTAGACTTGATACGTATAATAAAAATTTTCAAAATGGCTGCCATTTTCAAAATGGCCGCCACCGAAAAAGCAAAAATTGCAAAAATGCTTCGATTTTAACGAAATTTTGTATCTAGGGGTTTTAAAGGATGGCGAATAAGATTACACTATCAAAAATTTATTCGTTTGGGAGACATTTTTGTGTTGGGCATCCCCAACACAGTCAGCACTAGTTATTATGTCCCCGAACACGAAGTGTCGGGGACATATTGTTTTTGCTCGGTTTCTTTTCTCGGTATTCTGGATCGTGAACTTGTCCACCTCATTTTTTCGACATCTTTTAAGGTAGGAAGCTGAAAATTCATAAATCAAGAGTATGGAATGGGAGATTGTGCTTTTTGTATTTTTCGCCGAAATCGAACGACCCCATATAGGTAAAAAAAGGGCCTCAAAATGGCTCCTCGAAACCGAAGTTGAATTTTTCCTGGCATTTCTGATCCGGCAGGGGTAGGCAAAATTCCCTTATAGGTTAAGTGCGGATATACAATACCTTTCATTTAAAAAAAAAATTTTGAAAATCGGACTTACCGTTTTCAAAATTTTGCAAAAAATCGAAAATTAATTTTTTTGTAAGATTGAGTTATCTTCCTTTGTACTTTATATTTTGTAATAGTAATGTAAAAATTCTCAACTTTGTTATTTCTTAAAGAAAATTGGTTTACAAGGTAATAGTGGTATGCCGAGTTCATTTTTGGAATCGAAATTTTTTTTTTTGGCGGCCATTTTCAAAATGGCGGCTAAAATGGCCGCCATTTTCCCGCCAATATTTAAAGTTACTCCGATTTTGATGAAAATTGGTATTTAAGGTAATAGTGGTATGCCGATTTGATTTTTGACATCAAAATTTTTTTATCGTCGGCCATTTTCAAAATGGCTGCCGTTTCCCGCCAAAATTTGAAGTTACTCCGATTTTGATGAAAATTGGTATATAAGGTAATAGTGGTGTGGCAAGTTGATTTTTGACATTAAAAATTTTTCATCGTCGGCCATTTCCAAAATGGCCGCCGTTTCCCGCCAAAATTTAAAGTTACTCCGATTTTGATGAAAATTGGTATATAAGGTAATAGTGGTATGGCGATTCGATTTTTGACATTAACAATTTTTAATCGTCGGCCATTTCCAAAATGGCCGTCGTTTCCCGCCAAAATTAAACTTTCTCCTATTTTGATGAATATTGGGTATATTAAGTGATCTCAAATGCCAAGAGACATATTGACAAAGAGGGGTACGTGAGGGGACATATATGTGACTCGCTTGCGATCACAATTAGAACTAGTTATTATTATTATTATTATTATTTTTCTCGGTATTCTGGATCGTGAACTTGTCCACCTCATTTTTTCGACATCTTTTAAGGTAGGAAGCTGAAAATTCATAAATCAAGAGTATGGAATGGGATATTGTGCTTTTTGTATTTTTCGCCGAAATCGAACGACCCCATATAGGTAAAAAAAGGGCCTCAAAATGGCTCCTCGAAACCGAAGTTGAATTTTTCCTGGCATTTCTGATCCCGCAGGGGTAGGAAAAATTCCCTTATAGGTTAAGTGCGGATATACAATACCTTTCATTTAAAAAAAAAATTTTGAAAATCGGACTTACCGTTTTCAAAATTTTGCAAAAAATCGAAAATTATTTTTTTTGTAAGATTGAGTTATCTTTCTTTGTACCATATATTTTGTGATATTAATGAAAAAAATTCTCAACTTTGTTATTTCATAATGAAAATTGGTTTACAAGGTAATAGTGGTATGCCGAGTTCAATTTTGGAATCGAAATTTTTTTTTGGGCGGCCATTTTGAAAATGGCCGCCATTTCCCGCCAAAATTAAAGTTGCTCCGATTTTAATGAAAATTGGTAGATAAGGTAATTGTGGTATGGCAAGTTGATTTTTGACATCAATTTTTTTTATCGTCGGCCATATTCAAAATGGCCGCCGTTTCCCACCAAAATTAAAGTTATTCTGATTTTGATGAAAATTGGTTTACAAGGTAATAGTGGTATGCCGAGTTCAATTTTGGAATCGAAATTTTTTTTGGGGCCGCCATTTTCAAAATGGCCACCATTTCCCGCCAAAATTAAAATTACTCCGATTTTAATGAAAATTGGTATATAAGGTAATAGTGGTATGGCAAGTTGATTTTTGACATCAAAATTTTTTTTATTGTCGGCCATTTTCAAAATGGCCGACGTTTCCCGCCAAAATTAAATTTACTCAGATTTTAACGAAAATTGGTATATAAGGTAATATATGTATGGTGAGTTGATTTTTGACATCGAAATATTTTTATTGTCGGCCATTTTAAAAATGGCCGCCATTTCCCGCCAAAATTAAACTTACTCCTATTTTGATGAAAATTGGATAAATTAAGTTATCTCAAATGCCAAGAGACATTGACAAAAAGGGGTACGTGAGGGGACATTTTTGTGACTCGCTTGCGATCACAATTAGAACTAGTTATTATTATTATTATTATTTTTCTCGGTATTCTGGACCGTGAAATTGTCCACCTCATTTTTTTTACATCTTTTAAGGTAGGAAGCTGAATCTTCATATATCAAGAGTATGGAATGGGAGATTATGCTTTTTGTATTTTTCGTCGAAATCGAACGACCCCTTATAGGTCAAAAAAGGGCCTCAAAATGGCTCCTTGAAACCGAAGTTGAATTTCTACCTGGCATTTCTGATCCGGCAGGGGTAGGAAAAATTCCTTTATGGGGTGAGTGTAGACTTTCAATACCTTTCATTTAAAAAAAGAATTTTGAAAATCGGACTTACGGTTCTCAAAATTTTGCAAAAAATCGAAATTTAAATTTTTTGTCAAATTGAGTTATCTTTCTTTGTATTCTCTATTTTGTAATAGTAATGTAAAAATTCTCAACTTTGTTATTTCTTAATGAAAATTGGTTTTCAAGGTAATAGTGGTATGCCGAAATCATTTATGGTATCGAAAAAAAATTTTGGCGGCCATTTTCAAAATGGCGGCTAAAATGGCAGCCGTTTTCCCGCCCAAACTTAAACTTGCTCCAATTTTTATGAAAATTGGTATATAAGGTAAAAGTGGCATGGCGAGTTGATTTTTGACATCAAATTTTTTTTTCGTCAGCCATTTTCAAAATGGCCGCCATTTCCGGCCAAAATTTAAAGTTACTCCGATTTTAATGAAAATTGGTATATAAGGTTATTGTGGTATGGCGAGTTTATTTTTGACATCAAAATTTTTTTATCGTTGGCCAATTTCAAAATGGCCGCCGTTTCCCGCCAAAATTAAACTTACTCCGATCTTGATGAAAATTTATATAATGGGTATTCTCAAATGCCCAAACACTTATTGACAAAGAGGGGTACGTGAGGGGACATGTATGTGACTCGCTTGCGATCACAATTAGAACTAGTTATTATTATTATTATTATTATTATTATTATTTTTCTCGGTATTCTGGATCGTGAACTTGTCCACCTCATTTTTCGACATCTTTTAAGGTAGGAAGCTGAAAATTCATAAATCAAGAGTATGGAATGGGAGATTGTGCTTTTTGTATTTTTCGCCGAAATCGAACGACCCCATATAGGAAAAAAAAGGGCCTCAAAATGGCTCCTCGAAACCGAAGTTGAATTTTTCTTGGCATTTCTGATCCGGCAGGGGTAGGAAAAATTCCCTTATAGGTTAAGTGCGGATATACAATACCTTTCATTAAAAAAAAAAATTTTGAAAATCGGACTTACCGTTTTCAAAATTTTGCAAAAAAACGAAAATTATTTTTTTGTCAAATTGAGTTACCTTTCTTTGTATTTTGAATTTTGTAATAGTAATGTAGAAATTCTCAACTTTGTTATTTCTTAATGAAAATTGGTTTACAAGGTAATAGTGGTATGCCGAGTTCATATTTGGTATCGAAAATTTTTTTTGGCGGCCATTTTCAAAATGGCGGCTAAGATGGCCGCCATTTTCCCGCCAAAATTTAAAATTACTCCGATTTTGATGAAAATTGGTATATAAGGTAATAGTGGTATGCCGATTTGATTTTTGACATCAAAATTTTTTTATCGTCGGCCATTTTCAAAATGGCTGCCATTTCCCGCCAAAATTAAAGTTACTCCGATTTTGATGAAAATTGGTATAGAAGGTAATAGTGGTATTGCGAGTTGATTTTTGACATTAAATTTTTTTCATTGTCGGCCATTTCCAAAATGGCAGCCGTTTCCCACCAAAATTAAAGTTATTCCGATTTTTATGAAAACTTGTATATAAGGTAATAATGGTATGCCGATTTCATTTTTGACATCAAAAATTTTGTATCGTCGGCAATTTTAAAATGGCTGCCATTTCCCGCCAAAATTTAAAGTAACTCCGATTTTGATGAAAATTGGTATATAAGGTAATAGTGGTATGGCGAGTTGATTTTTGACATCGAAATTTTCATTTCGTCGGCCATTATTAAAATGGCCACCGTTTCCCGCCAAAATCAAAGTTACTCCAATTTTGATGAAAATTGGTATATAAGGTAATAGTGGTATGGCGAGTTTATTTTTGACATCAAATTTTTTTATCGTCGGCCATTTTCAAAATGGCCGCCGTTTCCCGCCAAAATTAAACTTACTCCTATTTTGATGAAAATTTGATATAATAAATTATCTCAAATGCCAAGAGACATTGACAAAGAGGGGTACGTGAGGGGACATTTTTGTGACTCGCTTGCGATCACAATTAGAACTAGTTATTATTATTATTTTTCTCGGTATTCTGGACCGTGAACTTGTCCACCTCATTTTTTCGACATCTTTTAAGGTAGAAAGCTGAATTTTCATAAATCAGGAGTATGGAATGGGAGATTGTGCTTTTGGTATTTTTCGTCGAAATCAAACGACCCCTTATAGGTCAAAAAAGGGCCTCAAAATGGCTCCTCGAAACCGAAGTTGAATTTTTACCTGGCATTTCTGATCCGGCAGGGGTAGGAAAAATTCCTTTAAAGGGTAAGTGTAGACTTTTAATACCTTTCATTTAAAAAAAGAATTTTGAAAATCGGACTTACGGTTCTCAAAATTTTGCAAAAAATCGAAATTTATTTTTGTTTGTCAAATTGAGTTATCTTTCTTGTTACAATATATTTTGTAATAGTAATGTAAAAATTCTCAACTTTGTTATTTCTTAATGAAAATCGATTTACAATGTAATAGTGGTATGCCGAGTTCATTTTTGCGAATGAAATTTTTTTTTGGCGGCCATTTTCAAAATGGCGGCTAAAATGGCCGCCGTTTTCCCGCCCAAACTTAAACTTGCTCCAATTTTTATGAAAATTGGTATATAAGGTAATAGTGGTATGGCGAGCTGATTTTTGACATTAATAATTTTTCATCGTGGGCCATTTTTTAAATGGCCGCCGTTTCCCGCCAAAATTTAAAGTAGTCCGATTTTGATGAAAATTGGTACATAAGGTTATAGTGGTATGGCGAGTTGATTTTTGACATTAAAAATTTTTCATCGTCGGCCATTTTCAAAATGGCCGCCGTTTCCCGCCAAAATTAAAGTTACTCAGATTTTGATGAAAATTGGTATTCAAGGTAATAGTGGTATGGCGAGTTGATTTTTTACACCAAAATTTATTTTCGTCAGCCATTTTCAAAATGGCCGCCGTTTCCTGCCAAAATTAAACTAACTCCTATTTTGATGAATATTGGGTATATTAGGTGATCTCAAATGCCAAGAGACATATTGACAAAGAGGGGTACGTGAGGGGACATATAAGTGACTCGCTTGCGATCACAATTAGAACTAGTTATTCTTCTTCTTTCTTTTTTCTTTTTTCTTTCCGTGCTAGTTTGTCCGCGCGTTTTCTCAGAGATACGATGCCAAATCATTATGAAACTTTGGGAACATATTAAAGGTGACCTGAAGTTTTGCAAACGACTTTGGAAATTTTCAAAATGGCCACCGTTTCCATGGAAACAGGAAAAGGTCATTATAAAGGACATTGCAATATCTCAGTAACCTAGGTGCGCAGGGTTCTGAAATTTTGTAGTCAGATAGAGCAAAAGGTGCTCTTTAATAATACGGAAAAAAAATTTTGAAGCGATATTTACGGTTTTCGAGATATTAATAAAAATGTGATTAAAAGGGAGATAAACTTATCCAATTTTTTACAAAAATTTCAAAATGCTCTGATTATGATGAAAATTGGTATACTTGTAGATTATGATGTTGCGAGCAATATTCTATAACTTTAACTAAAATTTGACAATGGCGGCCATTTTGAATCCAAGATGGCCGCCATAATTTTAAAGTGGTCTGATTATGATGAAATTTGGTATACTGATAGATTATGATGTTGCGAGTAATATTGTATAACTAAAATTAAAATTTGCCGATGGCGGCCATTTTGAATCCAAGATGGCCGCTAAAATTTCAAAGTGGTCTGATTATGATGAAAATTGGTATACTGATAGATTATGATGTTGCGAGTAATATTCTATACCTAAAATTTAAATTTGAGGATGACGGCCATTTTGAATCCAAGATGGCCGCCAAAATTTCAAAGTGGTCTGATAATGATGAAAACTGGTATACTGATAGATTATGATGTTGCGAGTAATATTCTATACCTAAAATTAAAATTTGAGGATGGTGGCCATTTTGAGTCCAAGATGACCGCCAAACTTTCAAAGTGGTCTGATTATGATGAAAATAAGTATACTGATAGATTATGATGGTGCGAGTAATATTCTATAATTAAAAATAAAATTTGACGATGGCGGCCATTATGAATTGAAGATTGCCGCCAAAAATTTACATGAAAATTGATATTAAGGTTTTTTTGACATGCTGAAGAGAATAAGGGCAATGGGAGTTTGTTTGGGAGACATTCTGTGTTGGCATCCCAACACAATCATACCTAGTTATTCTTCTTTTTTCTTTCCGCTTTCCGTACAATATTGTCTTCACGTTTTCTCAGAGATGAATAGTCTAATCAATATGAAACTTTGGGAATATATTGAGGGTCACCTGAAGTTTTGCAAACGACTTTTAAAATTTTCAAAATGGCCACCGTTTCCATGAAAACAGGAAAAGGTCATAATTATCTCCGTAACCTAGGTGCGCAAGGTTCTGAAATTTTGTAGGGTAATAGAGCAAAACATTCTTTTTTATAATACGAAGAAAAATTTTGAAGCGATATTTACGGTTTTCGAGATATCAATGAAAATGATATTTAAAGGGAGATAATCGGGTCAAAATTTTAATAACAATTTCAAAGTGGTCTGATTATGATGAAAATTGGTATACTGATAGATTATGATGTTGCGAGTAATATTCGATAATTAGAATTAAAATTTGACGATGGCGGCCATTTTGAATCCAAGATGGCCGCCAAAAATTCAAAGTGGTCTGAATATGATGAAAATTGGTATACTGATAGATTATGATGTTGCGAGTAATATTCTAGATCTAAAATTAATATTTGACGATGGCAGCCATTTTGATTCCAAGATGGCCTCCAAAATTTCAAAGTGGTCTAATTATGACGAAAATTGGTACACTGATAGATTATGATGTTGGGAGAAATATTCTGTAACTAAAATAAAATTTGACGATGCCGGCCATTTTGAATCCAAGATGGCCGCCAAAATTTCAAAGTGCTCCAATTTACATGAAATTTGATATTTTAAGGTTTTTTGACATGCTGAAGAGAATAGTGGCAATGGGAGTTTGTTTGGGAGACATTCGTGTTTGCATCCAAACACAATCATACCTAGTTTTTTTTCTTCTTCTTCTTTCCGTAGAATATTGTCCGCGACGTTTCTGAAAGATGCAATGCCCAATCAATATGAAACTTTGGGAATATATTAAGGGTGACATGAAGTTTTGCAAACCCCTTTAAAAATTTTCAAAATGGCCACCGTTTCCATGGAAACAGGAAAAAGGTCATAATATAGGACATTGCATTATCTCGATTACCTAGGTGCGCAGGGTTCTGAAATTTTGTAGGGTAATAGAGCAAACCATTCTCTCTAATAATACGAAAAAAAAATTTGACGGGATATTTACAGTTTTTGAGATATAAATGAAAATGTGATTTAAAGGGAGATAATCGGGTCTAAATTATAATAAAAATTTCAAAGTTGTCTGATAATGATGAAAATTAGTATACTAATAGATTAAGATGTTGCGAGTAATATTCTATAACTATAATTAAAATTTGACGATGGCGGCCATTTTGAATCCAAGATGGCCGCCAAAATTTCAAAGTGGTCTGATTATGTTGAAAATTGGTATATTGATAGATTATGATGTTGCGAGTAATATTCTATACCTAAAATTAAAATTTGACGATGGCGGCCATTTTGAATCCAAGATGGCCGCCAAAATTTCTAAGTGCTCAGATTTACATGAAAATTGATATTTAAGGTTTTTTTTGACATGCTTAAGAGAATAATGGCAATGGGAGTTTGTTTGGGAGACATTCTGTGTTGGCATCCCAACACAATCATACCTAGTTTTTAATATTATTATTCTTAGTATTCTGTAGTGTGAACTTGTCCGCTCGATTTAAAGAACATCTTTGAAGGTAGGAAGCTGAAACTTCATATATCAAGGGTATGGAGTGTGAAATTGTGTAATCAGATTTTTACGTCAAAATAAAACGCCCTCCTTTGGGGTTAATAGGGGCCTGAAAATGGCTCCTCAAAATCAAAGTTTTATTTTTAACGGCATTTATAAACCGGCTGAATTATTGAATATCTGTTTATATATAAAATAGGTATGTACAAGAGGTATCTTTCAAAAAAAGAATTTTGAAAATCGGACTTACCGTTTTCAAAATTTTGCAAAAATTCGAAAAAAGGGGAGATGATTGAATACCACATTATATGAAATTGTATAAAAGAATCAGTATTTGTAAGTAACATTATATACATTAAGTATCGCCGAAGACCTGTTAACAGGTATTGGTGTATGCCAAGAAAATTTCTTTGTCTTGAAAAAATTTTTGGTCGGCCATTTTCAAAATGGCCGACTGTTTCCCGCCAAAATTGAAACTTATTCCGAATTTGATGAAAATGTGTATTTAAGGTTATTGAAGTATGCCAAGTTCATTTCTGGTATCGAAATTTTTTATTGGCCGCCATTTTCAAAATGGCCGCCACTTCCATGGATTTTGGGAAACATTTTTAACTTTATTATTTTTAAATGAAAATTTGTATTTCAGGTAATTGGGGTATGCTGAGTTCATTTCTTGTATTGAAATTTTTTTCGGCTGCCATTTTCAAAATGGCCGCCACTTCCGGTAGAATTTCAACTTGTTCTGATTTGAGAGAAAATTGATATCTAGGGGTTTTAAAGGATGCCGAATTGAGGCGCATTGTCAAAAATGTCAAAAAATTCAAAATGGCGGCCACTTCCGGTAAAAATTAAACTTGTTCCGATTTTAACGAAAATTCATATCCAGGGGTTTTATAGCATGCCGAATTTATGTGCGTTGTCGAAAATGTCGAAAAATTCAAAATGGCCGCCACTTCCGGTAAAAATTTGTTCAGATTTAACGAAAATTGATATCTTAGAATTATAATGGATGGCAAACAGAAAAATGTTATCAAATAAGCCGGATATAAACAGAGGGGTACGTGAGGGGACATTATACCTAGTTATTATTATTTTTCTCGGTATTCTGGAGTGTGAACTTGTCCACCTCATTTTTTCGACATCTTTTAAGGTAGGAAGCTGAATCTTCATATATCAAGAGTATGGAATGGGAGATTGTGCTTTTTGTATTTTTCGTCGAAATCAAACGACCCCTTATAGGTGGGGGGGGCGAGACCATTTTCGGGACGCCGGGATCGACCGATTTTAGCAACGGTAATTCGGGATTACCTTGTTTAAAGGTCGGGAATTCGGGATAGAAAAACATCGGGATACGGGAATATCACATTTTTAGCCGCGGGAAATCGGGATTTTTATGTTAAATTATAACGGGATTGACATAAAACTGTACATCAGACAGATAAAAATGCCATTTTCATTATACGTCAAACAGAATCTCTATGCAATTTTTACATCCTTTTATGTGTTCTAGCATTCCGTAACGCTGATCCAGCGCATCGGTACGGATTTCGATATGTCTAGACTAGCTCCCTAACCTGACGCGTCAAACCAAGTGAAGAAAAAGGACTACTGGCAGCAGGACCCACCCTCCCTCCCGTTTACTTTTCCCGTTGCTCACCCGTTACTGAAGGGGCTATATACAAGCCACCAGAATTGCATACTTACACCAAAGACAGACCAAAATGTCAAGATAAAGAGCGGGAACTGGTTAAGACAACTGATCTATCCTCACCGACATCCTGCCCGACACATCACTTACCCGTAGTCGAATTCAAGAATGGTGGAGGAAAGCGGAAAATCTGTATTAACAGATCTCCGAAAGAAACCACCGAACTGTCAGGGGGACAACCAAAACCCACAGACATCATGTTAATGAGCGGTCTGTTCGACTTTCTATAGTATTCATTAGAAGTCGACTAACAGCCCCTCGGACTTCCATGTCAATGGCATAAATATGAACACAGGAGAAAAAATCCAAACAAATAATGCAATTTCTGAAGATGGATGACACTGCTTGCCAAAGATGTAGGTGGATTTATCTCCTGAGTCCAACACATGACCACTTGTGACCGCCATTTACCGGTATCGCATCCAGAAACAGAGTAGATCCAGATCAGAGTACACGCAATATCGCGCATCAGGTTTCTTATCAGGCCAAATAAAAAATGTTACTTTCGATTACTAATTGCTCAAATGTGTTTCCAGACAAAGATCTGATATCATACGGAAGAAACAATGATCAACAATTATTTTTTTGCTAATTGTTAAAAAACAAAGTTCTTGTGTCCATTGATCTCCATTGCCCACTGAAAAATACATGTCCAATCGGCCCAAAACTTTGCAGTCACCAGGGTATACAAGTATTGCATCTTATTATCACAACGGTGTGAAAGCCAACTTCCAAGAATTTTGGTAAAAAGAAATTTCAGTGCCGTAAAAATCGCTTGCTAAGTCCGTAAATCTCAGTAAAATTCTACACTAAATAAAAATAAAAATGTTGCTACTGAAAAAATGTACATTGTAAGAAAATAATCGATGAACGTGTTTTAAAGTAACACGCGCGGGACCTAAAATAAATTAAAAACTTTCCAACTTAATATAAAACTTAAGCCCATACAAAGAAATTCCCTCCGTTGAAATTCTTCAAATATCTCATAGAGTAAATTATTTTAATGATTAATATTGATATGACCATTTGGTAAAAAACCGTGACACGTAAATAAAAGTCAAAAATAAATTTGTTGAATAAAATCAAATCCTTAACTACTGATGAGTGCGGCAGCGGTAGGGGTCTACCGGAATTTTCGGCTTTGATTTCTTGGCATGGTGGTAATGGTTTTTATTCGTTCAAAGAGTTGCCATTTTTATTTTACAACTTTTTTGAAAAAAATTCGTGCTTCACTGTAAAATACATAAAAACGGCAACGTTCAAGCCTTTTTTTAAAAATGTTTCGTTCTTCGAGAAATGGTAATTTTATTTCGCGTTTGTTCGTGCACAATACGGCTCTTTACAACCCTTTTAGTTAAGACTTGATTTACGTCACGGTCATATTGATAATACTTGAAAAACTAGTCACTTTCAATCATACCCGAGACGTTTAATCGTAAGCATTGAAACTGTAAACTTTATAGTTTGGAAACAAATTAATCGAGATCGGGATTTTTAACAAAATATGTCCGGGATTTCGGGATTTTGTTAAAATAACTCCGGGAAATCGGGATGGGACCCCCTCTCGCCCCCCCCCCCTCATAGGTCAAAAAAGGGCCTCAAAATGGCTCCTCGAAACCGAAGTTGAATTTTGTCTGGCATTTCTGATCCGGCAGGGGTAGGACAAATTCCTTTATGGGGTAAGTAAAGGTAATAACAAAACTACCGAACTTGAATGATCAATCTCATAGTCCAGAGAAAATGACAAAAACGAATCAGTCATACCGGAGAACTGGTGGATCGCAATGGTCCTGACTTGGTACAGGCATTTCAAACGAAATGGTGGGTTAAACCAGGTTTTATGGCGCCAAACCTCCCTCTTCCATTGCGATCTTAGGATCCGGTAATGACCATAGAACACAACATAGTTGTGAGACACAATAGGGATATTGAGGTGATCATCTCAGTACAGCACACCAGTCAAACACTAATTTAACTATCATATCTTTTAACTCAATTTTGAACTTTTCTACTAGTGGCTGATAACGAAGAAAGTGTAGACTTTCAATACCTTTCATTAATAAAAAAAATTTGAAAATCGGACTTACGGTTTTCAAAATTTTGCAAAAACTCGAAATTTAATTTTTTTTGTCATATTGAGTTATCTTTCTTTGTACTCTGTATTTTGTAACAGTAATGTAAAAATTCTCAACTTTGTTATTTCTTAATGAAAATTGGTTTGCAAGGTAATAGTGGTATGCCGAGTTCATTTTTGGTATCGAAATTTTTTTTGGCGGCCATTTTCAAAATGGCGGCTATAATTTCCCGCCAAAATTTAAACTTGCTCCGATTTTGATGAAAATTGGTATATAAGGGAAAAGTGGTATGGCGAGATGATTTTTGACATCAAAATTTTTCTATCGTCGGCCATTTTCAAAATGGCCGCCATTTCCCGCCAAAATTAAAACTTGCTCCGATTTTGACGAAAATTGGTATATAAGGTAATAGTTGTATTGCGAGATGATTTTTGACATCGCATTTTTTTTTATTGTCGGCCATTTTCAAAATGGCCACCGTTTGCCGCCAAAATTAAAGTTAAACCAATTTTGATGAAAATCGGTATTTGAGGAAATAGTAGTATGCTGAGTTGACATTCGTTATCAATTTTTTTTATCGTCGGCCATTTTCTAAATGGCCGCCGTTTCCCGCCAAAATTAAAATTACTCTGATTTTCATGAAAACTCGTATATAAGGTAACAGTGGTATGGCGAGTTGATTTTTGACATTGAAATTTATTATTGTCGGCCATTTTAAAAATGGCCACTGTTTCCCGCCAAAATTAAACTTACTCCGATTTTAATGAAAATTACTATACTGGGTAATTATGGTATGGGGAGTTCATTTTTAGCATCAAATTTTGTTTATTGTCCGATGCAACGGCTTTTGGATGCGACTGTGTGACTCTTCTCGACTATATGAGATTAAGGGAGAATAATATCTCATATGGATGTCAATCAAAAGCTTCTCCGTAACGTTTTTGGTATTTCATTGAAGAGTGGCTTCATTGTAGAGGACGAGAGCGGTAGTTATGCTCGCTAGTCACTACAATAGTTTACAAGTACGCTACCAATGCTTGTAAAAAGGGTGCTTCAATGGAATGATAAGGGCGTCATTGCTCAAACAGGGTTCCCACAAAAGCCAGAAATATTGTCAAAGAGGGGTACGTGAGGGGACATGTATGTGACTCGCTTGCGATCACAATTAGAACTAGTTATTTTTGAAGGAAAGGGACAAAAAAGCGTTACCTTGGACAATATGTACCCTTAAAAATAACAAATTTCAGCATTTTTGAACAGTCTGGAATACTGCCCAAGTCCAACGTTAGGTACCAGAGGAACCAAAATTATGAATTACGAAAATTGCACTGAATTTGAAAGACAAAACATCACTATTTCAAAAAATATTGTTACAATTGTCATTAAATATATGTAACCAAAAAAAAAAATCACAAGGAAACGTCTTATTTTTCACTTTTTTTTTATTGAAATTACTGAAAATCAGTTGAATGCTATATATAGCTATTGAGGCCTGTAGGGCAGCCATCTTTGATTTTACGAAGGGAGTAAGTCTCATAGGATGGTCTTTCTGTTGCACTATACATTTTACAAAAATGAAAACATTGCTATTGGACGATTTAGCATGGTTTTCTCATGAACAGGCTCTTAATAGCGATGTAAAAGACTTATTAGCACCTTCATATCTCAAGAGCTTTTAGTTTTAAGGGGTTTTGTTTTGTTTTGATAGAAGCAAAGAGGGACCAAAAGGGCATTTAAATGTCAATAGTCCGAAAGGGCAACGACAAAACCAGTAAACACAAAAAGAACAGCACGTAGAAACACAACAGATAGAAACACAAAAACAACTGGGGATTAGTATTGAATCTACTGAATTGTAGTTTTAGTCTTGAACCAATGCAAGAAGGGGGGACACAAAGCCAATTTGACAATCGCAAAGTTCAGGATCAGTTTAACGGCGTTCAATCCAGCGTTTGGGTTTATAGTGTATTCTTCTATTGCGACAATATTCATATCGGTCAACATATTCATACTTGTAAACATTTCTTTAGAAGTGAGACCTTTGCAGATTTCTGCTTATAATACTATTGTTAAATTATTGAAAGGGACTTATGACAAACCCGTCAAAGAAAGATCACAATGTGAGAAAAGTGCAGAGGTTATGTTTTGGCGTAGAAAGAAAAATCTTAGTTTAAAAATGTAAATGGGAAAGAAGTCATTTTGTTTAACTAGAAAATGTGTATATGAGCCACAGGATGGCCCTCCCGTTCTTGAAATATCATTGACCCTCAATGTGTATTACTTGGGATTAGTGAAATATTATTGACCCCTAAAATGTAGTATTCAAAATATGGACCTTAACCAAGAACTTAACCAAAGTCATTCATGCATAAATTATAGGTCACAGTGACCTCATTTCTAGTGGATGGTGTCACCTTACCCAAGACACATCTAATGGTGAAATATCATTGACCCCCAACATCTAGTATCCAAGTTATGGACCTTAACCAAGAACTTAACCGAAGTCGTTCATGCATAAAATATAGATCACAGTGACCCAATTTTTATTGGGTGGTGTCATGTTACCTAAGACACATCTAGTGGTGAAATACCATTGACCATCAACATGTAGTATCTGAGATATGGACCTTAACCAAGAACTTAACCAAAGTCATTCATGCGTAAAATATAGGTCACAGTGACCTAATTTCTATTGGGTGGTGTCACCTTACCTAAGACACATCTAGTAGTGATTTATCATTGACCCCCAACACCTAGTATCCAAGTTATGGACCTTAACCAAGAACTTAACCGAAGTCGTTCATGCATAAAATATAGGTCACAGTGACCTAATTTCTAGTGGGTGGTGTAGCCCTACCCAAGACCCATCTGGTGGTGAAATATCATTGACCCCCAACATCTAGTATCCGAGTAATGGACCTTAACCAAGAACTTAACCAAAGTGTTACGTACGGACGGACGGACGGACGGACAAGGGTAAAACTATATGTCCGATCCACATACGTGGTCGGGCCATAAAAACAAAATTGTCCTTAAGAAGTCAGAATTCAAATGTCCGGTTCTGAAACAGTTCAATAAGGCAAAAGGTGGTGGAGCTAGGGCTATAGCCTATAACTTAAAGAAACGATTTTCTGGATGTAGTGAGTGAGTGAGTTGGTGTTTTACGCCCGTGCAACGCTATATAGGTTATTTACAGGCGATGAACATGAAAAGGATGATAAAATGAACATGAAATGATGATGATAAATGAAATATGGAGATGGGGTGGGAAACAAAGGACCGGTAAATTTTGAAGAACCACAGGAAAAAGGGGAGAGGTGGGTAGGGGCGGAAAATTTAGCCTATGTGGTGCACTACTGGGCGGTCCACAAAGGGGTCTTTTACGTGCATGAAGCGTGGCACTCTCCACACACGTTGGCCCACTATGGTCGGCGGTCAGGGTTTCCGTATTATAGACCTGACAACCCCCGCGGACGAGGGCTACCCTATTCAGCCACCTAGGGTACACACTTGGTCGCTCTGTGGGCTGAGCACTGACCCGACGTCAGAATCCCAAGACCCTTAGTCGCCTCTTACGACAAGCTAGGCTCTGCTGCGGGCCTATTCGCCACCCGGGCCCCGCACGGGACTGGATGTAGTGAGAGGGAAGTTAGAAAAGTTCTAAAAAAGATCAAAAACATGGACAACTCCGTGCCAAATTTGGAAACAAGGCACCTATTCAGCCAATAATTGGTAAACGGGTTTTTGAAAGAGTTCAAGTTGATCTCATTTAATATGAGATCAGGCTGTTCAACATGAAGGGAAACAGTACAATTAAATACTCTCTGCTGTTGATGTTTTTTCAGGATTTGTGTTTTTAAGACCTTTATTTAAAAAAAAAAGTTCGAAATGTGTTTAAGATGCGTTAAAGGAAATTTTTGAAACAGATGGTTATCCGTCCATTATGCAGGTTGACAACGGCAGTGAGTTTCTTGGAGAAACTAAGCTCCTGCTAGATCGGGAAAATGTTAAAGTTGTAAAAGGTAGACCCTACCATCCCCAATCACAGGGCAAAATAGAAAGGGGAAATTGTACTGTCAGACAAAAGTTAAAATATGATTTGTAAGGGAACGAAAAGGAAACAGCTGGGTTGAATCTCTGAAATCAGTAGAAAACTGTTCGAACCACCAACCACGAGAGGCTCTGGGTTGTCAAACCCCATTCAACGTGTATTTTGGTAGAAACAAAACAAACCGATCAGCAGACGACATTAGACACAAAGCACTCGATGCCACTCATAGATGTGCGAAACGGGAAACAGCTAAAGATTTAAGATTGCATGCTTCAACAATCTATAACCCGAATGACAGAGTGCTAATTAGATACCCTGCTTCCAAAAGCCGAGTGCCCAGGCGCCATTGCGTTTTAAATGGTAAAGTTGTTAAACGCAACAAAACACTTTCTAAATACCTTGTGTATGTTGAAACACCCGATAAACAGAAGAAGAAAGCTTGGGTTAATGTAGAGTTTATTACCAGCCTTACTCCCGAAGAAGCAAGATAACGCCAAGAATCCACTGCTATTTTTCAACGGCTGCAGCAAAAACGTTTGCACCGTGAAAAATATTTCATACCGTTGGATTCAAATTCCGAAGTTAACAGTCCAAACAACACCCCAAACTGTCAGGAAGAAATTTATATTGATTTGGAAAAAGATTCGGATGGCATTACCAATGATAAATCTCAAGATGAGTTTTTCAACAACCATGATGGAAAGGTCGTTATTGTAAAGAATCCCACCAAGTATGGTAACTGTCAATTTGATGCTGTTGCTGATCAAATTACAAAGATAGGTCTCCATGGAACAGGAAACCAATTGCGTCAAATTGCAGTTAACCACTTGAAAGGGAATAGGGAGCATTTTATAGATTTCGTACATGACAGCAGAGGTTTTGATTTTTACACACTAAGAATGGCAAGACCATCCACATATGGAGATCACCTGACTTTGATGTCATTGTCAGATGTGTTCAACTGTCAGTTTTTCGTGTTGTCTGTTCAAGGACTTGTGCATCACAGAATAGTTTCTTCCGTTGGCGTTTATGATCCCAACATTCCACTTCTTACATTGGGTTATTATCCAGAAAATCTAGGCGAACATTACCTTAGTATTGAGATTGAATCTAACTTCCTAAAACAGTGTGTGGAGAGTGCCACGCTTCATGCACGTAAAAGACCCCTTTGTGGACCGCCCAGTAGTGCACCACATAGGCTAAATTTTCCGCCCCTACCCACTTCTCCCCTTTTTCCTGTGGTTCTTCAAAATTTACCGGTCCTTTGTTTCCCACCCCATCTCCATATTTCATTTATCATCATCATTTCATGTTCATTTTATCATCATTTTCATGTTCATCGCCTGTAAATAACCTATATAGCGTTGCACGGGCGTAAAACACCAACTCACTCACTCACTAAAACAGCTCCTTGATTTAAGTGCTGTTGGTAATGCCATACAAGACTCGCATAATGTTGAGGACAACTTCAACGATGCCAATTCATTTGAAAATGTCAATGACCCTTTGGATAGCAATGACGAGTTGTATGAAGCCGATACAGTATCGATTCAAACTGGTCATTATGGGCATGATACACATCCAAGTCATTCAACAAGAGATAGATCAAGTTCACTATAAGATTTGGTAGCAGACCATAAAAGTAGTGACGGTGACGGCGATGATGAGGATTTTCTGATGGAGTCATCCGATAATGAAGTCACCTTTGTGTACAGACCTTTGGTCTCCAATTCGTCCACCCGTTATTCAGGAAAATGATCAAATAGATATACTTCCAACGCTTGTTCTTGAGAAAGTCTCCAGATGTTTTTTACCATTCAACATGTTTCAAAGTTTTTTGAGTGTTATTAAATCAATAGGTTATCCGCGTATTTATGTTTTTCCAAATCAAATGTCTATCGTGCCACCAACTGTAAGCGTTCGTAGATTAATTGGTCTGTTTGGGAGGAATAGTGGGTTATTGATCAACGTCAAAGACATAGTACAAAACATCGGTTCCCGATGGGTGAATTTATGGTTGTCACTTGAGTCGATCGAAAATGGCTGGTTTGAAGTTGTGGACGTAAATTGGCGCTAATGTTTTTAAGCTGGAAACTTGCAAGCCTGAAAATGTGTTTATATATATATATATATATAGTATGTAAATAAAGTTTGTTTCAGACCTTGGTCCAATAACCATAGCCAGCTGTTTGTACACATTATTAGAACTTTTTTATTCACTTTCTCAATTTAGTCTTCTGTTTTGATCAATATGTTTACACTATGCTATGAAAAGCTAACCACTTACGTCATCAATAAAAACAAAGATTAGTAAAAGTAGCATTTTTTTCCCCAAACATATTCAGCGGGTATGCTGTAAGGAATTTAATATAGTTGGGTTCCTGCTTGTAACAGCAGCTAAATAGGAATATAAAAGAAGAAAGTTTTCGTTAAACATATGAATCTAAATTTTATGTATCTTAAAGTTCATTATGCTTTCGATATCTTCTTCAGGATGAAAAAAGACATTTCAGTCTGATGATTTTACGTTTGTTACAAAGTGGGTTATTACAAACTGCAACTTCATTACAAACTGGGTTGACACCTTCAACGCAGTTTGTAATAACAACATGAAAGGAGAACTTTCCCTAATTTCGATGTGTTGGAGTTAACAGAATTATTATATATTTATCAAAACATACTTTATGCAAACACATGATAATCTCTACTAAGTTCATCTTAATAATCTCTTCTCAGTTTATTTCTCCTTAGTTACGAAATGTGTTATTTTAAACTGACTTTACGTATATATTTATATAACTATTTTCTCATTTAAATTATATTTCAGTTTTCAGTTCATCCCAAAATATTTCGTTCTGTGCTTTTTACCTTTGTTACAAAGTGGGTTATTATACCCCACGCAACGAAGTTGCGAAGGGTTTAATGTTTTTGACTGGTCCGTCCGTCTGTGATCAAAGTTTGTAATCGCAACTCCTCTTCAACTACTGAACAGAATTTAATGAAACTTGGTATGCAAGAAGAACACCAAATGTAGTTGTGCATATTACCGGGAATTTTTGATTCGCAAATTTTTGTGGGAGAAATGGCCCTTTGGACTTAGAAATTTGCAGAAAATCATGATTACAGTTTGTAATCACAACTCCTCTTAAACTACTGAACAGAATTTAACGAAACTTGGTATGCAAGAAGAACACCATATGTAGTTGTGCATTTTACCGGGAATTTTTGATTAGCAAATTTTTGTGGGAGTTATGGCTCTTTGGACTTAGAAATTTGCAGAAAATCATGATTACAGTTTGTAATCGCAACTCCTCTTAAACTACTGAACAGAATTTAACGAAACTTGGTATGCAAGAAGAACACCATATGTAGTTGTGCATGTTACCGGGAATTTTTGATTCGCAAATTTTTGTGGGAGTTATGGCCCTTTGGACTTAGAAATTTGCAGAAAATCATTATTACAGTTTGTAATCGCAACTCCTTTTAAACTACTGAACAGAATTTAACGAAACTTGGTATGCAAGAAGGACACCATATGTAGTTGTGCATGTTACCAGGAATTTTTGATCCGCAAATGTTTGTGGGAGTTATTCCCCTTTTGGACTTAGAAAATTAGCAGAAAATCATTGTTACAGTTTTTGATCGCAACTCCTCTTAAACTACTGAACAGAATTTAACAAAACTTGGTATGCAAGAAGGACACCATATGTAGTTGTGCATGTTACCAGGAATTTTTTATCCGCAAATTTTTGTGGGAGTTATGGCCCTTTTGGACTTAAAATTTGCATGTAATCATGATTACAGTTTGTAATCGCAACTCCTCTTAAACTACTGAACAGAATTTAACGAAACTTGGTATGCAAGAAGGATACCATATGTAGTTGTGCATATTACCAAGAATTTTTGATCTGCAAATTTTTGTGGGAGTAATTACCCTTGGGACTTAGAAATTAGCTGAAAATCTTTATTACAGTTTGTGAGCGCAACTCCTCTGAAACTACTGAAAAGAATTTAACAAAACATAGTTTGCAAGAAACATAACATATGTTACTACTGTGTATGTTATAACATATTTTTTATTCGCAAAAAGTTTACGAGCTCTAGGTTAATTTATATAGTCAAATAGCAGAACGCGTGGGGTATGTGAGCGTACTCACTAAGGTTCTTTCATTACAAACTGCAACTTTGTTACAAACCGGGTTACCAGCTTCAACGCAATTTGTAATACCAAAAAAGTGCATACATACAACATACAGGATAAAGTTTTAAATGCTATCAAAGTAACTATAAATTAAGCTGTGTACTCTATAAATACATATAACTGTGCTAAGTTTGGCAAGACAATTCAGTCTGATGATTTTACATTTGTTACAAAGTGGGTTATTACAAACTGCAACTTCATTACAAACTGGGTTGACACCTCCAACGCAGTTTGTAATAACAAAATTAAAGGAAAACTTTCCCTAATTTCGATGTGTTGGAATTAACAGAATTATTATTTATATATTTATCAAAACATATTTTATGCAAACACATGATGATCTCTACTAAGTTCATCTTAATAATCTCTACTCTGTTTATTTCTCCTTAGTTACGAAATGTGTTATTTTAAACTGATTATACGTATATATTTATTTAAATATATTCTCTTTTGAATGATATTTCAGTTTTCAGTTCACAAAAAAATTCGTTCTGTGCTTTTTACCTTTGTTACAAAGTGGGTTTTTACAAACTGCAAATTTGTTACAAACTGGGTTACCAGCATCAAAACAGTTTGTTATAACAAAAAAGTGCATATAGTCTCATACATACAAGGTTTAGTTTCAAATGCTATAAAAGTAACTTTTAATAAAGTCAAATAAACTCTACAAAATTTTTGATTACAGTACTAAGTTAAGCAAACAATTCAGTCTGATGATTTAATATTTGTTACAAAGTGAACAGAATTATTACATATTCAAACATATTTTACGCAAACATAGGATGATCAGTACTAAGTTAATTGTAATAATCTCTACTCTCTACTCTATTCATATTACACTGTCTTACCTGTATCCGTCCGAGGTTCCGTCCCACTTTCCGTCCTGCTTTTTGTACTTTAGTACTTTATACATGTTATATTTGACTGATTTTGTTCAAAATTTGCACAATGATAAAACCCAATGACTCTGGGTCCTAGCATTTTTAAGTGTAGGTCCCAAAGGGGTGTACGACGCCCCTCCAAATATCTAAAAAAAATATTTTTTTTATGTTTCAATAACCATTGACATCCCCGCCCTATAATCATATATATTCTTAGTCCTTATGGTAAGACAAATCTTTTGGTACCTGAGAGGGTTCTGAGGGATTTCATGCCCCATTCCCCTCAAATGCCAAAATACTTTATATTTCAAAAATATTGAGATCCCCATCCTATAAACATATATTTTACACATGGTATAGTTGTGAAAGCGGGGGTATCACTACTGAGCATTTGCTCACAGAACTTCTTGATTTTTTTAAATGATTTTACGTATATATTTCTTTATTAAGGTTTTATTCAAGATATACTTTAGTATACAGTTCAATACAATGATCTCCGTTCTGTGTATTTTACTTTTGTTACAAAAAGGGTCTTACAACCTTCAACTTTAATACAAATTGGGTCTACAGCTTCAATAAAAGCAGCAAACAAAAAAGTACATGCAAAGTTTTAGTTTTAAATGGTCTTATGAATTTACCTTTGTTACAAAGTGGGGTATTACAAACTGCAACTTTATTACAAACTGGGTTTGTAGCTTTAACGCAGTTTGTAATAGAAAAAATATTCAAATAAAATGTGAAATAAAAAAGTTGATATACAAAAATGTTTTATTTAGGGCTTTATGCGTTGACAAGGTGACGATAACAAAGAATTTTAAACAAAATATCGTATTTGGAATTTTCATTACAAAGTGCAACTTGATTACAAACCGGGTTGTTACAGTGCAACAGAGACCTTTAAAGTTAGTGAACTTCCTTAAAAATCGCTATTTATTACATATTTAAAAAAAATATGTAGTCATCAAGTTCAGGATTAAGACATTACGTCATGTTCTTCGGGTCGTTTTGTGTCATTCCGTCCTCGTCAGTCGATGTGATAACATCTTTTTACTTTCTAGCCCCTGAAGAAGGACTTTATGTCCGAAAATTTGGGCAATTTAGTTTTTATTTGTTTTAAAGGTTTTATTTATTTATATTTCATATTTTGTTTTACCTTTTAAATGTGGCTTCACCTACCATTTATTTACCTATATTACATATTTAGCCTCTTTTTCTGTAAAAAATGATGAATATAATGTTGGCCGCATATTCTGACCAAAATTATTTTTTGGTTGAAATATTCACTTTTATGTAATGAACTAATAAACAAAAATCTATGTTGGTCAGAGCATGCGGCCACTTTTGATTTTGGCAAAATAGTGGTGAATAGGGGTAAAAAATCTACAAAAAAAGATTTTCTTATTTTTTCTCATATTTAGGGTGTCATCAAAGGAAACAACACAATTTTATCACTAGAAAACTATTATATTTGTTAAATATAGGTATTCTGTGAGTTATTTTCAAAGCATTCATTTAGATTTCTTGAAAAAGAAAAATCAGCCCAATTACAGGGCCAATTATAGGCCTTTGTGAACATACTCCTTTAACATCACATGTAAATTTAAAACCAACAATAATAAATTAAGTCCCGTGCTGGGCCCGGGTGGCGAATAGGCCCGCAGCAGAGCCTAGCTTGTCGTAAGAGGCGACTAAGGGTCTTGGGATTCTGACATCGGGTCAGTGCTCAGCCCACAGAGCGACCAAGTGTGTACCCTAGGTGGCTGAATAGGGTAGCCCTCGTCCGCGGGGGTTGTCAGGTCTATAATACGGAAACCCTGACCGCCGACCATAGTGGGCCAACGTGTGTGGAGAGTGCCACGCTTCATGCACGTAAAAGACCCCTTTGTGGACCGCCCAGTAGTGCACCACATAGGCTAAATTTTCCACCCCTACCCATCTCTACCCTTTTCCTGTGGTTCTTCAAAATTTACCGTTCCTTTGTGTCCCACCCCATCCCCATATTTCATTTATCATCATCATTTCATGTTCATTTTATCATCCTTTTCATGTTCATCGCCTGTAAATAACCTATATAGCGTTGCACGGGCGTAAAACACCAACTCACTCACTCACTCATAATAAATTAATACCAGACAACAAATAAATTATCAAAATGTCGCATGTCCCTGTCATGTCTGTATACCAGTATTTACAAAAAACCCTTTTAAGTTATATTTTATGAATATAAGCTCTAATGATTGGCTTTGATGCTTGCTTGTATAATGAAATCATTGACAATTGATAATTATAAACAAACCTTGAACACAATCAAGCTTGTGCTGATCTAAAGCTTCACAAGCCTGGTCGTAATTTCTAATATTTTTGTTGCTGAAATTTCCGATTTTTATATTCTAAATTGTTTAAAACACCAGGTATCTTTCCTTGTAATGCACATGGTCGATATCCTCGGTGCACCAGTCCCGTGCAGGGCCCGGGTGGCGAATAGGCCCGCAGCAGAGCCTAGCTTGTCGTAAGAGGCGACTAAGGGTCTTGGGATTCTGACGTCGGATCAGTGCTCAGCCCACAGAGCGACCAAGTGTGTACCCTAGGTGGCTGAATGGGGTAGCCCTCGTCCGCGGGGGTTGTCAGGTCTATAATACGGAAACCCTGACCGCCGACCATAGTGGGCCAACGTGTGTGAAGAGTGCCACGCTTCATGCACGTAAAAGACCCCTTTGTGGACCGCCAAGTAGTGCAACACACAGGCTTAATTTTCCGCCCCTACCCACCTCTCCCCTTTTTCCTGTGGTTCTTCAAAATTGACCCGTCCTTTGTGTCCCACTCCATCCCCATATTTCATTTATCATCATCATTTCATGTTCATTTTATCATCCTTTTCATGTTCATCGCCTGTGGATAACCTATATAGCGTTGCACGGGCGTAAAACACCAACTCACTCACTCACTCACTCACCACTTTGGTTTGCGGTCAGGTTTTCCGCATTATCGCCTGACGACCCCGCTTCTCTCGATGTCAGGGATGCCCCATTCAACCACCTGGGGCACACATCCCAGTCGCTTTGTGGGCAAAGCGGCCTGACCCGATGTCAGGTTTCTGGGCGATCTTTAGTGGATTTTTACCGACAAGCTTAGCGCTGCTGCGGGCCTATTCGCCACCCGGAACCCGAACGGGTTTCCCGTCGTCTGAGAATTAAGGGCTGCAAACTCATTCAAAACAGTTGTTACCTGATTACATTGGCTGCAGGCTTGAGTATGTTGATGATCACATTCTGCCTGAAACTACTTATTCTTGGGCCCATGTAATACAATGACTTGTACAGGGTGCATTTAGAGCAGCATGAAGCTTAAACTCACACTTCAGATAAGTCTTACAATGAATAAGAGTCTCCAAAATTCTTTGTTTTCTATCATTGTTAATAATTCCTCTATTTTCCAAAATTTTCAAAATTTTACTCAATAAATCAAAGGCAGTGAGACCATCAGTTGTTATGTTATCAAGACCATGCAGATTATGTTTCTTCGAAGCAGCGCAAGCCTTCAGTATCCGGTATAAAGAAGCTTTAGACAGGGGTTCAAAGTTAGTATTTTGGCAGTATCTTAGTTATTCTATCAAAAACTAATAAGTAAAGGTTATAACAAAACTACCGAACTTGAATGATCAATCTCATAGTCCAGAGAAAATGACAAAAACGAATCAGTCATACCGGAGAATTGGTGGATCGCAATGGTCCTGACTTGGTACAGGCATTTCAAACGAAATGGTGGGTTAAACCAGGTTTTATGGCGCCAGACCTCCCTCTTCCATTGCGATCTTAAGAATGGTACGTGTAGCCATTGTCCGCCGCCCCATAAAAGTTGAAAATTCAGTAATTTTAAGTACATCAAATTAAACCCCATAACTTTAGTAAAATTATTGAATACAAATGGCGGTATACCATGACAAGCCACAAACATGTGTATGGTGGCAAACGATCTCACAAAAATTCAATAAATTCTGTTCTGTCGTTTCGTAGGAGTTGCATCCACACAAAAAATGTGACAGACTAACACAGACCATTACTAAGTCCCTCCACTGTGTTGTGGCGGGAGGACAAAAAGGAGCCAAATAGTTATTATAATCTAAATCGTCATATTATACCACTTTTCTATTGTGCTGTACAACAGGTGGCATTTTAAAGTGGGAACTCTTAGCCCTTTCAACACTTAAGCCCGGTTTTCCGGTCTGACAATTTTACTTCACTAACACTGTAGCTCCGGGCTGCACATGGACCTAAAAATAAAAGGACGTTGTCCATTTGTTACTCGACACACATCCCCAAATTTGATTGGTCTTTTAAAAATAAACCCGTGCGGGGCCCGGGTGGCGAATAGGCCCGCAGCAGAGCCTAGCTTGTCGTAAGAGGCGACTAAGGGTCTTGGGATTCTGACGTCGGGTCAGTGCTCGGCCCACAGAGCGACCAAGTATGTACCCTAGGTGGCTGAATAGGGTGGCCCTCGTCCGCGGGGGTTGTCAGGTCTATAATACGGAAACCCTGACCGCCGACCATAGTGGGCCAACGTGTGTGGAGAGTGCCACGCTTCATGCACGTAAAAAAACCCTTTTGTGGACCGCCCAGTAGTGCACCACATAGGCTAAATTTTCCGCCCCTACCCACTTCTCCCCTTTTCCTGTGGTTCTTCAAAATTTTCCGGTCCTTTGTTTCCCATCCCACCCCCATATTTCATTTATCATCATCATTTCATGTTTATTGTATCATCATTTTCATGTTCATCGCCTGTAAATAACCTATATAGCGTTGCACGGGCGTAAAACACCAACTCACTCACTCACTCACTCTTTTAAAAATAAATGTTTCTTCGAGTGTTCTCGGCGTTTTCCACTATTTTTAAGGGAAAATACCAATGAAATAACTATTTTTATTGATGGAAAATTTTTGGTATTTTCTTGCTTCAAAATGGCCGACGCCGATAGCGAGAACGAACTATCTGACGATAAAATTCTCGATGATGTTGGACAATTTGATTTAATAGACATTAACAATGCCGAAAGGAGAGAATTAGAAAGACAATGGCAAGATATTGTAAGCGACAGTGACGATGAGGCTGAGTTTTTGGGGTTTGAAGCGGCAGACATTTACGCTGACAAAGATTTTGACCAATTGAAAACCCTCGAGATATTCGTGATTTTAATGAAAGGGTCGGTCCAGTTAGAAACTTTGACACATCAGCAAAAGCAATAAACTATTTTCAATGTTTTTATACTGATGAATTGTTTGAAAGTATCGTTAACTTAACAAATTTGAACCCCAATCGAAAAAGGGGGCCGATCCAAATCAAAAGGGAAAATGGTCAGACGTGAGTCTTCCGGAGATGAAAGCATTTTATGGGCTCTTGATCTTATAACAATTATGAAGTTTGATAGGGAAGAAATGTTCTGGATGGACAACCAGGAATATAGATTAGTGGGTTCAAAATTTGGTGAAGTTATGCCCCGAGATAGATTTGTTCAAATCAAACGTTACCTTCATTTTAGCGATGACAATGCCAATAATGGTGCTGCTCGAGATAAATTACACAAACTTCGATACATCTTGAATTCGCCGCAACACATCTTACTCCTGTTCCACTACTTGTCCCTCCGCGATCTCCTCGCATATTAACGCGTAAAATTAAATAAATTAAAAATAAAAACTTTAGAAATCAATGAAATGGATTCAAGCCGGATGTTGTTTTGTTCATATACTGAAATTTCACCCATTTCCTAAACCATGGATTGATCTTGAAAGATGTAAAGCCTGGATCAAAGCTTGTGGAAGACCTCATGAACAGTTAAATACATAAAAAATTTCCAAATATTATTATGTTTGTTCCAAGGTAAGATTCTTAATGCTTGTAATATACATGATTTGCATGTAGGTAACTTTACTGAGTAACTTTATACTAATTTTTAGTAATTTGATAAATATACTTTGATTTTTAAAATAAATTGTGGGCTCATTCTATTTTATAAATATAGCCTTAAGCAATGCTAATTATATAATTAAATTACCCAATTTTGAATTTAAAAGCGAAAATATACAATATAAAATATAAAATTTGTGTTATTATTTGTTAAAGTAACAGTTTAAAGTCGTTAGTTAGTTAGTTATTGCTTTACTCCCAAGCAGCACGATTTCGGCTATATCCGGGAGATGAACATGAAAGTGGTGATACAATGAACATGAAATGATGGTGAAGTGGAGGAAATGGGGACACAAGGCCAATCGGGTAGGAGAGTTTTGACTGACACTGGAAAAAGGAGTGATGGGTAGGGACGGGAAATTTAGCCTCCTGCATGGGGATCCTACGAGTCCTACTCTTACCGAGACCTGCAGCAGGGTCCTTAAACGTGCGAGGAACGTGACATTTTTCCCAACACGATGCACCACTATGGTTTGCGGTCAGGTTTTCCGCATTATCGCCTGACGACCCCGCATCTCTCGGATGTCAGGGCTGCCCCATTCAACCACCTGGGGCACACATCCCAGTCGCTTTGTGGGCAAAGCGGCCTGACCCGATGTCAGGTTTCTGAGCGCTCTTTAGTGGACTTTTACCGACAAGCTTAGCGCTGCTGTGGGCCTAATCGCCACCCGGAACCCGCACGGGTCCAGTTTAAAGTACAAAGTTAAGTTATTCTTGTATTCAGCATTTTGTCGAGGGTAATCCAGATGTTGTAAATCCAGATCCAATCAATGCTGATCCTTATTCCAACCGACAACCATCGAAACGTAAAGCTCCCAAAGAAAGAGCAACTTCTGAACCCAAACCAAAAAAAAAATAGGTGAGGTACAAGATGAAAGTTTACCATCAATGCAACCATGTGGACCTCAGATTTTAGAAACATTATACGTAGCTAGCAGAAGAATTCACAATAGACAAGGCATGTCAAATTTCTGTCTTTCCTATATTTAGTGGAAATGAGGACATCACTGAACCTACAATAAAATGTTATAACTGCGGTCAATGTACAAAATTGTCACCAGCGGATTTAAAATTGATTTCAAAGTGTTGTTTCATGCAACTTATTCAAAGTGGGGATGACAAGTGCTTCTTTTAAACTGGTATACCTTCAAGAAGTCTACTTCTGTCAATTTTTAAATAGTTAAAACCAGCAGCAAGAAAACTTAAACTGTGGGATGGTAAATATAAATTAAACAACACAGGACGCTCATCAGGAAGGAAACGAAAAGCTCTGACATTATTTGAAGAATTTTGTATGACACTTGTCCGTATAAGGAGGGGGTATGATGTAGTGCTGATATCACATTTATTTGGCGTGGCAAACAGTCATGTCTGTCGAATACTACCTTCGTGGATTAATTTTTTAGCCAAATGTTTTAAATCCTTGATTGAGTGGCCAATTAAAGAAGTTGAGAAAAAATAATTTTTTAATCTTTCCCTAGGACAAGAGTAACTAGATGTGATTGTGTTGGGATGCCAACACAGTGAGTGAGTGAGTTGGTGTTTTACGCCCGTGCAACGCTATATAGGTTATCCACAGGCGATGAACATGAAAAGGATGATAAAATGAACATGAAATGATGATGATAAATGAAATATGGAGGACCGGTAAATTTTGAAGAACCTCAGAGAAAAGGAGAAGAGGTGGATAGGGGCGGAAAATTTAGCCTATGTGGTGCACTACTTGGCGGTCCACAAAGGGGTCTTTTACGTGCATGAAGCGTGGCACTCTCCACACACGTTGGCCCACTATGGTCGGCGATCAGGTTTTCCGTATTATAGACCTGACAACCCCCGCGGACGAGGGCCACCCTATTCAGCCACCTAGGGTACACCCTTGGTCGCTCTGTGGGCTGAGCACTGACCCGACGTCAGATTCCCAAGACCCAGTCACCTCCCGTTTGAACTGTATGTATTTAGAACCGCATGAAGAGCCATCTTAATTTATTTAGTGGCCATATTAAATATCCTTATTACAACTCATAGAGTAATTTCCATGACATCATCTTTTTACCAAATTTGAATGGTGACTATCATTATTTTTTGTTTACATCTCAACAATTGCAGACAAAGTTCTGATGGAGGAGGAAATGCAAAACAATTTACTCCCAGAGGTATTGCTGAAAGGATCTGATAAAATTCTAAAACTGGCCTCCACCTCCTCTACAACCAGGCCTTACCTCCTAGAATGACCGAATGAACGGATTTTGTACAAATTAAAACTGATCACCGCCTCCTCTAAAGTAAAGTCTTACTTAATTGAATCACAACTGAACATATTTTAACAGATGTTTTATCAGCATAATAGAATAGACAAATATTTTTGTAAAAGCAATGCAAGTTATTACAAAAAGGATATTTTGTTGCAAAAGTGAAACATAGAGATTTGAAGTACATGTACTTGAAAACCAACTTTAAACATAAGTAAAAAATATTTGATAATAAAATGTTTACTATTAATAAAACTGCAAGAAATCGAAATGACTTACTGTACAATATTCAAATGCAAAAAGAGTATAAAAATAAATTAACTTTAAAAGCACAAAAAGAAGTACTATACAATCTTTTTGAAGTGAGTATCAAAATTTGGAAATAAATGCATAAACAAGAGGCTCCCAGGAGCCTGAATCGCTCACCTGGTCTTGATGTCAACCCTATGAAGACTTTTGTAGAGCTAACTGAGCTGAATGTTTAAGCAAGCAAAGGCTTTTCTCTATCTGCAATAGTTTTCATTCTATAGGCCAAAAACACTATTTTTCACCTTTAAGGGGCTGTTACCCCTATAAGGGGTCATCAGACAACTTAAACCATATGGAAACTTTTGTAGAGCTAAATGAGCTGAACATTTAAGCAAGCAACAGCTTTTCTTTATCTACAATAGTTTTCATTCAATAGGCCAAAAACATGCAAAAACGCTATTTTTCACCTTTAAGGGGCTTTAACCCCTATAAGGGATCATCTGACAACTTTGACCTTATGGAGACTTTTGTAGAGCTTAATGAGCTAAACATTTAAGCAAGCAACAGCTTTTCTCTATCTGCAATAGTTTTCATTCTATAGGCCAAAAATGAGCTGGACATTTAAGCAAGCAACAGCTTTTCTCTATCTGCAATAGTTTTCATTCTATAGGCCAAAAACATGCAAAAACGCTATTTTTCGCCTTTAAGGGGCTTAAACCCCTATAAAGGGTCATCTGACAACTTCGACCCCATGGAGACTTTTGTAGAGCTAAATGGGCTGAACATTTTAGCAAGCAACAGCTTTTCTCTATCTGCAATAGTTTTCATTCTACAGGCCAAAAACACTATTTTTCGCCTTTAAGGGGCTGTAACCCCTAAAAGGGGTCATCTGACAACTTCGACCCTATGGAGACTTTTGTAGAGCTAAATGAGCTGAACATTTATGCAAGCAACAGCTTATCTCTATCTCCAATTGTTTTCATTCTATATGCCAGACATGCAAAAACGCTATTTTTCATCTTTAAGGGGCAGTAACCCCTATAAGGGGTCATCTGACAACTTCGACTCAATGGAAACTTTTGTAGAGCTTTTGATGCTGATGCAGTAGGGTGGCATCAGATTTCATCTATCTCTTATACTTTTTGAATTACAAGCCAAAAACAGTAGTCTGACCCCCCTGGTCTATTTTTAGTAACGGCAGCCATGTTGTTTGGACGGCGGTCACCATTTGTGCAATCTTGGTAGAGGACATCCCATAGATGAAGTGTGCAAAGTTTCAAAGCAATCCCTTCAGTCGTTTCGGAGAAGATTATCAAAGAAAAGTTAACGACGACGACGGACGCCAAGTGATGGCAATAGCTCACATGGACCTTCGGTCCAGGTGAGCTAAAAAGGGTCAAAGACGCAAAAACAGAATTTCGTTTAACAGGAAGTAGGTGTCCGACAGACCTAAAAATCACTTACAACTTATGGGACCACTATTGGAGGGTACATACAAAATTTCAGAACCTTATGATTAGTAGTTTCTGAGAAACTGGAATGAAAGTTTTTCCCCGCCCACCAGCCGCCGCCCATCAATCACCATACTATAACCATTTAACCAGGTAAAAAACATAAGCACTAATAATGAGCATTAAAATACTGATGAGTGAAATAGTTTCAGGTACGCATGAAATAAAAGCACATTGAACATATGCAATAAAACATTAAAAGTGTATGAAACAAATTTGTAAATATTTACAATATTAAATGTACATTTCACAGCTTTACTGAAAAAATAAAATGTAATACTAAATGATGTTAAACTCAAGAAGAGAAACATTTTTCATTCACAATATGTGAAGTAGAACAAAGAAAAATCTGAAAAGTGTAAAAGATTGAAATTATTTTGTCAATAAAACTGTTCATTTATAATATTTACTATCAATTACACTGAAAATCTGTCCCGTGCGGGACACGGGTGGCGAATAGGCCCGCAGCAGAGCCTAGCTTGTGGTAAAAGGCGACTAAGGGTCTTGGGATTCTGACGTGGGGTCATTGCTCAGCCCAAAAAGCAACCAAGTGTGTACCCTAGGTGGCTGAATAGGGTAGCCCTCGTCTGCGGGGGTTGTCAGGTCTATAATACGGAAACCCTGACCGCCGACCATAGTGGGCCAACGTGTGTGGAGAGTGCCACGCTTCATGCACGTAAAAGACCCCTTTGTGGACCGCCAAGTAGTGCACCACATAGGCTAAATTTTCTGCCCCTACCCACCTCTCCCCTTCTCCTGTGGTTCTTCAAAATTCACCGGTCCTTTGTGCCCCACCCCACCCCATATTTCATTTATCATCATCATTTCATGTTCATTTTATCATCCTTTTCATGTTCATCGCCTGTAAATAACCTATACAGCGTTGCACGGGCGTAAAACACCAACTCACTCACACTGAAAATCTGAATTCTAGTAATAGATGTAAGGAGTGATGAGCATGAATAATGAGCATTGGAAATGGTTGTAGATTATCATGAAACTAAAACATTATGAACATATCACGATAACATTAAAAGTGTATTACACTGGTTGAATTGGGTATACAGTATATACAATTGTACAGCTTTACTGTAATCCCATTGGCATTGTTTATAAAGAGTGAGTGAGTTGGTGTTTTACGCCCGTGCAACGCTATATAGGTTATTTACAGGCGATGAACATGAAAAGGATGATAGAATGAACATGAAATGATGATGATGATAAATGGGATGGGGTGGGACACAAAGGACCGGTAAATTTTGAAGAACCACAGGAAAAGGGGAGAGGTGGGTAGGGGCGGAAAATTTAGCCTATGTGGTGCACTACTTGGCGGTCCACAAAGGGGTCTTTTACGTGCATGAAGCGTTGTTTACAAAGACATTGTATCTATAGATTTGTAAAACTCAAGTAAATGTTTCTTGAAAATTTGTTGACCACTAGTTTAATTATACACAGTTCTATGTCTGATGTTTCAACGGCGTGGCTTGGACATCCCATGCCTTCTGATCCACACCAAACATCGCTTTCCGTTTTTATTCGATTACAGCAATACCAGCCAACATGGTTTTGATAAAGTGTCGCTTTTCTGTTTAATCATCTTCTTCATGACTGACTATGATCTGAACAGCATCGTGGTAGTATGTTGGAACAACTTTAACTTTACACTGATTTTCAAATCCAGAAACAAACACCAAATCTACACAAGTTTTCAGTTGGTGCAAAGTGTACCAGTTGTTTAAATCCATAGTCTTGAAATAATTTCACTAATGAAGATTCACTGGTTGTTAGTACATTCATATTGAAATCTCCAACTATTATCGAAGGTAGATTCATGTCTTTTAAATGTTGAAGTAATTTTTTCAAGTTCTCTGTAAATAAGTTACAGGTGTATGTCTGTGGCCGGTATATTGTCACATCTAATGCATTGTAGATGAATGCAGCAACCATTTCTATATCGAAGTTTTCATGCTGGCCCTTGAATGGTTTCTGAAGATGTTACTGCTCAACAAACATTGCAACACCACCTCTTCGTTCTGCACCAATTTCAGCGAGTACAGGATGCCCTTGACTGTAGGCCTCAGAGCGCTTTCCATTATAGAATACATGTTGTGGGAATAACGCTTGTGGAACAACACTTTTTGGCAGTAACCATGTTTCGGTGAAGCAAATGACATCTTCATTCCTGAAAGCACTAATGGTTGGAATGTCATCTTTATGAGGAATGGGACCCTCTGTATTATGCATGACAATACTGAAGTCTGTACATGATGTTACTGAAGTGGTTTCTTTCAAAAACAAAGGCATGTCTTCCATAGCTTTGGTTATTACATCATCACAGTAAATCTTTTCTGGAGCTTGCTGAGGATATGGAGGTCTGAAAAAGTTCTTGCTCGACTTAACGCAACATAAGCCATTCCTGCCTGAAAGGAGTCCTTCAGGGCCACAATAAATATATCCACGGTCATGCCTTGCACTTTATGAATGGTAGTCGCCCATGCCTTCATTGGCTTCATCAAAATGATTTTCGTCTTCACTGGACATAGAAATATAGTCTAAATCTTGAACAAGATCGCGTGTAGGGATGTGCTTCCCTTAAGAACTTGGCGACAAAAGTAACTGTTGAGCCATATATTCAAAACGAAGTATTATAAAGGAAAAATGCTTGCATTACTACTGACGAGCTAAAATTGAAAGCAAAATTATAAAAGACTTACCTGTTTATATATGTCACCTGTGGTCAGCTGTCCGATTGTTTTTACACTTGAGTAGTTTCAAACAGCTGATTTTACTACTTAATTGAGCTATTTTTGGAGGCAATTGCAATGTTACATCTTGTGAGTTTTCCGTTCCCTTTGACCCATGTTGAATGACGTCATTTTTCTCCCCGTGATCCCTGATGACCTCGTGTAAAATGAGCTGACCTTGAGACCACCTTCTAGAATCATTATGCACAGAAATCTCAATGAATAACAAATCAAAAAAATTGTGCTGTTTTTATAGACGACCTGATGCTAGAATATCTGTGTGGGACAATATTTTAAATAAATGTTGAGACACAGGTAATGAAAACGTTATATTTTTTGGTGATATTCAGTCTGTGATTTTTGCTAAACATTAACATTTTATGTGAACAATCTGGTCTTAAGATTGTAGTATCTGAACCAACTAGAATTACATCTACATCCTCTACTTTGATAAAATGTTTTTCTAACCAACAATTGTATTATGATAAATGAATGTCATGTATTACCCAATTTCTGTAGTGATCACTGCCCAGTTGTTGTTTAACTTGATCAGTTTATTATCTACAAGGAACAATAAAAAAGTGTAGAAAAGAAAATTGCAATGGATTTTCAAACTTCAAAGGGTATAACCCCCATAAAAAATTGTGGACCGGCACGAAACTCCAACTTGATCTGTATCTCATCATGGTTAAATCACATATCAAAAATCAGTTCATTATCTATAAGCGTTTAGAAAAAAATGCGGAAAACTGATATTTTAGTGAATTTTCAAAGTTTAAAGGGCCATAACTCCCATTAAAATTTGAGGACCGGGGTCCTCGAAACTCAAACTTGATCTGTAACTCATCAAGGTAAACTCACTTACCAAAAATCAGTACATTATCTAAAAGCGTTTAGAAAAAAGAGCGGAAAACTAAAATTTAAGTTTCAAAGTTCAAAGGGCCATTACTGCCATAAAAAATTGTGGCCCAGGACGAAACTCAAACTTGATCTGTAACTCATTAAGGTTAACTCGCATACCAAAAATCAGTTCATTATCAATAAGCGTTTAGAAAAAAGTGCGGAAAACTGAGGCGTGACAGACGGACAGAGCGCAAACCTATAGTCCCCTTCGGCTAATAATAATAAAATACACATATCAAACTAGTGAGTGAGTGAGTTGGTGTTTTACGCCCGTGCAACGCTATATGGGTTATTTACAGGCGATGAATATGAAAAGGATGATAAAATGAACATGAAATGATGATGATGATGATAAATGAAATATGGGGATGGGGTGGGAAACAAAGGACCGGTAAATTTTGAAGAACCACAGAGAAAAGGGGAAGAGGTGGATAGGGGCGGAAAATTTAGCCTATGTGGTGCACTACTTGGCGGTCCACAAAGGGGTCTTTTACGTGCATGAAGCGTGGCACTCTCCACACACGTTGGCCCACTATGGTCGGCGGTCAGGGTTTCCGTATTATAGACCTGACAACCCCCGCGGACGAGGGCCACCCTATTCAGCCACCTAGGGTACACACTTGGTCGCTCTGTGGGCTGAGCACTGACCCGACATCAGAATCCCAAGACCCTTAGTCGCCTCTTACGACAAGCTAGGCTCTGCTGCGGGCCTATTCGCCACCCGGGCCCCGCACGGGACCAGATATCAAACTAGAAATATGTGTTATTTTTCACTAGGATTAAATTTTATTGACAAAGCAACTTTATCATATCTTGTAATTTATAAAATTCTATAATGAATTTAAAATAAAATTGAAAAAAAATAATGTTAAATTAAAATTTTAAATCACCCAGTCTTCACAAAATCAGCGTGACGGACAGACCAGTACGGTAAATTAAGCTTTGATCCGAAAAATTCTGTCAAATTTAAAATAGAAATGTTTGGTTGTTCAGGTACAAAATTTCAACTTTCGTTTAGACCGGTCACCATAATGATGATGAAATAGCACTTAGAGAGAACTATTATGTCTTTCAGAAAAATGCATAAAAATTTGGGATTACTTATATTACATATATTCAAATGCCCCTTTGTTCTTCATTGCTTCTTTCAATACCTAACATACTATGCAAAAATTAACTTAAATTAGATTTTCATAAATCTGTAAGGATACAGAATCCTATAACAAGTAAACTTACTTTCAGCACTGAAAGGAATGTTTTGTTCTGTAGCATTCTGTGACCTATGGATGGATCTGCTTCTTGATGATCTGGCATGCCAAGTTCTGCTTAAACGACTAGGTGGTGACGTACAGGTGGATCTGCCTCTTGACAATCTGGCGTGCCCAGTTCTGCTTGAACGACTAGGTGGTGACCTACAGGTTGACCTGCTTCTTGACAATCTGGCGCGCCCAGTTCTGCTTGAAAGACTAGACAGTGATCTACGGGTGGACCGGTTTCTTGAAGATCTGGCGGGCTAGAGTCATTTACGAGGGAAGAACTCAGAATGAAAAGGGAGGAACTTGAGAGACAAATGCAGGAGATACCAGTTAGGGTATCGCTGCCAAATGAACAAAATCATGTCAACAGAGTATTGACCATCTCTTCCTGCCCTTCCAATTTCCTGTACAAGGTCAACCGAATTTGTAGGAGGTCCAAACAAAACAATACTTTTACAGTTCTTAATGTCGATACCCATTCCTAACGCACTGGTTGAAATGACAATTTTGAGTGGTCCCATCTGGGGTTTTCAAGTCCATGATTATTTGTTGCTTTTTTAAATCTGTGGTCTCTGAATAAAACATTTCAATATGTTTTCTAGAGTTCGGCAGCTCAGTAATCAAATAGGAATATAGTTTTGAAACATCCAAAATTGTTGTACAATAAATAATTGTACGTGGAAAGTTGTCACTATTTTCACATAGACCATCGACCAACCACGACATTGCCATTTCTATGGAATTAACTATCTTATGGAATACTATTTTCATGTTAGATTTGTTTGGGGAAATTGAAATTTTAACAGTATCATTGCTCAGTTGTAGGACTCTCATCACCCTCTTTGTAATCTTTCGTGTGCATGTAGCACTTAAAGCAAGCAAGACTGCATTTGGAAACATGGAACGCAATTCTCCAAGGTTGCCAAACCATTTACGGAAAGCTTTCTGTTGGGATCCATCACTATCTTCACCCCTAAAAAATATAACAAATATGAAATAATAAAAAAAAAATTAAGAATGGCAGGGAAAGTTACAAAGTCATGAAAGCACTTGCATGTAAATACATTTGTACATGTTTACTGATGTGACAATTTTTTGTCCTATCTTCATTGAACATATTATGCCTCGTTATTGGTAACTTGACGTTATTTTCTTGATAGCAAGTTTTGTGACCACAATTTCCAATCCTCTTTGGCCAGCATATACATGACCCATATAAGTTAACATTGTTATCCAAATGTGATTTTGTAGCAAGTGAAGTAAATCTTTTCTAATGGGTGTCTCATCTCAACAATTCAATTTGATGTTAAGTTAAACTAAAAGTAGTGCATGTTCATTTATGAAGTCAACAAACATGAAAAATTGTTTCAAAGTTAACAGCATAATAGCAGCTCATCATGTTGATATAGTATGAAACTCATCTATTACAATTGCCATGACATCAAGCTTCTGCAAATCATCCCTCCAAACCGGATCACCAACTAATGTTTCAGGTGAAGCATAAATCATATCAATGGACCCATTACTTTCATTTCTCATCATAAAGATCAAATTCCGATAAAAAGAACCAGTTTTCAAAAATATGCATCTGCCACTATTTTTGCGTTTTGCATGATTCTTACAGAGACGGCTACTTAAGTTATTAACGCTTTTTTCATTGAAAATTTTAGACATGATTAACAAAACACATAACCCACAAGAAAAGCTATTTTGTTTTTGATTTTGGAACCCAAAAAATCAACCCGTTTTCATTTGTTTAATTGTAAAAATACTTAAAGATACAGTGTAATTTAGGGAGTGTCACAGGTTTAACATGTCTCATATTTCAATTACATTCTTTATGTACATCGTACATACAAATGTAAAGACATGTACATGCAATAAATTGTAATTGTACAATGTACATGTACATGAAGTTAATCAACAAAGTTAATTCTTTTTTTTGTAACCAATGCAAAGACCAAAGAAAGAAGCCAAAAGTTATGACAGTTCATTAAAAGTTAAAGACCAACCAAATAGAAGATAATGTTGAGATGTGGAATAAGTTTACGGTACAAAACCTTAAATATAAAGGACAATTAATAAAAATCCACAATAAAAACGGCCAGCTGACTTCAATGCGGGCTTCAATGTGACCAGTGGACACTGCTCACAGTTTTTCACTTGGCCCTGGATTGAAAATAAACTGCATATGATTCATTACAAATAGGGGGTCTTGATTTTTATACATATCTGTGTTGTCTGAATAAATTAACATCTACTTCGTTGTTGTTGTTGCATTCATATGTTGTGACAGAATAATGTGCATCCTAAATCACCAACCTTTGTATGCAGCAGTTACAATTCCCATGCTGGACAGTTTCTCAACTTGGTCCTGCATAATGGATATCAGTGGTGAGCAAACGATGATTTTTGATGTGGACTTTCCCATTGCAAGTACAACTGGAATAAGCAATTGGAAGGGCAAAGACTTCCCATAACCAGTTGGCAGAACTGCAATGCAGTTTTTGCCATCAACTAAAGCATCTAATATCCTTTGTTGTTCGTCTTTTAACCTAGGAACTCCAAACTTCGATAAGATCTCAGGGGACAGAATAGGTATCACTTCTAGTGGTAGCAGCAACACATTTAAATTAATGTATCCACACTGTGTTATACATGTACTGGTAATTGTTACCCCCCCTAAACAACATACTTTTAATTTGAGGGAGTTCTTTCCCCATTGTTTATGGAATAGCCCTAAGTATTTTATATATATAAAGCATTTCTGAATTATTTCTTTCAGGGTTTAAAGTGACTAAAATACTCCTATCTGTTGTATGTTTTGCTCGAATGACATTAGAATTAAGGAAAGGACTTAAGGTATATAAAAGAACATATTAAATTTTACCTTCGGTTTATTACTTTCTAGTTCAATGTCTTCTTCTATTTCTGTATGAATGTTAAGCATCAAAGAAATGTTAACTGTTTTGTGAACTGGATTCAGCTTTGATATTGATGGATTCCTTCAATATAGCCTCCGGAGTTGGAGATTAACGAGACCACCGAATCAAATTGCTTCACGTCTTTCTTGGATTTGCACCTCGAATTTGACCCAGGAGGTCATCTCAGTACAAAAATTTACGATAAACGAGAGAATTTTAATTTTAAAATTATTAATTTTCCTAATCTACATAGCTATATACCTACTTCTCCTGCATACGGTGTTTATATTTCACAACTTATTCGATATGCCAGAGCTTGCACACATTTCACAGATTTTTTGATCGATTTCTTCGTGACCGACTTTTGGAGCAGGGCTATAAGAAAATACGTCTCAAACGATCACTAAAAAAATTCTTTCTTCGTTATCAGCTACTAGTAGAAAAGTTCAAAATTGAGTTAAAAGATATGATAGTTAATTGTTTTAATTAGTGTTTGACTGGTCTGCTGTACTGAGATGATCACCTCAATATTGTGTCTCACAACTGTGTTGTGTTCTGTGGTCATTACCGGATCCTAAGATCGCAATGGAAGAGGGAGGTTTGGCGCCATAAAACCTGGTTTAACCCATCACTTCTTTTGGAAGTACCTGTACCAAGTCAGGACCATTGCGATCCTTAATTCTTCTGGTTTTGAGTTTTTCTCAAATAAAAATTACAACAAAGTTCCAGACAAAAGCTTCGGTATTTTGTTCATGATAATTTTCATATCCTACGTGTCCTATTATTTTCGACTTATAAAACCTAACTCCAAGAAAATTTTACATCGTCATACTATTTTACGTAACTATATATTATAGTTAAGCAAATTTTACAATTTCATACTATTCTATGTAACTATATATATTATGGACTTGAAGATCGCAATGGAAGAGGGAGGTTTGGCGCCATAAAACCTGGTTGAACCCACCATTTCGTTTGAAATGCCTGTACCAAGTCAGGACCATTGCGATCCACCAATTATCTGGTATGACTGATTCGTTTTTGTCATTTTCTCTGGACTATGAGATTGATCATTCAAGTTCGGTAGTTTTGTTATTACCTTTATTGACCAAACATCCACTCTTACTAATTTTATGAGGGTTCTGAAAGAAGTCCTCCCAGCTCTTCTTCTCTTGATAGCTTAAATGGTTTTTCATCCTGCTAATGTTTTTTTTTAAATTCTCTAGTTCTAGCTTTTGAAAATCAGGACTTACCTATGTAGGCACGCCTAAAATATATACAAATATGAAACATGAGATTGCATTTAGTTGTTCTATAGATACTCCCACTTGACCATTAAAAAAATAGGAAGTATATGCCTGACCGACCTGGAAAGGAGAAGCACATTACAACTCATCAAATCAAGCATAGTACTGAATTTGAAATCAACCCTTACAGTAGAAGCCGAGAAATCCGTGATTAAAAAAAATGTCTGTTTTCGACCTTTCAAAGGTTTAAGTGATATCAGAAAACAGGAAGTAGATGGGCTACTGACTTAGAAAGGGGAGGCACGGAACAAGCTGTGTGCCATAATTAAAATCAATACCTTTAGAAATAAAAAGCTACGCCGAGCGCAGCATAATTCGACCGCAACAAGTTGAACCCTGTACATTGGAGGCCCAATATGGATAGTCTATTGCTTTGGTCACATGCAGCCCATGGTGGACTTACAAAGCTTTTTTACACATGCAACCTATGGTGGACTTTAAAATGCATATTTGACACATATATTTACAATTACAAATACCAAAACGCGGGTATAAACGGTTAATTTGGATATGCTATATATCGATATTTCAAGGAGTAACCTCTCATCAGTAGCATTTAAACCAAAACATTGGAAGGTCAAATTCCAAAACATTTGAAAACGAAAAGTACTCAAAACCAAAACGTTCGAACAAGGAAGCCAAATCCAGCACCAAGGATATCGACCATGTGCATTACAAGGAAAGAAACCTGGTGTTTTCATAATTTTGAATTTAACAATCGGAAAATTCAGAGACAATATATTAGAAATTTTATGGTAATTCGTGTCAGACAAGTCTGACTACCAGGCTTGTGATTACCTTCGGGGACCTCTGGTCCACCAGCAGCGGTTATCGCCCAGTGGTTTCAAAATTACAAATACCAAAACGCGGGTATAAACGGTTAATTTGGATATGCTATATATCGATATTTCAAGGAGTAACCTCTCATCAGTAGCATTTAAACCAAAACATTGGAAGGTCAAATTCCAAAACATTTGAAAACGAAAAGTACTCAAAACCAAAACGTTCGAACAAGGAAGCCAAATCCAGCACCAAGGATATCGACCATGTGCATTACAAGGAAAGAAACCTGGTGTTTTCATAATTCACAATAACATTTAATAGAAAAAAATATTTCTATATTCATTGACATTTTTGACACGATTAAGCCCCTTTTGGCCCTTTTTAAAAAAAAGGTTAGGACCACAAAATGCAATAAAAAGCTTCCTTCAGTGTATATAATCATCATATTTAAACTTCATAACAATTGGCTGGCCCACTACAGCTAAATTTCTTGTGTAAAACCATTTGCCATGACCAACTTTTTAAAATGGCGTTTTTTGCCCCTTCGACCCCTTATATCTCAAAAACAGTAGGAGATATTGCATATCTGATTGAAAATGCAAGCAGGGATTTTCACAAGGATTCCAATGAAAAAAAGATTTTGAAAATCGGACCACAAATAAAAAAGTTGATTTTTGGGGTGTGGCCCTCTTTGGCCCCCTGTAGCAATGTAACGGTTCAATATACATCAAAACCATTGACACATTTTGTTGACAGATTTTAATAAGGAATTCAAGAAAAAAAAGAATTTTCAAAATCAAATGAATAATAAACATTCTACAACAGTTTTGTCAATACACCCGTATTAGCCCCTTTTGGCCCTTTTTTTCCAAAACGGTAAGGGCCACCAACCCCAAATACAAAAGGAACCTTCCTCTAGTGGTTACAAACATCATATAAAAAATTCATAACAATTGGCCAATATTTACTCAAGTTATCGCACGGAAACCAAATGTCCCCAGACGACGACGAAAACGACGACGACAGCATGATACCAATATACGTCCGCAAATTTTTTGCGGTCGTATAAAAACCAAGGAAAGTTTTTAACGGACGAACAGATGGATGGACAGACAAACTTGGTGATTGTATGTGGGTATATTAAATCATTTTCATTATTTGGTTCAAGTGAGCAATATATAGCATTTTTTTAAAGCTGTTACATACACAGTTCTTTATCAATATGTGTATTTGATTTATTTATATGCAAATTACAAATGCCAAAATGGGTATAAGCACATTAATTTGGTTATGCTGCATATGCATATTTTAAGGAGTTACCTCTCATCAGCTGAATTTTAATCATTACATTGGAAGGTCATTCACCAAAAGTATCGAATGAAAAGTACTAAAAAAAAAAAAAAGATTGTCAGGTGAGCTATTGTCATCACTTGGAGTCCGTCGTCCGTAAACTTTTTAAAACGTTAACTCCTCTGACACCATAAGTCCAATTGCAACCAAACTTGGTATGGTTGTTCATTAGCATTCGGTGACATCGAGAGATGCGGGGTCGTCAGACGATAATGCGGAAAACCTGACCGCAAACCATAGTGGTGCACCGTGTTGGGAAAAATGTCACGTTCCTTTCACGTTAAAGAACCCTGCTGCAGGTCTCGGTAAGAGTAGGACCCGTAGGATCCCCATGCAGGAGGCTAAATTTCCCGTCCCTACCCATCACTCCCTTTTCCAGTGGCAGTCAAACCTCTCCTACCCGATTGGTGTTGTGTCCCCATTTCCTCCACTTCATCATCATTTCATGTTCATTGTATCACCACTTTCATGTTTATCTCTCGGATATAGCCGAAATCGTGCTGCTTGCACTACTGGCAAAATAAACGACTGTCTGTACCATAGTCAGGCGTTATGCAACTGATAATTTAAAATATTAACCGTAAAGTTCTGTCAAAAAGACTGTTTGCATTTGTCAGAGTTGGGACAGCAGTTTCTATCGACTGCATCAAACAAATTTTATTTCTTTCTGTTAAACAATGACTGACACAACGCTTTCTTAGGTGTCAGTCGTTTAACAACTATTTCAACTTAAATAAAGTTGGTTCAGTCCTTTTCCAGTTGTTCCAACTTAAAATGCGTTGGGGCAAACACTTCACAACTGATTCAACTAATGTTGCGTTGGTACAGTCCTTTACCAGTTGTTCCAACTTAAAATGCGTTGGGACAAACGCCTAACAACTGCTTAGTTAGTCTTTTTAAAACTCTGAGTTGGATCAGTCATTGTACACCTAATACAACTATTTTGCGTTTGATCAGTAATTTTAGACACAAGCAAACTTCATAAAAGTTTAGTAAGTCATTTGACCACTATTTCAACTTTAAACATGCTAGTCATATTATTATGGAGTGTCCATCTGTTGCTGGCAGTTCATATGAAAAGAAAGACTTTTCGTTTGTTTGCTTTTGTGTGTGTCTGTAGACCCTCGACAACTCTGGCTGGAACCTCAACCTCTTAACTCTAAGATGATTGAACTTATTTTGTCAGAACTTTTTCATTCAAAAAGATATTTATAACTCTCAATACATGCAGAAAAAAATATTCATAATAAATAAAGATGGAAAAATACAATACCAAAACGGGTATAAAACGGTTAATTTGGTTATGATTTTTGTCGATATTTCAAGTAGTAACCTCTCATCAGCAGCATTGAAATCAAAACATTGAAAGATCAAAACCAAAAATATTGAACGAAAAGTACTCAAGACCAAAAAATTCGAACAGGGAAGCCCACATCACAAATTACTCATTTATCACGGAATGGAAAAAGACAATAATTGATTATTAAACAAAAAATAAATTAGATGATTTACTATTTTTTTATTAAAATGTTATCATAAGTATTCCGTCGTCAGTTCTAATGGTTGGCTTTTCCAGAAGCAGTCAAAACTGGTTTACCTGGTTGGCCGCGATGACTACGTCAGGTGCCATACCCTCGACTTCGACATCAATTCATGTTCATTTTATTTCCCTTTCGTGGCCGTCTCCCCAGTAGACCTGAATTTGTGCTGGTTGAAAGTAAAGCTCTAAACCTAACGGAGCACGACCGGAAGAGTTGAAAATACCCGATATTTTCCTTCTCCTTCTTTTAATACAAAAACTATGCACAGCGCAGCATGATACGACCACAACATGTCGAACCCTTGGCGATTGCCCAATATGGATAGCCTATTGCTCTGAACACATGCAGCACATGGTGGACTGACAAAGTTGTTGACACATGCAGCCTTTAGTAACGTTTTCGCCCACATTTAACGATGAATTTCATTTTTTTTCCGAGACGGAACAAAATAAGTTAAAGTTACAAAAACATTACCCCTTCGGTCCCTACTTATGGGTATCTGCTACTTTTTGGGACCCTTTTGGCCCCTAACGGCATTAAGGGGAAAGAGATGTCACAAAATTAATCCTCAATTTAGTAAATTAACTACTTGACAAAAAATAATTACCCAAAAACATTTTTGAAATCGGATAATAAATAACAAAAAAAAATCGATTTTGGACCCTTTTGGTCTTTAAATTCATAAAGAAAAAAACGGCCACCCCAATAATAAATCCTGCCTTTTGTATTCACTTAGTACTTGGCGACGAAAATCAAAATCAGGTCACAAATTAAAAAAATCATTTTCGCCCCTTTTTGGGCCCCTTATTCTTTATTTAAAAAAGGGATCCTCAAAGTCAATACCATATACGGTTAATGGTAAGGCATATTATTGTCAAATTTATAGCAATTAGCTAGCCAGAAAGTTGTGGGAACAAATAAAATTTAAAAATCTTGTAAAGTTGTAATTTGTTGTTTCTGGGGACAATCATAATTGGGGATAAGTAGGGATGCTAAGTTAACATCCTTACCCTCTACGATTTGTCGTTGGATATGTGGTGAATCTGTGTCTACGTTTGTAAATGAATCTGATCTCACGCCCTGATAATTTTCGCCGCTGCTTGCATCTGTGGTGCCGCTATACCACTGTTGAAGGTCAAAGGTGTTTGTAGCCTCTTTTGAAGTTCCCGCATTGGACTGTGAGCTAATAACTTTCGATACAGTATTTTGAAAATGACTGAAACATTGTGCCATAGATGTTAAAGCTTCTAAAAGAGTTGATGATTCATTGTTGGTAGACATGGTCGAGGTGGACGTGTTAGTTCGGCTTGAAGACGGCGGATTTATATTCTCCACGATAATCGGCTGGGGAGAGTTGGTGTTTCTGGTTCAATCCAGTTTGTGTCCTGAGGTGGCGAGACACGCTCTTTATTTTCTTACAAAAGTTTTGATAACACATTCTTTGGAAGTCCTTTAGGCACCTTGATACCCAGCCTAGCTAAAAATTGTTCTAATTCTTCAGTGTCTCTATTGTACGGATGTGTTCTCTTGTTAGTTTTTGCCCTTCTGGTGGACATTGTTACTGTCTTACCGTACTTGTTCTGAAGAAACTATTAGTCCTAAATACACTGAAACATATATGAGACGTTCGACATATTCCTTAATATATATTAAATTCAAGTCAATGTTTAGGAAACAGTCGCTATTTTTAATGTTTTTCAATACATAGTGTATATAAGTTGTGAATTATTACTAAAACAAAAGGGGTTTCCAACATATAACTGTTTAACATTTATAATATTGAAAGACAAAACTTTAGATCACCAACTTGGCAAGGTCATAAATCTGTTTTTTTAGCTCACCTGACCCGAAGGGTCATGTGAGCTATTGCCATCACTTTGCGTCCGTCGTCCGTCCGTCGTCCGTCGTCCGTCGTCTGTCGTCCGTCGTCCGTTAGCTTTTTTCAAACATCTTCTTCTCTGAAACTGCTTGGCCAATTGCAGCCAAACTTGATATGGTTGTTCCTTAGGGTATTGTGCAAAAAGTTTGCGTTGGGATTTTTGATACGTCAAAAAACATGGCCGCTGTTACTAAAAATAGAACAGGGGGGTCAAATACAGTTTTTTGAAAATAACTCAAAAACGGTAACAGATATCAAAATTCTGGCATAGGGTAAAAGTGATCAGCACCTCAAGATCTACCTGCCTAGAAATTTTCAAGAAGATCCAACAACCGATGTAGGAGTTATTGCCCTTTTTCTGGATTTTTTCAAAATTTTGCACTTATTTAGCCCTATATCTTGAAAACTATACAAGATATTTTAAAAATTCAAAATGCAGATGATTAAGCACATCAAGATCTACATTTCATGTAATTAGGTCAAAGCTGTAGAACCATTCGTTTAGGAGTTATGGCCCTTAAAGTGTCAAAATTTACTGTTTTTCATTACTTTTTCCCTGAATTTCAAAGATTAACTTGTCCAACACCATATATCCAACTTCAACCAAACTTGGCACAGTTGTTTAATAGCACATATGCTACAATTCTATCGTTCAGATTTTTGATTCGTCAAAAAATATGGCCGCCATGGCTAAAAATAGAACATAGGTGTAAATTGCAGTTTTTTGCTAATAACTCAAAATTGGTTACAGATATCAAAATTCTGATGGGAGACAAAAGTGATCAGCATCTCAAGATCTACCTGCTATGGAAGTTTCAAGAAGATCCAACAACTGATGTGGGAGTTATTGCCCTTTTTCTGGATTTTTTTCAAAATTTTTCACCTGTTTAGCCATATATCTTGAAAACTATACAAGATATTTCAAGAATTTGAATTGCATATGATTAAGCACATCAAGATCTACATTTCATGTATTTAGATCAAAGCTGTAGGATCGTTTCTTTTAGGAGTTATTGTCCTTAAAACAACAAAATTTACCATTTTTCATTACTTTTTCCCTGAATTTCATAGATTAACTTGTCTGACACCGTAAGACCAACTGCATTTTAACTTGGCACACTTGTTTAATAGCTTATATGCTACAACTCTATTGTTCAGATTTTTGATTCGTCAAAAAACATGGCTGCCATGGCTAAAAATAGAACATAGGGGTAAATTTCATTTTTTTGCTAATAACTCAAAAATGGTTTCAGATATCAAAATTGTGCAAGAATCAAAAGTGATCAGCATATTAAGATCTACCTGTCCTGAAATTTCAGAAAATATATGACTGCTGATGTGGGAGCCCTTTTTCGTAATTTTTGCTAAATTTTGCACTTATTAAGCCCAATATCTTGAAAACTAACCAAGTTATTTCAGAAATTTAAATGGCATATGGTTAAGCACAATAATATTTACAAAATATTTGTATCTGTGTAGTTCAGGTGAGCGATTCAGGCTCCTGGGAGCCTCTTGTTTATTCATGTAATAAATTTTGAGCATTTTTGACTTACTTATAATCTCTTATATCTATAAACAATTCCCATTTTCAAAATTTATTATGACCAATGATATTAGATTTTAAATGCCGTGCAACATGTGTAAATTTCTCGTCTTGTACTTTGCAGTAAGACTTTGACTTGTTATGACTACAATGTACAGTGGCATCAACTATACCCTGACCCGTGTGGGTTCCGGGTGGCGAATAGGCCCGCAGCAGCGCTAAGCTTGTCGGTAAAAGTCCACTAAAGAGCGCTCAGAAACCTGACATCGGGTGAGGCCGCTTTGCCCACAAAGCGACTGTGATGTGTGCCACAGGTGGTTGAATGGGGCAGCCCTGAAATCGAGAGATGCGGGGTCGTCAGGCGATGCGGAAAACCTGACCGCAAACCATAGTGGTGCACCGTGTTGGGAAAAATGTCACGTTCCTCGCACGTTAAAGAACCCTGCTGCAGGTTTCGGTATGAATAGGGCCCGTAGGATCCCCATGCAGGAGGCTAAATTTTCCGTCCCTACCCATCACTCCTTTTTCCAGTGGCAGTCAAAACTCTCTTACCCGATTGGCCATGTGTCCCTATTTCCTCCACTTCATCATCATTTCATGTTCATTGTATCACCACTTTCATATTCATCTCCCGGATATAGCCGAAATCGTGCTGCTTGGGAGTAAAGCAATAACTAACTAACTAACTAACTAACCAACCTTTAGCTTAAACTTAAATTTACACTGAATTCAAGATGTATTTCGAAATATTTCGTTCCTGGTCAAACCTATCGGTAAACCTGATTTGGGACAAACACATATACAGTTTTGAAAATCAAATAGTCTTTTAATAATATCCTGTTACAAATTATTCACTTTGTAGACTTAGGACAATACAAGATGGCGAGCAGTGAGTTACCTTTAGCTGTTCGTGTTGATTATTTAGATATTTCTTTGTGTTGGTTATGTCTAGCTCATTTATTTATTTAGCATCGCATTCGTAAGGACGCAATGAAGTTAAAGAAAAGACAAAGAAATGAACCCATTTCAGGGAGCAAACTGCAGGAGACACACCGTGCTGAAGCAGGCAGACAGTTCTCGTGAAAAAATATTAATATTAAAGACACAATGAAAATGTTTCATATTTATTTCACTGATAATAGAAATAAGAGTTGCATGGATAACAATAAATATTTTTAAAAAATGTACAAAACAACGTATCTTACATGTAAATGTTTATAGAACAAGCAAATATGTATACAATGTCATTTTATTATAGATATGCGTACATAGACGATAAAGAGTTGTGGAATACGTGTACGCGACATAACCAATATTAAAGAAACGGCAATTTAAAAAATCACAATGGAAAACAGCCAGCAGTCTTCAACATGACCAGAGGTCACTGCTCGCCGTCTTGCATTGGCCCAAGACTAAAAATACAATACATAAGATTCAAACAAATCCCTAGAATATCAAAGAAAGACCCATGTCTGGACATAAACAAAAAAAAACAGATAGTAGACAAGGACAAACAAAAGCTTTGACAAGGATTCCTGGCTTAGGACAGGCACATATAAAATGTGGCGGGGTTAAACTAGTTTTTTTGGACCCAACCTCCCCCCTATTGTTTAGCTTGTACAAAGCAAAAAACACACTTTAAAAATCAAATCGATAAAAGTTCAATTCACCAAACGAGAACCTGAGACAAGAGTACTATACGAGAACAACCAAACGTAAAGGAACTCCCTTGAGAACACTCGCAGTTACTGACAGCTAGCTAAGAAGCATTTATCGATTGATGTAAAAAAATAAAGCATATCGATTTTAAATCCAACATAACACTTCAACCAACAAATGATTTAGTATTATATCATCATACAAAACCGACATATTTGATCGCTGTAATGCTTCGAAACAATACGATAGTCAAAAAGTAAAAGATTAATGTTTTAGAGTTACTGTCAAATTATCAATATTTCTACCAAAATACACCAAATTTAAAGATTTTACTATTTTTTTTTGTCGTATTAAATGTAAAAAATGCCATGGAATCATAAAAAAGTAGATGCAGATATAAAATTCAAAAATCTTATATTAAGAACTATATGAAAAATCGTTATTTAGATTTAACTAACAATAAAAAAACTTTTATAAGAACATAAAAGACAATTCTGATCTTTAAATAGAAAATTATCTAAATATACCAAACCCAAAATACATAAAATTAATTAAAAAATATAGAATAAGTGACCATAACTTGCTTATTGAAAAAGAAAGACGTGTATCCATAAGTTTAAAGACAAAGACAATAAAAGTTTGATAATCGTATTTGATATTTAACGTTTAAAGATCAAAAGGTTTTTTTTTTAACTTGATAAATTAAAAAATTAAAATATGACCGGATAAAAATTGAAAATAAAACTTTCTTTCATTTGGTAGTTGGATTCCTTCAATATATCCTCCAGAATTGGAGATTAAAGAGACCACCGAATCTAATTGCTTCACGTCTTTCTTGGATTTGCACCTCGAATTTGACCCAGGTGGTCATCTCAGTACAAAAATTTACGATAAACGAGACGATTTTAATTTTCAAATTATTAATTTTCCTAATCTACAGAGCAATATACCTACTTCTCCTGCTTACGGTGTTTATATTTCTCAACTTATTCGATATGCCAGAGCTTGCACACATTTCACAGATTTTTTAATCAGACACCGGTTTCTTCGTGACCGACTTTTGAAGCAGGGCTATAAGAAAATACGTCTCATACGATCACTAAAAAAATCTTTCTTCGTTATCAGCCACTAGTAGAAAAGTTCAAAATTGAGTTAAAAGATATGATAGTTAATTGTTTTAATTAGTGTTTGCCTGGTGTGCTGTACTGAGATGATCACCTCAATATCCCTATTGTCTCTCACAACTATGTTGTGTTATATGGTCATTACCGGATCCTAAGATCGCAATGGAAGAGGGAGGTTTGGCGCCATAAAACCTGGTTTAACCCACCATTTCGTTTGAAATGCCTGTACCAAGTCAGGACCATTGCGATCCACCAGTTCTCCGGTATGACTGATTCGTTTTTGTCATTTTCTCTGGACTATGAGATTGATCATTCAAGTTCGGTAGTTTTGTTATTACCTTTATTCACAAATAAGACAAATTTTTCATTTTTAATAACAGACGAGTTGAATTTCTGATCTTCTCCAATACGCAGCTCTGAAATCTCGAACGATCCGCAACATCAGGGTGGAAATACAAAACACATCTCTGGAGAAACCCTTTCCTGGCCTGATCTAGCTCTAACTTGTGGCACTGTTTTCTCATGGATCCGTGAAAGGAGTAGAGGTGGCGGCGGTCGTATGTGCAAAACAGCTCTGGATACAGACGACGAGTCAACAACACTACAAAATGTCCAACGTTATGGGCAGAGATGTTAATTCTGGTCAATTTGTAACTGGTATCTTGCTTTCTAAGGGAGGTCATGGATGGGGTCTACGAGAGCGGCAGGTTGAGGGAATGGTGCTGGTGCTGGTACGAACGGTGCGGGTGCTGATGCTGCTGGGGCTGGTGCTTCTGGGACTGCTGCTGGGGCTACATAACCCGGATGAACAGGTCGTCCGAAGGCTTGGACAAACTGTAAGAGCGGAGCCAGCTGTGTAGACAGTTTTCTAATCTCGTAAAGGCATGACCTGGTTTGTGCGTCGTTATCGATGGCCATTCTTTTCAGTTCTGCATGGTTCCTCAGGATTTGGCGCAGAATAGCCTGGCTTAAAACTATATCCCCTCCTTGGTTGGCTGCTGGTGCTGGTGGGGTTGGTCTGACTGCTGAAGCTGGTGCTGGTGGGGTTGGTCTGACTGCTGGAGCTGGTGGGGTTGGTCTGAGTGCTGAAGCTGGTGGGGTTGGTCTGAGTGCTGGAGCTGGTGCTGGTGGGGTTGGTGCGGATGCTGGTGTTTGTGGCCGGGGTGGTGATGGTACAAAGGCGATAACGTCATGTAGGTCTATGGAAGATGGGACTCTGGTGGGCATTATGAGCTGCGATCGACTCCTAACTCCTGACTGTTGATGTCTGGAAAAGAAAAACACATAAATATTTATTTTTTAAGATACATTTGTACAGATTAGGTCACATATTTTTTTTTTTGGACAAAATTCGAAAACCGTGAATTTAAAGGTCAGTTCCAAAAAAATACTATAAAATACAAATACCACCACGGATTAAAAACGGTGAATTTGGTTATGCTGTACATGTATATCGATATTTCAAGGAGTAATCTCTCATCAGCAGCATTTTATTCAAAACATTGGAAGGTCAGAAACTAAAAGTTTCCCATGAAAAGTACAGAAAGCCTAAAGGTTTCAAACAAAATAATAAAGAATAAAAATCTTTTGCTCATATCATTTGTTTTTTTTTAAATTTGAATTATCAACTTGAAGACAGTTTTTAATGAAAAAAAGTTAATATTTAATAGATAAATTATGTCAGCACAAAACTCTTTCATACATCATATTATATACAGAAAATCTGGTTAAAAGTAATCAATTAAATTTCAATTATTATATCTTATACATCGGCGAAAATCCCCCAAAATTGGCAGAATAAGGGCTTCATAATAGTTTTTGTGGATAAGCTAGATCATTAACTAAAGTAATAGAAAAAAGGGTGAGTGTATACCTTGGGTACATGTTTTAATTTTCTAATATCCGCGCAATCTAAATGTTTTATGGAAGTTACATAAAAAAATCATATCATGCATGCAGATGCTGCATAAATATATCTGTATTTAATACACATGTATTCATCTATCACTTATATTATCATTTATTACTTATATTACTATAATTCTTATTTAATTACTTGAAATGACAATAAAAAATAGTTTTAATTGAAAGCAGTCAACACTTTAAGATATCCTTTTCATATCAATAAAATCAATTTTATTTTTTTATGCATACTTATATGTTTTCTTAAAGTAAATTGATCTTTTGTTTCAATGCATGTCCATTTATTGTTAAAATATGGCACATTTTAAGGGTCGTCTACAATAAAGCATTAAACTGAATTCTTTATTTCACAACAAAATAAAAGTGTAATGGTCTTCAAATTTAAAGATACATACGTAAAATGTGAATTCTCTGCGATTTATTGCATGTAGTTACGGACGTAAACTACCTGACTTGTTTACAGGCAAAGAAAAAAGTTAATTCACATCAGCAATAATATTAATTCACATCAGCAATAATAATCCCCAGGGAGTATATATTTATTGATTACTCACCTGACTAATCTTAAACTTAATTTAGAAACTATAAAACCTGTCAAGCCTTTGAAAGTTCCACCCTGGGAACCTTTAAAGCCTTAATTTATTTCTGATCTTCGTAAACATAAAAAATCTGAAACAAATCACCTGCTTATTCAACAAGATTATTCCGAAATTAAATCTAGATATCCTGGGTTTCTAACAGTTTATACAGATGGCTCTAAAGATGGCGACAGTGTTGCTGCTGCTGCTGTCTCAGGGAATAGCACGTCAACACAACGACTCCCGTCTGCTGCTTCCATTTTTACAGCTGAAGCGAGAGCCATTATTTTAGCGCTCAAATTGATTGATGCTTCTGAGCACGCTCAATTCTTTATCTGTTCCGATTCTCTTTCTTGTCTTTTGGCAATTCAGAACTGCAAATTAAAAAATCCACTAATCTCTAAAATTGTTTATATGGTTCATCAATTGATCAGAGGTGGCTTAGAATTGATTTTCCTATGGGTACCCAGTCACACTGGTATTCATGGGAATTCAGTTGTGGACAGGGTTGCAAATGAAGCCCTCCGTAAACCAGTGTCCAATTGTTTTATTCCTTATTCAGATTGTAGAAATACAATCCGAGTATATGTCCAAAGTTTATGCGACGAGGTTTGGGCTGCCGCTGAGCACAACACTTCATGAGCTCAAGCCACAGCTTTGGGAGAATCATGCTTTATTCCGATGCCGTCGAGACCAGGTAGTCATCACTAGAAGTCGTATATTCTAGAGTCACCCATGGCTACCTGATGACACAAGAGAAGGAGGTCCCGATGTGTATCCCTTGTGACGCACGGCATTCCTTGAGGCATGTTCTCCTCGACTGTGTTGATCTTGCTCCAATTCGCATGAAGTATTTTAACTGTGCATCCATGCACGATTTGTTTAGCGGCATCCCAGCCGATGCAATTTTATCCTTTTTAAAAGAAATCGGTCAGTATTCAAAATTATAGTTTTTGTAATCACCATTTGAAAGTTAATTTGTTGTCATCATATTTAGCTTATTTTTGTTAAGACCTTTGTTTTCTTATTGCTTTAAATGGTTTTATTGTTTTAGGGTGTTATTTTTTAATGATTATTTTATCTACGGTCTTTTGACTTTGTTTTATATTAACATGTTATTAACATAATTATATCAACTTGTTTATGTCCCGATGATGGCTGCAATATCGCCGACGGGACATAAAGCAACCAACAATCAATCAATCAATCATTTATTGATTACGGAGACCTTGTATTCAGGTGGAAAAAAAGAAAATTCACAACAAAATAAAACAATAAATTTACTACATGTAGTTAGACATATTTCACAGGTGTCGAAAGAAGTAAATTCGCAACAGCAATATAAATCCACAGGGAGCATCTGACGGCCTTCGATTTATTACATTTATTACAAAGGCCTCCCGAGCCCTGCAGGGACACAACAATGTCAAGGTAATAGACAATGGCCCTGTAGCATGTGTAGAGAGACACAGATACTTAAAACCCAGGTTTAAAATGAACATTTAAATGCAAATGAAGAAAGGAAGTCTAAAACAAATTCCCTGCAAAAATAAACAAATGACAGATACAAATGGCAAACAATAATAATTGTTATATAAATGTTTAGGACTTTTATAACTTAGTTGTAGATGATTCGGTATTGGGACTTGCAAGAATCTCCAGGAAGGAGCTTTTGGTTATGGCTCATGATGTAAAATACAACAAGGCCAACAGGTATGCAGCTTACCGCCACGAAAATACATGTACAAAATGAACCAACAGCAGAAACCAATGCTCCGCTCCTTCTAATGTCCTCGTTTGTGGTATGTCATAATACTCCAGCGAAAAACCTCTCCTTTTCAAAGCTGTGGGCGCTTACTTTCTGGTTATTTGTTTTTTAAAATAATTTGTCATCACTTGCTGATACAATCTTGCATGCTTTAGATTAAGATCGTGACCTCTTTCTAGCATGATAAGGTCAATCATGGCATATGTTGTTATTTTGATACATTGTTTTATGAAAATTATACTACTTGAAACAATAATTAAGATGTGATATTATGCAATAAAATATTCCGTTTTCTTGCAATCGGTTTCCCACCGAGTGCTTCGGCCATTTTTGTTGCCTCCTTCATTTCGCTATATTCATTTTTGAATTCCTTTCCGACCAAACAAAAGTTCATTACTTTTCGCGATAATGCCATGTTTTCTCTTAACATAGACTTAGCTTTAGAAGTGTCTCTAGTTATCTTAGTCAAAGCTGATAACCGTCTCTGGTAATTAATGCTGACATTAGGTTCGTCCTAAACAACAAATTGTTTTTTCTACTAGGTCAATCAGCTGGCGGATATCTAAACAATCTACATGCGCATGCTCATTACCATCTGCGTCGGGGACAGTATCAAAACTGTTCATTTTTTAGCCACAAGTGGGCGAGAGGGCCAATCGTCGTGAAAAGTCTGCTTTGTATCGATGTAAACGCTTTATCCAAAATCTTTTTGAGGGATCTGGGTTGTCCCTCTAAAATAGATATGACTAAAGGGTCCATCTTCTTAATGAAAAGAGTTCCATGATCCGGAACCGGGTTCTTAGAAGCGATGTTCACTGGACGCTAGCCAGTATGAGAATGAAGAAATGCACGTGGCTACATGCATTTAAGCTTTGGGATCGGCTAGCCAGGCTGTGAACGCATATTATGGCAGCAGGAGATAACACTGGAATATCTTGTTGAGGTTATGAAATGAAATTTCTTTATCGTTCTAATTGTTTTCTTAAGACTTTCCCTAAATACAACAAAATTTCATATGAATTTTCAGATCAATTTAACATTACATTTACATCCTTTTGCTTTCATTTACTGATGTTTAGCACAGAATTATGTACTGTTTCCATCTGTTTTAGATTCAATTTCACTGATCACATGCCCTGCTTGATTCACAAACAAGTAATTAAACTTTGGATAGCTCATAGATGGCTAATCCTGCTTCATATTGGACACTATATTGATTAAAAAAAATATGATATCTATCAGTAATGAAATTTAGCAGGCACATCTCAAAATCATGTTCTCGATTCATTATATTAAAATCCATCAAAACCCGTGCGTGTTCCGGGTGGCGAATATGCCCGCAGCAGCGCTAAGCTTGTCGGTAAAAGTCCACTAAAGAGCGCTCAGAAACCTGACATCGGGTCAGGCCGCTTTGCCCACAAAGCGACTGGGATGTGTGCCCCAGGTGGTTGAATGGGACAGCCCTGACATCGAGAGATGCGGGGTCGTCAGGCGATAATGCGGAAAACCTTACCGCAAACCATAGTGGTGCATCGTGTTGGGAAAAATGTCACGTTCCTCGCACGTTAAAGAACCCTGCTGCAGGTCACGGTAAGAGTAGGACCCGTAGGATCCCCATGCAGGAGGCTAAATTTTCCGTCCCTACCCATCGCTCCTTTTCCCAGTGGCAGTCAAAACTCTCCTACCCGATTGGCCTTGTGTCCCCATTTCCTCCACTTCATCATCATTTCATGTTCATTGTATCACCATTTTCATGTTCATCTCCCTGAAATAACCGAAATCGTGCTGCTTGGGAGTAAAGCAATGTGCTGCTTGGGAGTAAAGCAATAACTAACTAACTAACAAAATCTATCAAAAAGGGTTCAAGAGGCTTTGCGCTTTCAAGGACTCCCATTAAACACTTAGTTAAGTCAAATTATCTTCCCTGTATAACATCCAAGAGCAAAAAAATCTTCCTGAACATCTTTTTATCATTGACTAACTTCAAGTAAAGTTTCAACGAAAACAAGCCATTAAGGGTTAGTAGGCTAATCAGCTATTTTACAGACTGACAGTCACATTTCTACATTCCCTCAAAATAGTATAGGAATATAATATAACACATAAAAGCTGAATGATATTTATAACATCATAAACATTTGAAATGTAGGCTACAAATGGATAGAAGTTATACAATATGAATTTCGTACAAATATTTAAACACTCCAATCATAAAGATAAATAAAATTCCAATCAAGCCCTCATTTTGACTGTCCTTAAACATATTTCAATTATCAAATTCTATAGAAAGTTTGTAACAATTCTTGAAAATTCAGACATTTGCACCCCCTATTGAAATTGCTTCATTGTTCAAAGGCTTTACCCTTTTATGTGAAATTAGTTACATTTTTTTCAAAGATGAAAATGGCAAACATTCCAAAGGTCCCATCAGTGGTGCAAAGAAAAAATCAAGAATATTGATTCTCCAGAGTACCATTTACATTCAGAAAGATTGTATCTACATTTGAAATACAAATGACAACAAAGTTCCAGACAATAAATTTTGCTACGCCTGACGCGCGTTTCGTCTATTCAAGACTCATCAGAGGCGCTATACCAAAAATATTGAAAATGCCAAACACTGTATGAATATGAAGAGCATAAAACAGTATAACCAAAAATACCAAACTTGGGAACCAAATTATTACTAAGATATTCAACCTATGTCTGGGGTAGGAAGAACCGTAGGGTTTAGACAATTTTGAAATTTAGACGGATATTTATGAATGTTTAACACCAAATTGAAACTAAAACTTTTGTTTCAGTGACTTGAGGAACTTTTTATTCTAAACAAACTGAATTTGTATTTAAAAAAAAAGATTATTACAAAGTAACTAAAGACAATTCTTAACCGTTATTATTTATGTATTGTTTATTTGCCAGCGTATTCCTGAATTGCAAGCTCAAGGTCTTGTTTATTTTTTTCAGATAAAACAAATTTTTGTTTATTACAGATAGGTGCACACATAACCTGTACGGAAGTTAACATAAAGTTAACTTTGTGTCTGCTCATGTCTGCTAGCAGACATTCAAGTTTACTTGCGTTAACTCATGACTGGTCAAAGCAGACTTGTGACAGCTTTTTTTTATGACTGGTCATAACCAGTCATAAAATTATGACTGCTTTTTACAGACCAGTCATTGCAACAAGTCTGCTCTAACCAGACATATTTAATAATGCAAGATTTCATTTGATAAAAAAAACATCTTTTAACATAAATAAAATGAGTTTCAAATACAAGTTTGACTAAAGCGCATACAATTTGTCCTTTTACATTCCGTTTCTAAAACAGACATTTCACAAAGTTAACTTGACCAGACCTGTCATAATTGTGTGACTGCTTTTAATAGCAGACGTAGCTCAAAGCAGTCGCATGACCAGTTTCAAGTGAACTTGAAGTTAACTTGGTGTCTGCTTCTCAAGTTAACTTACCGTACAGGTTATGTGTGCACCCATCTGTACGTTACAAAAATGGTTTTAATGACATATTTCATATCAATTTTTTGAATGTCCTTTCTGTTGAGCTGGTATTCCAATTCTGGGAAAGTAAAAGACGGAGAAATTTTTCCTACACTGGATCTAGTAAATGTCAGCATATTGTCATCAAGAATTCCAAGATACATGTTGCTGTTGACCTATTCACTTTGAATAAATAAATTAATTGGCAAAATCTAAAGAAATTCGAACCATAGGTTTCTTTTTGTTTCAACATTTCCTATTTTGATCATTTAGAAGCTTGATTTATTTGATTAAATGTAAAACTAAAATGTTCAAAGGACTTTTAAGAGTTATCTACCTTAGGTGTTCTGTACCCCCTTTAAAAAATTGAAATTATGGAAAACTTTAATTAATTTTAAAAATCTTAACAGTATTGATTATATTTCTCAGTTTTAAGGTGGTACAGTGCTAAAGAAGTGAAATGTTATATTGATTATAAACGTGCAATGTACATTAAGGTTAATGAAGACACCTTGACTGAAAAGAAATCTGTCATTGACACTTTAATTTTTTTAGATATTGTTTTTTATTCTGTCAAACATTATCTTCATTCCTATGAGATAGAATAAAACCAAAAAAAAAATCTGTCACCAGCTTAGATTTTTTTCTAACATTCAACCATTGCTCATTTAGGGTCAGTAGTGACATGAATTATCTCAAGAGGTGAATGGTGGAATCTCTAAATAAATAAATATCTATCACTCATTTTAATGAATTCAAATATTTTTAATATTTTATTATTGTCTTGATGGCCATTTGTCTTTATTTAGTACAAAAGTCATGTATTTGATACCTGTCCTTAATTACCTTAAAACCAAAATATGAAAGAGATGCACTAAAATTTTTTCAGAGTTTAAGGAACAAATGAAGGTTGTCTTTATTATACATTTTATGTCATTATATGGAGATTTGTATAGTCATTGTAATTTAACCCTGAGTGAAAAAAAAGTAATACTTTTTTTAGATAGCTATTATTTCAGTATTTTAATTTCCCAGTCTGAAGTATTCACATTAAAGGGTATGAATATTGAGTACAAAACCAATTTTAACACAAATGGCTTACTGCATAGAAGATCCTGTTGGAATCGAACCAAGTTGTCAAGCAAGGGTTCAGTTGGAAAGCCAACTATAATCCCGAAAGCCCTCCCTATCAAAAACAACAGGTGACCATCAGTAGTCGTTTCTTGGTAAATTGTAATTTTTATAGACATGCAAGTTGTTTTTTTTTTTATCCAATACCTTATCACATGCACGAATGAAAAATAAAGAGTTGTGAAATAAGTGTACGCTTATAAGTGCACAGTATAAACGAGCACAAGGCCAGCAATTTTACTCTATGCATTACTCTATACATCCATTCTTCAAGGTTTTTGACAGTTGAATAATTATCAACCTTTTCATGGCTGATTTCAGATGTTTGGATACCAGCATCCAGACTTATATTTGGATGCCAGCATCCAGACTTATTGGGATGCCAGCATCCAGCCTTTTTTTTGAAGTCAGCATCCAGCCTTTTTTGAAGTCAGCATCCAGACTCATTGGGATGCCAGCATCCAAACAAATCTGGCTTTATACATCTATTTAAATTGGGATGCCAGCATCCAGACTCTGGGATGCTGGGACACATATTAGGAGGAAAGTATCTATGATTGCCGTATCCAGACCCAGTCTACTTGAATCAGTTTAAAAAACATTGGGATGCCAGCATCCAGACGTAATATTAGATGCCAACATTCGAATTAATATCAATTCCAGCATACAAATATTTTTTGACGCAAAAACAATCGTTCTTTGCTTTGTCAGCCGATGAATTTAATGTAGATGCAAAAAGTAACAGAAAGAACAAGCTATTGTTACAGAAAACATATCGTATGCTAATTAACGATTCTTCAATAAAATACACTCTTTTAAAATAAGATCTGCATAACACAACTGTTTTATTGTAATTCCTGTCATAAATCTACCGATTCAAAATCTTTTGAAGAAAAAACATAAAATGTGCATTTAAAATTTTTAAGCACACCAAAAAAAGTATTATCAGAATCTGCATTCAAACCACATCAATTAAAATAAAGACTCATTAGTTAACTTAGAATCCCCCAAATTAACCAAGATGCAACATGTATCAAAAATAGCTCAAACCTAAAAGAGAGTATCCAAAATTAGCTTAGAAATAAAGAAACGTAATATTTTTTTTCCAAAATTGATCAGAACACATGAAAAATATGAAAAACGGCATATGAGAATTTTAAATTTTAATTGAGAACCCATTTGAGGACAGGAGACTCAAAGACTTGATGTTGTCTTTTTTTGTTTATTGTCATACATGTATATATGTCACAAATCATTTAAATGTTGAATTCTTGACAAATAAAGATTACTATTGCTATTAAAAATTATTAACTTTAGTCCGAGATTGCTCATCAAAAACACGGGATTTAGCACAACAGTTTTGTTTTCTTCCGAGTTAAATTAAGCAACTTTATCATCATTATTGCATATATTTTTTGGTCTCAAATGAAACATTTGATTATTTAGAATAAAAATACAACATATTTTAAAGAAAAATATCTTGAATAAGTAAAGTAATCTAAAATTTGTACATTATTTTGCTGACCTTGAACTTGATGAAATTGATAAAGTTCAAGATCAGCTTTTAATTTTTTCTTATTATCAGGTTGTTTCTAGTAGTGATCCAGACATAACTAATCGATCAGATTGGTAATCAATCAATAATCGATCATTGTTGATCACTTATCGATTGATGACCCTTTATAATCAATCGATAATCGATCAAACTCTTCAAGGAGTTTGATCGATAAGTGATTGATTTTGATAAGTGATTGATATATGATCAAAAACTGATTGATGGCTGATTGATGAATTATTGATTAGTGATTGATTTTTGAACGATTGTAATTGGCTTTGACTTCAAGGTCATTTATGATGATATTAAGGACTATAGTCTTGTGTCGGCCAAAACTTTTTATACGACCTCAAAATTTTTGCGATCGTATTATGTTACGGCGATGTCGTCGTTGTCGTCGTCGTTGTTGTATGCATTTTTGTCACGCGCACACTCACTCCATATCATTTCATTTTTCTATATAGGTCTTTGTCTAGACTGATCATCAGATTTTAAAAAAAATTAAAGAAAATAGCATTGCGGTACAAATCAACAAGTTTAATTTAAAAAAGTAATATTTATGTTACAATGTGCTTATCTGAGTTTTTATTTTTTAATTTTTGATACTATTGACAGTTCCATATATCCCATGCTGTAGTCCTGGAGTAGTCGGATACTCTCAATGATGCTCATTTTTTTCCAACTGTAAAACAAATATATAAATATATATTAACTTATATGTTAAGGTTTCCTCCATTATCAAGTGAGTGAGTGAGTGAGTGAGTTGGTGTTTTACGCCCGTGCAACGCTATATAGGTTATTTACAGGCGATGAACATGAAAAGGATGATTAAATGAACATGAGATGATGATGATAAATGAAATATGGGGATGGGGTGGGACACAAAGGACCGGTAAATTTTGAAGAACCACAGGAAAAGGGGAGAGGTGGGTAGGGGCGGTAAATTTAGCCTATGTGGTGCACTACTTGGCGGTCCACAAAGGGGTCTTTTACGTGCATGAAGCGTGGCACTCTCCAAACACGTTGGCCCACTATGGTCGGCGGTCAGGGTTTCCGTATTATAGACCTGACAACCCCGCGGACGAGGGCCACCCTATTCAGCCACCTAGGGTACACACTTGGTCGCTCTGTGGGCTGAGCACTGACCCGACATCAGAATCCCAAGACCCTTAGTCGCCTCTTACGACAAGCTAGGCTCTGCTGCGGGCCTATTCGCCACCCGGGCCCCGCACGGGACTCCATTATCAAAATATCAAAATTATACATTAAAAGAAATCGATGTCACAGATATAACAAATCTCGCCTACGGTATTGAATTTTAATTTCAGCTATAAATGATAATGGTAAGTATAAAGGCGCGATTACTTTAAAGTAAGTCGCCTCCAAAACAGAAGAAGATATATTAACTTAGGACATACAGAGTTAATTTTGAAGAACCACAGGAAAAGGGGAGAGGTGGGTAGGGGCGGTAAATTTAGCCTATGTGGTGCACTACTTGGCGGTCCACAAAGGGGTCTTTTACGTGCATGAAGCGTGGCACTCTCCAAACACGTTGGCCCACTATGGTCGGCGGTCAGGCTCTGGCCAAATGTCTTAAAAATTGATGAGGGAGGGGTCATTCTAATCATCAAAAATGTAATATGATGTGTCTTTTACATTAAAACCAAAATATAGTGATGGAGGTGGTTTGTTCTTTTAATAGGTAAGGGGCCCTTTTTTCAACCATCAATAAGATGAGGGAGGGCCTGAGAACCAATAAATTTTATCTGTGTGGCCTTATTATTTTTACAATCTAATTAGTTACAAGAAATGAATATAAATTATTACATTTATATAATGCTACATATACTAAGCACACATGGTATTTTAAGAAGATTTTTTAAAATTATAGTGGCAATATATTCTGTCTTTTTCAAGTAGCACTTTATGATGGTATATTGCATGATCATAGTACATGAGTCAACACAAATTCTGCTAATGCGTTTTATCTATTTGTACCTGATATTGAACTCCCATATCCTTCAATTGACATTTTATGGTCATAAGTATTCCTTCATCGCACTTTATACCATACTGGCATGGCTGTTCCAAACCGCCTCCTCTATTCCAACGTCTTGGATCTGTACTGGCTATATCTTTCTCCAGGGATGGTTTGCTGAAGAGGACAAACTATTTAACTTTAATAATGAAAAATGTAATTTAGGTAGGGTTATACATCTTTATAACTTGAAATACTAGTATCAGGAAATTATTATACATTATTTTCATTATCAATGGCAATACTTAAATAAGTATTAAAAATGAAAGAAATAAATTAATTAAATTCAGGATAAGTTGCTTACTAGTTAATAAAACCTGAAAAGTAAATCTGAATTCAGAGAACAGTAAAACATGTGGTAAAAAAAATGTCTATATCAATCCAGCCTGGTTCACATTAATACAATCAATTTCACTATAAACATATGAGGCAGGATTATTATTATTAATTATTATCATTATTATTAATTAAAATAATTATATGTAATAACTTACCAAAGTATAGCATCACTTCTACCCAACACTCTGCCAACATTATGAAATAAATCCTGAAGACCTTTTGGTACACGGCCATACACTGAACAATTTGACATAACTGTAAAAGCTTTCTTGTCTATTGGATTATTAGGTTCGGGATAAACTGGCATACATTCAATTGTCACCTTTACTCCGCTTGCTTGTCTACCTTTGATTGCTGAATCTATCCACACAATCCATTGTGAAACATTTGAAGCAGCCATTTGCACCTAGCACACAACTTATATTAAATCAGGGATTAAAAGATCATGTAATGTCCAAGAATTTTCAAAACAAAATTACAAATCAATAGACAGTTGGCAATCAAAATAAATGCTTCCAAATTCTTGTAACTTAGTCCAGCTTAATTGATAACCTGCTGTGCCTACATGACCGTTAGTGAAATATTGAGACAAAGTGTAAAACTTTGACTGTGCTGGCTGAATATTATATTCATATTTGAATTAAATTTAAGTGAATTTATCTATGCTGACCAAGTATTTTACATGTTTTACATAATCCGGTTAAACTTAACAGCCTTATTGTTTTGTAATGACAAGTTGCTTGTTTGTTTAATTTCTTTTAATCGTGTTCACAGGTCTAGTCCATGTTTTACAATTTTCTTTTGAATTTTGTTGTGTGTGCAGTTTTCATTTGCTCCAATGTTTTATTTAATCACTCAAAGAGATGATGCTAACAAGCTTTTATTTCAAGAACAAATGGCCTTTTTTATATGACAATCTCTGCGACCATAATAGGCCCATTCACAGCTGTGTTGGTTGGTAAATTTGTAATTTGTATTAATAGCATGAATGGATCGACATGGTTTCTAATTAAATGAATATAGACAACTTTAAGATGAACTTGTATTAATAAATAATTCCAAGTTTACCCCCCCCCCCCAAAAAAAAAAAAAACAACAAAAATCTAAATTCTAAATGTCATGGAAGAAACAGAAAAGTAATAAAATTAACCTGGAATTAATTATCAAAGTTCAAGTCTAGGCCTCGGCCATTATCTAAACATAGTGCAAGAGTTTAATTACCATCAGCAGCTTAAGATAAATGGCTTTTTCAGAACAGTAGTACAATTGCTCTTCTTAACAGCAGGATCAAGAACTTAAATATAAAGATGAATTACATAAAGAATTTATTTTAAGATCTCTAATTTACATTTGCTGATTTTTTAAAACATTTAAAAGTTATTAACAAAAGTGTCCAATTCTTCTGGAATATTGTCTGGTGCTTTCTTTCCTGCTGGGAAATTCCTAGCTCTTTGGTTGTTAAACCATGTCCGCACTTGTTCGGTATTCAGGGATAATGTCTCTGCAATTAACTGTTGCTTTTTGGCTGACGGTTTATTGTCTTTCCTGAATAGCTTAACTAACACAGCCATCTGTACAGCTGTAAACTTTGTTGCCTTTTTACCTGACACTCGTGGTTTATCAGATCTAGAACTGTATGCTGAAAAAATGGAATGCAAATTGTATACTATTACATAATATACAACAAATATCTTCAAATAATGTTATAATCTATATATAATATTCAAAACAAGTTGCGTTTCTTCCTACTTATTCTATTTTTTCAGCGCTAGGAAACTCTTACTCTTATTTTATTATCAGATATGACAAAGGAAACATATTTTTGTGCTTGGCTTATATATCTGGCTTATATAAAACTGGATAACTTTCTTAATTTCATGATAGATCATATAGATTTATAAAGTCAATCATGATACAAGAAAATAAAAATGATATTTTTGAGTAAGTTACACTGAACAAAGGTGTCAGCATTGGTTTTTATTTTTATCAGAAAATGTTTAGTAACTATGTCATTAATGATTAATTAGTTTCTTTCGTTGTAACTAATGCACATGGTCGTTATCCTAGGTGCTGGATTTGGCTTCCTTGTTTAAATGTTCTGGTTTAGAGTACTTTTCGTTTTCAACAGTTTTGGTTATGACCTTCCTAGTTCTGATTTAATTGCTACTGAAGAGAGGTTACTCCTTGAAATATCGATATATAGCATATCCAAATTAACCGTTTATACCCCTAATGGTATCTGTATTTTTTTCCATATTGAACATATTGGGTATTGCTATAAATAATGTAATAAAAAAACAATGTTCCAGACAATAATTTTGCTATATAGAGGCAAACTGGGAAATCAAAACATGACTGCTTAATGTAATTTAATTACCTCGTTGTTGTGTAGCCAACTTCTGTGCCCTCTTTTGCTCTTCCTCGGAGGCCAGCCATTTTTCCATTTTTTCATAGATGAGCTTTCCTCCAGGGGTGAGGTCTTTGGATGTCTTTATCATTTTTGCCTTTGATAAAACTTCGCTGATTGTTGATTGGGTGCACTTCAGGACATGTTTTGCAAGAAATCTCTGTGAAAGTCCAAGTTTCTTTGCTTTCTTTTCAAACATTATAGCAATTGTTCCAACTTCCATAATTTCATTGTCAGATTCCGAATCATTAATTACATCTAGGTTTCCAGTTTCCTCAATATCTTCATTTTTATCGTCATTAACCCCATTCCCATTTTCTTCCCCATCATCAAAGTTTCCATCATAGATACAATTATCTTCAGAATTTTGCATTGGGGTACTAATTCCAGTTTCTTGTTCATCAGACGATGAGCTGTCTTCATTTTCTTGTTCATCAGACGATGAGCTGTCTTCATTTTCTTGTTCATCAGACGATGAGCTGTCTTCATTTTCTTGTCTATCAGATGCTGTTCCATTCAACTTATTGTCACTATTTTCATCTCTAGAAATTCTTTTAGGTTTTGCCAAAGCAGGAAGGCTACTATCTGAATCTTCTCCATTTGAATAGAAGTTTCCATTTGTCTCTTCAAATTCATTACAGCTTGACCCATCATTGCTTTGAACTTCAAACTCATTTGAAATTTCAGTTATTTGTAGGAAATCAAACTCGGACATTATTATAACCAGTATTAATCATCAAAATGCACTTCCTACACACAAACCATACAACAATCTAATCAAAGATAAAATTAACTCTAGAGGTCATTTGCAAGAGACCAAATGGGAGCAACACATAATATTTCTTAAATAACACTGTGCCCTGCTGTGAATTTTTACAATTCCAGACCAATTTATAACATGGTAGATGTTATGATAACACATCTGGTCCAAATAGCCAGGAAATAGCCACTGAAACGTTAGAAACCATTGATTAATCAAAATGGATAGAATTATCAGGATAATATTGCTTCTTAGTATTTTATATTTTTGCATTTTTATTGGACATGTGACACCTTCAAACATCGAAAAGTTGCAAACTGCTTTAAAATCATCAATTTACAAAAAGGATGTATTATTTCAAGAGAAAGCTGTCTTTTGTGTCCCGTGTGAAATTTCAATTGTACACGATAAAAATAGTCACACAAGCAACATATTACGGCATTTTACTTCGAATGCACACAAACTGAAAGCCCAATGGATTATACGGGAAGAATTTAGTTTTGATGGGAATATATCAACATTTAACATTAAGAATTTCAAACAAAAAAGAACACTTCTTACATATTTTGGAAGACCTAAAAAAACAGAAAAACAAGTAGATTCAGAAGTGGTAGGACATATTCCTATTTATACCCCTTCAAGAGTAATAATGGATGCAAAAAGTTTACTTTCCGAAATAAAATTGAAAGAGAAACTTGGTGAAGACATGGAACAGCAAATATCAAAAACAAAGAAAGTAAAAGCTAATGAATTAGTTTCTAACATTCAGCAGCAATACAAGGAATTGGTCAAAGACGAGGGTAATGACAACCATCATTTAGAGTTGTATATTCACAATATGGCTACCAATATTGCTCAACATTTTTCATGGAAGTGTGAAACTATGGTTAATGAAATACAAGCTAAAGAAGCTTTTATAACTAATACACATTTAACTAACAAACAAAATATTTTGGAAAAAGTGACTCAAATAGAAAATTTGGACATCACAGAATTTATGAATTCTCAATTTATGCAACAAATAGTTTCAGAAAAGCTCAATAATCTGTTAGAGATTCTGAATAGACAACATGAGCTTGAAATGACTTATACAACTGCTCAAATATGCCAATCTATAGAGAAAACTGTGACCGAAAAAGACTCTGTAGACAAAGATTTGTTCATTAAATTGTCTTTGTTGCTGCAAAAGGATGATAGTTTTTCCAAATTTCTTTGCGATATATTGAAAAACATGGACAAAAGTAGACCTACCTGGAGTGAATCGACAGCGAACCTATTAAGTCTTTTATTAAATTATGGCGGCCCAAAAGCTGTTGAATTGATGAAGCAAAATTTTGGTGGACCTAGTCTGTCAAGAGTGTACTTTCAGGCGAGACAAAATGTGCATATAAGTACAGAACTGAATAAGAAATGCTTCCAAAAAGCTTTTGAGTTTTATAGCAAACTTTACAAAAACTTTGAATTAAAATCAATCATGTTTACAAAAGCTGTTGATGCAACTCCAGTTTTACCTTTAATTCGAGTAAAAGGAAATGAGATTTTGGGATTTGCAACGAACGAAAGAATAATAGTTAATTCTGCAGATGATATAATTTCCTTATTCAAAGATGGAAGTCGTCACGTGAGGGCACAACAGACTTATGTCTTTGTTTTGGTCCCACTTCGATCAGATGTTCCTTATTTCATATTGGCAGCACCTCCAGTCGTAAAGGGAGAAAGTCAATACACAGCATTGATGTGGCTACAAAATTCAAAAACATGGGCCAGAGAATATAACTTAAACATATTCGGTTTGGGTGCGGATGGAGACTCTAAAATACGGTCATTTTATACAAACCGGTATTTGAAAGAAACTCACCACCTAAATGGTTATGATGGTGGAATAACAATTGAAAGGGATGATTTTGCATTTATCTTGCCCCCAAACAACGATCAGTGTATTGATTCTCCATTTCCAGACCCAAGACACTTATTGAAAAAATGGAGGAATCAGGCTTTGAATATCCGACGACTCTTAATAATGGGTGACAAACTGGTTCAGTTAGAGCATTTGATGGAATTGGCAGATCATGACGAATTCAAACATTCACTTGGGCTATGGAAGACAGACATAAGAGTAAATGACAAACAAAATGTAAATGCTGCTGTTAGACTTTTCAATGAAAATGTTCAAGACCATTTAAAACTGTTAGATGAAAGCAGATTCAAAGGAACTATTGCTTATCTAAAAATTGGACATGTAATGCACGAGTTATATTTTAACAAGGAACTATCATTGAGAACCAGAATAAGATATGCCTGGACAATGGTTCAATTTTGTCGTTTATGGAGAAGTTGGATATTACTTTCAAAATATGATACCGACAGAAATTTTATCAGCGATCAAACATACAGTGACATATTAATAGCAGGTCATTCTTTTATTTTAATGGCTAAAGTGCATATGCTATAGTCCGTTTGAGTGTTATAAATCAACGACAAATGGCTTGTAAATTTACGTCTTGCAAAATATTTTAACTATTTTAATATGTCATGACTTTTCAATGGCATACAAACTCAGGCAAAAAATTTCAAATTTTTTTCATGAATAATAAAAATGTTTTCCATAGACCTTAATAGTAAAAATGGACCAAAAATTCATAGAAATCTATGGGAGTACAACCTAGTGACCAGGAACAGCATTTGCTCGGTATACCTTTAAAAATCCTTTGTGGAGCTAATTGGTCATCTAATCTCCTATTGTTAGTCCTTTCAATTATGTTCAGGTGAGCCCAACAACTGGCTGTTCCGTCAGATAAACACACCATTTTAGGTGTTATTAAAATTGGTGAAATATTTAGCATTATACCATATGGAAAACTTTTTTGTTTTAGAAGATAACATCTTGGTTTTTGTTATCACAGTTCGTATGCTAATAAAAAGTTTATTTGTGTTTAAAAAATAAATTTTATTTCAGAGACAAAAAAATTTCAAAGAATTTTCGTTGATTTATAGAACTCAAATGGACTATACATTATGCTGATCAACCATTTGAGCCATGGACATGGGGTTCTAATGCATGTGAGGAAGTATTTTCTAAAAGCCGTTGTTTTGTTAGGACAAAAAACAACTTTTGCTATGCTGAATTCATAGATATTTGTAGAAGAATTCAAAAGGTAACTGAAACTGAATGTGAAATGAAACGAAATAAAAAGTGTATTTCTTCACAAGATATTGGTGTTTCTAGTGAAAATATTGATACTGCTATTTTTGAAGAATTACAACTTGCAGACAAGGTGGCTGTAAACTTGATTAGAGATGTTAATATAATAAGTGATTTATCAATTAAAGGAATAGTGGATACAAATTGGAACCTTAATCTGAAAACTTGGAACATAGAAAAACATATATTTTTCAGCAAAAATGATGATGAAATGGATATCTTATCTGCTGATGAAATAGAAAGTTTAGATGACCATGATATTTTGTGTACTGTAATTGCCAATGATGATGAATTGCTGCACAGTTCTGACCTGATAGACATAGCTTGTGATAATGACCAACATAACCAATATACTAGTGATTTCAATGTTCAAAATACTAAACAACTTGGACAAAAGGAGATAAACTCAGAGTCACATGAACTCCATCATTTACATGTTTCAAAACGTGCCAAGACTGATTCCATCTCTTTTGGTTCTTTGCAAGAAGCAAAGTCCGAAAGAGGTTCGCAAGATTCATCAGAAATCTTGAATGAACAAAACAGAAAAAACACACATATTATGTATAAAGGACACTGGTATCATATAAGTAGATTCGTTGCATGGGAACAAGGCAAATTTTATATGCCGAAACAATCCCGTCTTACAAGATTCTATGCTAGTTATGCTATTTTTGATAAATTCCTACCAGAAGTCAACAAAGATGAAACACTAAGAATTGATCATTCAATTGCTATGTGGGACCAAGGAAAATACTTATTTGGTATAGTTAAAAGAATTATTTTACCGTCTTCGAAAGGAAAATGTGCACATCCACATTTTTTTTGGAAGAAGCCAATAGAAGATAAATCTATTTGTATATCCGAATTTGCTATCCAACTGTTAGATGCTTTTGGTCAGAAAGATGCAGTTCCTTTTTAGTTGAAAACTTCAAAAAAGTTTCAATGGATATCGTCAAGACAATTTGTTCTAAGGATTACCTTTAAGGAGGAAAATGGATGTTTTATCTTAGACCCTGAAATCAGGCAGCAACTCATTGATGGTAAGTTCAAGTTCGCAAAATCTATACATCCAGGATACATGTGTAAAAAAAGACAAGCTCTATCTACATTGTATACATGTGTAAAAAAAGACAAGCTCTATTGAGCTTGTACTGTTATGGTTTCCTGCACAGTGATTAGGAAAATACGAGTAGATTGGGAAAACATGGTTGATATCAATCAAACTTAATATTGTTATTTTGAAAAAAAGATTAAAATATAAAATAACATGGATTAAACATGCTTATTATCTTAACATTTTTTAATTAAATTTGTTAGAAATTTAAAAATTTGAGCTTTTAAATTGACAAGCAAATGAACTTAGTTTGCAAGATAAAATATACCACACAAACATCATGAACATCATCGAGACATAATTTTGATAAAAAGAAAAAAAAAAAAAACAAAAGGTACTGACAGAAGCTGAATTCCACAATCAATAACCACAAAATATTATTAAAATGAATCGATAAAAAAGGGAATGGTTGAATTCAATTTCTTCCTTATTCATTGTTTCCTTTTCAAATCTATAAAGCTATGCCCTATCTGTTTAATTGACAGTTGTAACAATTGTTATAAAAATAAACCGACAATTAAGTGCATGAAAGAAGCAATGAGGTACAAATGTACCAAAAGGGTGTCTGAATAAGAAAAATAATAAATTTCAAGAATGAAAACAGCATAAACACAGGTCAACACACAAAATACAAAATTACTAATTAAAATAACAACGCAGACTCAAGTTGTAATTAGAGTGAAGCAGATCCTGCCTGTAATAGCACACCATTTGTCATGTTTGTGTTGCTAATGGTCAATTTAGCATGTCAAATCCAGTAAAAGAAGAAAAAACAACAAAGTCGTAAAACTTATTTATATACCTAATTACTGGTTACTACATGTATGTACAGCAATTTGATAGATGAATCCATTTCGATCTTTTTGGGGTTATTGTTCAATATTACTCTTCATTATTTGAATATAATCATGATAACGTTTGGCTTTTTAATATTTTAGTAGAGCGCCTCTGATGTGTTTTAAATAGACGAAACGCGCGTCGGAAGTAGCAAAAAAATTATTGTCCGAAATTTTGTTGTAATTTTTATTCCTGAACTAAAATATGTGCAGGTTTCATGTTGTATTCACTTAATTTTATACAGCTATTCCACATCTGAAGAAGAATGACTTGTTGGAGGAAAAGAAGAGACAAGAAGATAAAAAGAGGAAATTGGAGGAGAAAAAAGCCGGGCCACCAGAGAAAATGACAGGTTTAAAAAATAGTTTGAACACATCAGATATTCCTGGGATATTACAACACACATGCAGAACTGCATTGACACATTATTATCACGGGAAATATGTTGTGTTGTGGTAGAAATTGGGCAATACCATTGATATAATTCATTTTCTGTCAATAACAAAACCAAATCACGGGCAATTGTATCCACTTACATTGTGTTCTTCCTTGGTTACCAAATATGTAAATATGACCAATGAGATCATCACATTTTAACTGCATAATCAAATTCCCTACATTCCTCAAAGTGTTGTTATATACGATGCACTGTAGAGTACGATGTACAGCAAATACCAAGATAACATGTTTTACTTTTGTGGCAACCTATATTTATTAGAAATAAAGTTTAAAAAAAAAATCATTCATGTCATTGCATGCACACTTAATACCATAATTTTTTTTAGGAAGTTAAGCAGCGCAGTGTATTTTCATTATCCTTCTTAACACATGAAATGCATCTTTTTTTTATAGTTGAGATACTGAAGTCAATATTGAGAGACCACAGTATAAGGTTTACTAGTAAGGACAAAAAAGCTGATCTGGTGAAATTGGTAAAGGAAAAGGTAGCACATGCTAGAGATAGTGGTATGTTTTAAAATTTTAAGGGATTAAATTACAATTTTTTTTGTAATTAAAAGTTATTTAAAATAGATATTTTGAATATGAAAAAAAGTTTTCAAAAACATGGAGCCATTTTTAAGATACAAGCACCTAAAAATATGGCGGGAAAAAACTTCTCTAGATTTTTCATAGGAAATACATTGAAACTTCCTTTTCTGTTTAACTTGTAAATTGTAATTATAATTCGTTGAAATTTTGAAAAGATGTACTAATTAGTTCTGAACAAATATTAGGAAAACATGTTGGAAAATTTGTAATGCATTTAAATGGGTAAAAGCCGAGAATCCCGAAAATGTTCTATTTCTGAGTTCACATCCATAGACAGATTTTATAATTATAAAATCATGAAAACTTATTATCTAGAAGAAAAAAAACAACCAATATTTATGCAATTGCCAACATTAGAATGTATTACGTAAATAGAACATGTACTTAACTTTCTTTCTTTGACTGATTTTGTTTGTTTTGATTCAATTATTAACGTGATTCAGATTAAAATCTTAATTAACCATGGTGTCAATAATCATTTTTTCAGGGGCAGATCATCAGAGAAAAGTGCAGAAATTTAAGAAGAGAGGGAAAAAAATAAGAACAATAATTGTGAAGAACAAAAGAACAATATATCACAGCTATTACGGAATAGCATTTGATACAAGCAAACATTACTTATACACAATTTATTTATATTTGATGCATATTTTATGGGATTTATTTGGACTAATTATGTGCCTGCAACTGACAATTACCTACATGTTTTTGAATGTACTATGGACTTTTATTCTTCAGAAACATTTGACATGTGTAGCCGTCAATAACACAGTTTGTATAACAGATCATTGTACACAGGATTTTATTCAACCTCATATGTAATCCAACTTGTCCAGAAATTGAATGAGTTTCTTTCTTAGTATTCTTTTAAACATATGCAGCATGTCTAGATAGATAGGGACTGACAAATAAAAGAAATAATGCATTCACATTTTTTGATAATTTTGTAAGTGTATTTGTACTATTAAAGTGGCAAAGTTACATTTGACCCCTTTTGTTCCTCGATATTTCTTAGGAATTTCCGTGCAGATCATATTCCTTAATTATTTGGGCTTATATTGAATACATGTATATCATCCATTAGTTTTCATTTTGTCTTGTCTGCTGAGTGTGTATTTGAAATTTACACAATCACTAAAGTATAACCTGAATGTTTACCTATGAATAATTGGTGCAAATCCATCATATTACCCAGGGTATAACAAGAAATTGCATTTATTGTCATGCTAAGCACACCCCACAACTCGTTTGAACAAATTATTCGGGTCAGCAAACAGCAAAAAGTATCCAAACCAAATATGAAAGACACTGTACGACTCATTATAGTGAAGGTGTATATAAATCATTTATCGATTGCTTGTCAATCAATTATCAATCACATATAAATCATTTATCAATCACTAATCAAAATCAATCACTAATCGATCAAACTCCTTGAAGAGTTTGATCGATTATCGATTGATTATAAAGGGTCATCAATCGATAAGTGATCAACAATGATCGATTATTGATTGATTACCAATCTGATCGATTAGTTATGTCTGGTAGTGATATACTTTGAAAGTATTAATTTAGTCTTGTTTTGCATCACCCATTTTACAAATGACTGATGTAAGAGTTATTTTTACATTTTGAAAGCGGCACCAGCTTGCTGGAAAAGATGCCGAGGACGTCAGAGCAGAGTGGTTGGGAGCATGTCACTAAGAAAACGTTCGGGTTACGTAGTTATTAGGTAAAAGCTTAAATCTTCAGGGCTGTAGTATTTTGGAAATGACCCGATTCCGGTTTTCGTTTTATAATTTGCTTGTAATAGCGTCGTCAATGAAATAATTTAAATGTTTTAGGTAAGGGACGGACAATTTGAAAGGAGTGCCTTGGTTTTTTGTTTGGAAGCCGGTCTCATATAAATTTAGAAAGTCTCTTTTAATCACGTGTTTCTCAAAAAGGTAAGGGGGGCGACTATTTGATTTTTATGGAGGGGGGGGCAATGGTGAAATGTTACATTCTGTTTACATTTTAAATGAAATTTTTTTTCAAAAGGAGATGAAATAGCAGTTGGCTCAACTTGGATCAAAGTTATTACAAAAACAGATAAGTATTTAAATTTCTTGCTAAAAAATTTCAAAATCAGACCAAAAGTAAAAAAAAATTGATTTCAACCCCTTTCGGCCCCTAATTATGTAACGGGTGAAAAAGGGGGGTTGCAAAAATTTAATCTAAATTTTGGATTCGCTACTTGACAAGATAAAAAAATAATTTTCAAAATCTGAACCAAAAAAAAAATGTTGGCCCCTAGGCTAATTTCGTACCGAGTGAAAAAGGGGGGGTTGCAAAATTTCATCAGGCTTGTTTTATGGCAAGGAAAATCCTTGACAAATTTCATAGCAATTGGCTAACTAGGACTAAAGTTATTGTAGGATCAAATAAAATATTTGAATTCTTTGCCCCTTTTTGGCCCCTTATTTCTAAACGAAAAAAAGGGGGAATCCCAAAATCAATCCCATCCATCCTTTTATGGTAAGGAACATCACTGCCAAATTACAAAGCAATCGAATAACTAAAACTTAAGTTATTGTGGGACATATTTTGGAGACACCAAACAAACAATATTTTAATTTAAGGCTCATCTTATCAAAAAAAAAAACCAAACAAGAGTCTTTTAGGAGCCTGAATCGCTCACCTGACTCCAATGACTTAATGTAACCATATTGTTCATTGCAAACAGCTCATCATGACAATAAAACCATTGGAAAGCTCTATTAAACGGAACATTTGAAAAAGCAATCGTGTGGCACAATTTCCAATGGTACACAATCTTACACAATCTATGTTTCACATACAATCCACTATTTTTGGCATTTAAGGGGTCATGACCCCTATTAGTCCTCTGAAAATTTAGCCCTAATGAACAATTATGTAGATCTCATTTAGCTGAACATTTAAGGAAGCAAAACATTTTCCCCATCTTCTATCGTTCACAACCTGTAAGGCTAAAACCACTATTTTTTGGTGTTTAATGGGCCACAACCCTTAAAAGGGGTCATGTGACAATTTCAACCTAATGGACAATTTTGTAGATCGCAGGTACGTTAATGACGTTCCGCAAGAATTTATACAAAATCGATGTTCAATTGAACGATACTTTGAAACTTATTTTTTCAGTATTATAATGGTCATATACAATATTAAATAAAAATATTCAAGCGTCCATTAGTATCACTTTCATTTCTGCTATTTTTCACTTTTCGGAAACATCAAAATGTCACGTGACCGGCAAGAGGGGTAACTTAATGAAATTTCATTAAAAGCACATTTGACTACCTTTTACACTGGACGGATTTTTTTCAAATTTGGCACAGTGATGGAGGAAACCGCCTAGTATAAGAAAAGTTCTGGCCCATTACTCAATTCTGGTTTGAAATATTTTTAAAATTAAATTTAAGGGGCAGAAAATGGAAAATGGGCATTAGTTTGCGAATTAATGTTATTTTTTGTTCAAAATGTATGGATTTGATAATCGGGCCAGCACTTTTTGAAAACTACATCATTTTCTGAATTCGACTAAGCAAGTTTTATTTTGGAAGACCATTCCTAAAAGGTAGTCATTTTCATCTAAAGATAGCATGTAACGCCGTGATTTGTCACCGTCGTTTACGTCAAACACTCAGGTGACGTCATAAGGGAGTTAACCCAAGTCAAGGGTATTTTCAATTTTAGACAAATAAAGAACGTTGTCCGCTTTCCCCGGTGATAACTTAATAACTTGAATTGTACTGGATTTTTTTAAGTGCCAAGTGACATAAAATATTGAGCGGGTCAATAAAAGAAGTGCTATTAAAATGCCAAACCTTCTATAACGCTTCACAAAAACGTTAAATGAAACCGATAACCAACTAGACTCTATTATTTTTTGCCTGCAATTTTCTCTCTCCTTTTTAGATGTCCTTTTAAAAAGATCGTAGTGATCTGTAAACTCTAATATCAATATGTTTAATTTCATGTTTTTATCCGCACTACGGCAATATTCGTGTGTCTAGCACCTAAAAAAAAGAGGGGGCTTATTCTGTACACAACTTCAAAGAAATATTGCCCCGATATGTTTATAAAATCTTGCTCCAATCTTACTTATTACATGTACTAGTACTACTAACATACACAAAGCAGAAAGCAAAAATTCCCTTGTTATATGATTGTCCCGTGCGGGGCCCGGGTGGCGAATAGGCCCGCAGCAGAGCCTAGCTTGTCGTAAGAGGCGACTAAGGGTCTTGGGATTCCGACGTCGGGTCGGTGCTCAGCCCACAGAGCGACCAAGTGTGTACCCTAGGTGGCTGAATAGGGTAGCCCTCGTCCGCGGGGGTTGTCAGGTCTATAATACGGAAACCCTGACCGCCGACCATAGTGGGCCAACGTGTGTGGAGAGTGCCACGCTTCATGCACGTAAAAGACCCCTTTGTGGACCGCCCAGTAGTGCAACACATAGGCTAAATTTTCCGACCCTACCCACCTCTCCCCTTTTTCCTGTGGTTCTTCAAAATTTACCGGTCCTTTGTTTCCCACCCCATCCCCATATTTCATTTATCATCATCATTTCATGTTCATTTTATCATCCTTTTCATGTTCATCGCCTGTAAATAACCTATATAGCGTTGCACGGGCGTAAAACACCAACTCACTCACTCACTCATGTTATATGATTGGTTGCTTTGTTAAGAAAATAATAGAAATTTCAAGTTATTTTGGCCTAACAAGTTGAAGAAGAAACAACATAAATTTCAACACATACAAACTTGAGTTCGCGTTGCTGAATGCGGTTTTGTTATGTGTGTGTGTTTTATGTTGTTATGTGGTTTGTTTTGTTGTGATGATTTTTTGTCTGCCGGTTTTGTCTTTGTCTTCACGGTTTTATGATACTGATTACCCCTTTGCTACACCTTTGCAAAAAAAAATGTATTTTATATTAACAATCCCAATATTGCAAGTTCACATTCTATAAACTAAAAAAGTCATAATATTTAACCCATGCAATATTTGTATTATCAGGTGTACAATTTTATTATCTTACAAATGAAGCAAAGAGTTTCACACCATGAAATGACATTATATAAACTGTACATGTGGCTAAGATCTTATCCTTACGATATTCTTAGAGTAAGTTATATTTTGTTCAAATCAAACTTGTCCTTTAAGTTTTACTAACTGAGAGTTATGTTGAGTTTCAATTTCAGCAAATTGGCCAGCAAAGAGGCTAAGAGTCTATAATTTTCATGTAATAACCAAAAGCATTTTAGAAAAAAAATAACACAAAGATATAAAATCTGAGAAATGGGCATGATTTTTCTTCTTTAAATTGTCAAATATAGCTTTACACATTATTATTTCTCGTGAAAATAAAACAGTGTTACACAAAACTAACCTGCTTGTATTTTTCTGTTATTTCTGGCGGTCCTGAGCGGCATGGCAAATGATCACCACATGTATCGTTTTTATGTCAAACATGTTGAACACTGACATGACTGGGTCGGAGGTCAGCAAGGTTTAACGAATTCACGACAACATCGGCAATAAAATATTTGGAGTTTTATTGTCTTATGTAGTCTGACATAATTATTTACAGTTATCCAAACCCATTATATTTTATTAGTATTACTCAATAATTAGAAAAACCCGAATAGAAGAATTTTCTATTGGAAATTAAGTCCCGCCCCGTTTACCTTATTTGGCAAATCAGACGAAATTTGATACCTCATTTCTTAAATCGGATTAAGCACCCCGAAGATCGACATCGATTGTTTTAGAATTTTACCACATGATGGATCATAAAATATATAATTTGAGAATTGCTGCTCATTCTTTTGTATTTTTGAAAATTATTACAAAAAATTGATATCAAGATGAAAAACACAGTTTTTCTCATTCTGATTTACCCTTTTCGTCCAAAAATTAATTTTTTTCTTAACCTTATCAACAATGAGCACCTAAATCCAAATAAATTGATGAAGAACGAACCCAAATAAATGATTTTTAATCAATTCGATGGTGCTTTTCGGGGTGCTAAACTTCAGTTTCCAAAATCCGAGAAAAGTCATGTTGCAGACAAAATGGTTGCCATGGATACTTATTTATGGTACTATATGAGCAGTATTTTAACGCATTTACATATTTTCTAAATACATATCAAATTCCTGTTCATTTCGATAAAAAATAACTTTATAATTGATTTTTAATTTTTTATGTTTTAAAGGGTTGGGAAACGGACGACTTTCTGGAAAAGTGCATTAACCAACCTGCGCATGCAATTAGGTTTAAGTTATAAAATGACATTCAGGAGTAAAGTTAAAAATATTTTTTTACGTACATATTATTAAAACTGTTATCATGATTGTGAGTTTATTAGGAACAAAGCCAAAGTCTTAAAAGGACCTGGAGATTTTCTTAAACTGTTTCTAACAGAAGCTTTTCTTCTGTCTATATGCATTGCAACAAATGCATATGCAGAAAGCCTCATTGGACAAGGACAAAACAAGTCTTATGCAGTTGGCGGAGAGTGGGCAAGGATAAATGTTGAAGAGCTAAGGCAGTAAGACTTTGATTTAAAGTATTGATTTTTGTAATTCATTTTGGTAAGAAAAGACCCAAATAAAGTTGAAATTGACTTTATTTACAAGATTAAATGTAAAAAAAATTCACAAAGTTTTAGCTTATACTATGTAAGTCAGCAGTTTCTTTTTTTTCTAACAATTTTGTTTATAATGTAGTTGTAGTTGTGGCTTACAAGCTAGACATTTTTATGCCTCGTCTACGAAAGTATGGGGCATATAGTGTTCTGGTCCCTTCGTCTGTGCCAAATGTTGCAAGATGGGACATTATGTCTCTTGGACATAGTCTTGTTTGTTTCATTTCTTGCTCCCATCAATCACACCTCAGATCAGCCTCAGTGCTTTAGCCGAGATCTCAAAAAAAATTAGTCGGATCGTTTTTGAAATTTTATAGAACTATTTGGACTAAACAAAGACCAATTTTTGCAGGAATATCAACTATTTGTAGATCAGGAGTTGCAGGCTAATAACTCAAAATAATATATACTAATTCTATTTTTGAGTCATGATTTCCTATTTTGCAGATTTTATATACTTATTCTATGTTTGAGTCATGATTTCCTATTTTGCAGATTTATCGGCATTATAATCTACATGTCTGTGGTGAAGTACCAAAAAATTGACAGATACTGGTCCACTGATAATCTGTATGCCAATAATCCTGTTCCCAAGGTCATGTCAAGAACCAGATTTCAAGCAATTCTATCATTTATTCAAGTGACTCCTCCAGCTGACTTGGACAATAAAGGTTTGTGTAATCAACCCAGAACGATTTCAATATTTAAAATATTTTTTTTATTTGATAGAAACCGTATAAATTTTCGAACACTTACATATTATATTTCCTTGTATTTTAAAGATAAAAATTTAACAAGTTTAGCACATTTCCTCCAGAAGACACTGTCTTTGAGGGTTCGATTCCCCCCCCCAAGCTTATTTCAGATTATTGGTAAAAGTGGGCAGATTGCATGGTGGCCCCAGGCAGTGTTTTTAGGATGTTAATAAAAATGTCTGTAAATTATTTTCAATAAAAAATACATATTTTATGTATTAAATGCATAAAAGATCAAAAGACTATGTGCAGATTTGTTTGTTGCAGATGAAAAATTGAGAAGAATAAGCCCAATGATAGACCATGTGCGGCAGTTATCAAAAGAATTTTATCAGCCAAGAAGAGATGTTGCAGTTGATGAGCGGATGGTGGCTTCAAAGCACCAGTATTCTGGAATTAGACAATTTATTAAGGACAAACCTTGTAGATTTGGATTTAAGTTATGGGTTTTGGCATGTAACAGCACTGGTTACACTTTTGATTTTTTTGTTTATTTGGGTAAGAAAAGAGCTACTTTTGAAGACAAATCAAAGGGCATAGGATATAATGTTGCATATACTTTATGTAAACCATTATTTGGTCAGGGGTATAAGTTGTTTACAGATTGTTTTTATACCTCTTTAACACTTGGTAAAGCTCTTTTTTTAGAAAAGGTGTATATAATTGGTGTCATAAAATCTAATAGCACATCTATGCCAGATGAACAAGGGGTTGCACTAAGTCGTGCTAAGCATACCCCCACTCGGCCATTCAGAAAACAGGAAGTAGATGACCGACTGACCTGGAAAGAGGAGGCACGGTACAACTCATCATGCTAAAGCTGTATACCAAATTTGAAATCAATCCATCCAGTAGAAGCCGAGAAATCTGTTACGAAAAATTGTCTATTTTTGACCCATAAAAAGTCTAAGTCAGCTCGGAAAACAGAAAGTAGATGATGGACTGACCTGGAAAGGGGAGGCACGGTATAACTAATCATACTGAAGCTGTGTACCAAATTTGAAACCAATCCATCCAGTAGAAGCCGAGAAATCTGTTACGAAAAATTTCACTTTTCAAATTTTTTACCCATAAAAGTCTAAGTCGGCTCGAAAAACAGGAAGTAGACGATGGACTGACCTGGAAAGGGGAGGCACGGTATAACTCATCATGCTGAAGCTGTGTGCCAAATTTGAAACCAATCCATCCAGTAGAAGCCGAGAAATCTGTTACGAAAAATTTCACATTCCAAATTTTTTTCCCCTAAAAAAGTCTTAAGTCGGCTTGGAAAACAGGAAGTAGATGATGGACTGACCTGGAAAGGATAGGCATAGTATAACTCGTCATGCTGAAGCTGTGTACCAAATTTGAAACCAATCTATCCAGTCGAAGCAGAGAAATTGAACCGGACGGACAGACGGACGGACAAGGTGATTGCAATATAGCCCCCTCTCTTACGAGTGGGGGTATAATTTAAGGACTGGAAAGAGTGGGAAAAGTGTGTATCCAGGGGAGACTTTAGGTGGCATAGAAATGATAACTTTTTATTTGTTCAATGGAAAGACACTAAAACTGTTACTTTTATGTCCCCATTACATTGTGGCTCTTCAACAACTACTTGTGAACGCACAGTTAAGTCTAGAGTTACTTGGTCAAAAAAAGCTTTAGTTCAACCACAAGTTGCTAATGATTATAATAAATGTATGGGTGCAGTAGATCTTTCTAACCAGTACTTGAATAAGTATCCAAGTTACATTCGTACCCAATACCACTGGTGGAAAGTTCTTTTCTTTCACATGATTGATATTTGTATTGTAAATTCTTATATTCTTTACCAGGAGTTTATGTCCTATAAGAATGTTCCTTCTGAATGTCCTGGACAGTTTGAGTATAGGGAAGCATTGGCAACCCTTTTGATGGATGTAAATAATGATAAACCAGATGCTTCTCTTTGTTTACCAGAATTTTTAGAGCAAAGATATGATTGTGTCTATTGTAATGCAAAAGCTATTCTTGAAGGAAACAAAACTCCAAGTTATAAAACCTATGTTTGCTGTAGGTCATGTCAAGTTAGTCTTTGTTTAACAAAAGAAAGAAATTGTTTTAGATTGTGGCATTTGCCAGAGGGGTCAGATGTTAAGCACTGTGCACAGCAATCCTGTAAAAAAAGAAAATGTTTTGAATAAGTTTATATATAAGTAAAACATAAATGACAATATGCTTGTTACTACTTCCAATTGAGATATATGTTGTTTATTTTATTCTAATTAAGTCACATTTTCTTGAACTATATTAGGTAGAGTTTATTAACTAATTGTATGTTAAAATACATTTTGTTCAATTATATGAATAAAACCATCATTTATGTATGTTTTTATTTTCAGATATAAAGAGTTTTCTTATACAGAAAATGTGAAGCATGTTTTGCAAGTCAAAACATATTCCATCAGTTTACTAGACAGTGTTAACTGTTACCTAAAGGTGTTTGCGAAACAAGCAGAAACAGTACTTTGTTCTTAATAGTAAAATAAATATAAAAAAAACACAAGAAGATAATATTAATTAAAAGCAAATGAAACGGTCAATATGATTGGAATAAAGAAAAAAATTACTTTCTAAATACAGGTCACATTTAATTTACACATTCATTATACTGTATGTACTTCATCTATAAATACTGAAATGCTATATTTGTACCCTATTATTTGGTTCTTTTTACCATTTATGGTATATTGTCCCTATAAACCAGTATTTTGCATGTCAATTTGAACTTGAATGAAAAAAATCCCAAACTTGCTCAATTACATTCTTATTATTTCATACATTATGTTGTTGCCATGGCAACTGTTGGTCCGTTACCATGGTAACCTTTGCTTTTTCACCAATATTTATACTTAGGGGAGTTATTTATTTTAAGGTAAGTAGTTACAAGTGATAAAGAAGAATATAATTAAATAAAATTTCTGAAATAGTGCAAAAGTACTTGAAAACGATGAAAAATCACGCAAAAAACTACCTTCCAGCAAACTCGTTATCCAAGAAAAAAACACAGATTTACAAAAATGTTCTGTAAATTGTTGTTTAGTACAAGGATCTTATATAATAACCTATTCAAAAATCACCCCAGTTATACCTATTTGCTCTTTCCTTTGTCAAAATGAGAAAACTAATACAAAATAATAACATTTTACAACACAATTTCATATCTTGTTACCAATTTCAAGATGGCCGCACATAGCAACTGTTGCCATGGAAACTAATTTTCACCCAGGTAATCAAAGTATAACTATTCAGCTTTCTTGTGATATATAACATGCAATATTTGAAAAACAGAACTTAACTTAAGAAATGATTTCATAAAGTGTATAACATTTCATGAAAAACCTCCAAAAAAGTCCCGGTAGAGAAAGGGTTAAGGGGCTGTAACCCCTATAAGGGATCATCTGACAACTTCGACCAAATATGTACTTTTGTAGAACTTTTGATGCTGAAGCAGTAGGGTGGCATCATATTTCATCTATCTCTTACACTTTTTGATTTACAAGCCAAAAACAGTAGTCTGACCCCCCTGGTCTATTTTTAGTAACGGTGGCCATGTTTTTTGGCATTTCAAAAATCAAAACACAAGTTTGGTGCAGGATACCCTAAGGATCATTCATACCAAGTATCATTAAATTCTGTAATTCTGTTCAGTAGTTTCAGAGGAGAAGATTTTTGAAAATTGTTAACAGACGACGACAGACGACGACGGACGCCAAGTGATGGCAATAGCTCACATGGACATTTGGTCCAGGTGAGCTAAAAACTGATCGAGAAGTTAGAGGAAGAAGTAAAACAACTAAAGAAAAAGTGCACCTCTTTGAAACACAATGAGACAGAAACCGTAGGCGTAGAGGATGAACTTATTCTTTTCAACTACAAGAATAGTTCAGATGTGAAGAAAATCATAAGAAACAAAAGTGACTTTCAGTCATGTGTTAAAGATGTTTCCTATTAAATTTTGGAGAGAACTATCTTATTGATCACAGTATAAAAGGACGAAAAGCCTATGCCAAGCACGAAGTCAAGCCAGCTATAGATAGGCCTACATATGATTGTGTGACAATAACAATTTTAGAAAAGTTTCCTGATAGATGTGAAAAAGATATCATAGCAAAATTACAAAATGTTCAAAAGGCTATCAGGCTTAAAAATGCATCTGCAAATAAGTAAATAAATGTATGATTATCACTTTGTTCCATTAGATTTTACTTGTCTTTAGTTTAAAAATAGATCTGAAAATACATATTTTAAGAAATCTACTGTAAATTCATATCTAACAGCTATCATGATTAAAAAATATTTCAAACTAACTTCTGTATTTTCTTTTGGACGAAAGAATGGTTATTCTAGAATATTCCTTAAAATTCAACTCTCATCCAAAACGTCGAATTTTGAATTGTCGTTTTTTCTAGTTTCTCCTTCTATTGGCTCATTTTGCAGTGTGCACACTTACCAATAGTTGACTCATCATCATCATTGATATCAAATGACTTTTTACAGTTGTTACATTTATAGGAGATCTTAACGTGGCAATGCTGTATTTGTATGTTCTTGTTTTGAGTGCGTAGTTGTTGAATGTCGTCAGTTACATTATCTAGCTTAAGCTGCAAGTGTTTCCTTGAACTGAACATGTAGTATATCTGGGACTGGACTTAGCTCTTCATACAACAACAACTCCATTGATGATGTCTCATCTGCTATAATTACAGACCTCTTTGTTTTAGGACCCCAGCCAAAATCTACTGTTTCCTGTTGACCAAAAAAACAACAACTTTTGCTAATACTGTTCCCTGGATAATAAAAAAAAACAACAAGAGCACATGAATAGTAGTTGAAAAATGATTTGAATTCGATTTATATTAAGTGAAGTTTTTTGTATTAATATTTTGAATATGGTATTGAATATTCCATTTTCCTGAGGCGGGGTTCTCTTAGCCATTTTTTTCTTTGCATAAATAGAATGGCGGGAAATTGATGAGGAATACAAATGACAACAAAGTTCCAGACAATAAATTTTGCTACGCCTGACGCGCGTTTCGTCTATTCAAGACTCATCAGAGGCGCTCTACCAAAAATATTGAAAATGCCAAACACACCTTATGTTAAGAGGTTTAACTAATTGCCATCAGTCAAATTTTTTTTCATGCGTAGTCCATAACGTACCATGAGAAAATTATTCTCTTTTGTAATTTTCTCAGATAAATATCCTAACACTAATGTAAATACGCTATGATATGGTACGTTAGAAAATTATTCTCTTTTGTAATCCCCCGTGCGGGAACCGGGTGTGAAAAGAATAGTCCCGCAGCCGCCCGTAAAGCTTGTCGTAAGAAGCGACTAAACGGGACAACATGTTTGCCGTGTGATACACTTAGGGATAGGGTTAGTACAAAATCATACAATTCGGGTTAGGGTCGATGAAAACACAAAATAAGGGGTAGGGGTTAGTATATAAAATGCATTTATGATAAGGGTTAGTACAAAAACGTACAATTAGGGTTAGGGTTATTGGAAAACATATAATTACGATTATGGTTAGTATCAAACACACAACTAGGGTAAGGGGTTAGCATATTATGATACACTTACGGTTAGATTGGTATAAAATCATAGAATTAGGGTTAGGGTCGATGAAAACACAAAATAAGTGGTAGGGTTACTACAAAAAATGCATTTATGATAAGGGTTTGTATAAAAACGTTCAATTAGGGTTAGGGTTAGTGTAAAACATATAATTAGGGTTAGGGTTAGTATAAAACACAAAACTAGGGTTAGGGGTTAGCATATTAAGATACACTTAGGGTTAGGGCTATTACAAAATCATACAATTAGGGTAAGGGTCGATGAAAACACAAAAATTAGGGGTAGGGGTTAGTAAAAAGAGATACAGTGCAGGTAAAGGTTACTACATAAACGTACAATTAGGGTAGGGTTAGTGTAAAACATATAATTAGGGTTAGGTTTAGTATAAAACACACAATTAGGGTTAAGGGTTAGCATATTATGATGCACATAGGGCTAGGGTTAGTACAAAATAATACAATCATGGTTTGGGTCGATGAAAACTAAAAAAAAGGGTAGGGGTTAGTACAAAGATATACAGTTTAGGTCAAGGATAGTACATAAACGTACAATTAGGGTTAGGGTTAATGTAAAACATATAATTAGGGTAGCTTTAGTATAAAACACACAATTAGGGTTAGGGGTTAGCATATTAAGATACACTTAGGGTTAGGGTTAGTATAAAATCATACAATTAGGGTAAGGGTCGATGAAAACACAAAAAGAAGGGGTAGAGGGTAGTAGAAAGAGATACAGTTCAGGTAAAGGTTAGTACATCAATATACAATTAGGGTTAGGGTTAGGGTAAAACATATAATTAGGGTTAGGTTTAGTATAAAACACTTAATTAGGGTTAGGGGTTAGCATATTAAGATACACTTAGGGTTAGGGTTAGTACATTATCATACAATTAGGGTTAGGGTCGATGAAAACACAAAATAAGTGGTAGGGATTAGTACAAAGTATTACAGGTTAGGTAAAGGATAGTAAAAAAAACGTACAATTAGGGTTAGGGTTAGTGTAAAACATATAATTACGGTTAGGGTTAGTATCAAACACATAACTAGGGTAAGGGGTTAGCATCTTGAGATACACTTAGGGTTAGATTGGTATAAAATCATAAAATTAGGGTTAGGGTCGATGAAAACACAAAATAAATGGTAGGGTTACTTCATAAAATGCATTTATGATAAGGGTTTGTATAAAAACGTACAATTAGGGTTAGGGTTAGTGTAAAACATATAATTAGGGTTAGGGTTAGTATAAAACACACAAACTAGGGTTAGGGGTTAGCATATTAAGATACACCAAGGGTTAGGGCTAGTACAAAATCATACAATTAGGGTTAGGGTCGATGAAAACACCAAAATAAGGGGTAGGGGTTAGTAAAAAGAGTGGAGTGCAGGTAAAGGTTACTACATAAACGTACAATTAGGGTTAGGGTTAGTGTAAAACAAAACACACAATTAGGGTTAGGGGTTAGCATATTATGATACACTTAGGGTTAGGGTTAGTATAAAATCATACAATTAGGGTTAGGTTCGATGAAAACACAAAATAAGTGGTAGGGGTTAGTACAAAGAATTACAGGTTAGGTATAGGATAGTAAAAAAACGTACACATAGGGTTAGGGTTAGTACAAAATCATAAAATTATGGTTTGGTTCGATGAAAACTAAAAAAAGGGGGTAGGAGTAAGTAAATAGAGATACAGTTTTGGTCAAGGATAGTACATAAACGTACAATTAGGGTTAGGGTTAATGTAAAACATATAATTAGGGTAGGTTTAGTATAAAACACACAATTAGGGATAGGGATTGCCATATTAGGATACACTTAAGGTTAGGGTTAGTATAAAATCATACAATTAGGGTTACTGTCGATCAAAACACAAAATGAGTGGTAGGGGTTAGTACAAAAAAATGCATTTATCATAAGGGTTAGTACAAAAAAGCACAATTAGGGTTAGGGTTAGTGTAAAACATATCATTAGGTTTAAGGTTAGTATCAAACACATAACTAGGGTTAGGGGTTAGCATATTAAGATACACTTAGGGTTTTGGTTAGTATAAAATCATACTATTAGGGTAAGGGTCGATGAAAACACAAAAAGAAGGGGTAGGGGGTAGTAGAAAGAAATAAAGTTCAGGTAAAGGTTAGTACATAAATATACAATTAGGGTTAGGGTAAAACATATAATTAGGGTTAGGTTTAGTATTAAACACTCAATTAGGGTTAGGGGTTAGCATATTAAGATACACTTAGGGTTAGGGTTAGCACAAAATCATACAATTAGGGTTAGGGTCGATGAAAACACAAAATAAGTGGTAGGGGTTAGTACAAAGTATTACAGGTTAGGTAAAGGATAGTAAAAAAAACGTACAATTAGGGTTAGGGTTAGTGTAAAACATATAATAAGTGTTAGGTATAGTATAAAACACTCCCTTAGGGTTAGGGGTTAGCATATTAAGATACACTTAGGGTTAGGGTTAGTACAAAATCGATGAAAACACAAAATAAGGGGTAGGTGTTAGTACAAAAAATGCATTTATGATAAGGGTTAGTACAAAAACGTACAATTAGGGTTAGGGTTAGTGTAAAACATATAATTACGGTTAGGGTTAGTATCAAACACACAACTAGGGTAAGGGGTTAGCATATTAAGATACACCTAGAGTAAGATTGGTATGAAATCATAGAATTAGGGTTAGGGTCGATGAAAACACAAAATAAGTGGTAGGGTTACTACAAAAAATGCATTTATGATAAGGGTTTGTATAAAAACGTACAATTAGGGTTAGGGTTAGTGTAAAACATATAATTAGGGTTAGGGTTAGTATAAAACACGCAACTAGGGTTAGGGGTTAGCATATTAAGATACACTTAGGGTTAGGGCTATTACAAAATCATACAATTAGGGTAAGGGTCGATGAAAACACAAAAATAAGGGGTAGGGGTTAGTAAAAAGAGATACAGTGCAGGTAAAGGTTACTACATAAACGTACAATTAGGGTAGGGTTAGTGTAAAACATATAATTAGGGTTAGGTTTAGTATAAAACACACAATTAGGGTTAAGGGTTAGCATATTATGATGCACATAGGGCTAGGGCTAGTACAAAATAATACAATCATGGTTTGGGTCGATGAAAACTAAAAAAAAGGGTAGGGGTTAGTACAAAGATATACAGTTTAGGTCAAGGATAGTACATAAACGTACAATTAGGGTTAGGGTTAATGTAAAACATATAATTAGGGTAGGTTTAGTATAAAACACACAATTAGGGTTAGGGGTTAGCATATTAAGAAACACTTAGGGTTAGGGTTAGCAGTGTTCCACCTAGGCTGTTTTCAGAGGGCGGTCCGCCCGCCTGCCTTTGCCTCCGCCCGATTGCCCTTTTCAGGATACCTGCCGGTTTTCATCTCCGCCCTGCCCTTTTTGATCGTACATTTGCCTTTTTCAGTCAATCGTACATAGTTTGTGTATTGAGAATGAAGCCATAGGGGATAATTGAATGGCATATTTACAACCCCAAGCCAATTAAGATATTAAATAAACATGTGTTCTCTAGTAAATCAATTAAGGTATCTATTTTGATCAATTTCAATTACAGGTAAGTTGTCCGATTGCACAGTAAATTTCTCTGCCTCGGTAATGATAATTGTGCACAAATCAGAATCCAAACCCATCTGAACCCATGTGGATGTTTACAATAAAAAACAACATTAAATGTGCGCTTTTATTGAAAAATAGAAACGATGTTGATGGATTTGTGAAATGCTCCATCAAATTTTTTTGTTTACAATTAATGACAGGAAGCGGAAGTTAAAAACTAAACACGAACTCTGACCGGAATGGTACTAAATCTCCGGATTTTACAAGCAAATTCAATAAAAATCAAATGAGTTTTCTTAATTTTTTCTTGGGCTGACATTCAAGCTTTTTAGCACTGATAGAATGTATGAATGTAATGAAAAGCCTAAAGTCTTGTTATAGAAACAAGAGGCTCCCCTTCAGCCTAATATGCATGTTTGTTTGTTAAAAAGAATGTATGCTGTATTTGATTGTTATTAGCTACATTTGTATGCCATTTTGAAAGATGAAGTCAACGCATGAATGTGCCCTTTTTTTAAAATTCATTCCTGCCCTTTTCAAATCCTGGCTGGAACACTGGTTAGTATAAAATCATACAATTAGGGTAAGGGTCGATGAAAACACAAAAAGAAGGGGTAGAGGGTAGTAGAAAGAGATACAGTTCAGGTAAAGGATAGTACATAAATATACAATTAGGGTTAGGGTTAGGGTAAAACATATAATTAGGGTTAGGTTTTGTATAAAACACTCAATTAGGGTTAGGGGTTAGCATATTAAGATACACTTAGGGGTAGGGTTAGCACAAAATCATACAATTAGGGTTAGGGTCGATGAAAACACAAAATAAGTGGTAGGGGTTAGTACAAAGTATTACAGGTAAGGTAAAGGATAGTAAAAAAACGTACAATTAGGGTTAGGGTTAGTGTAAAACATATAATTACGGTTAGGGTTAGTATCAAACACATAACTAGGGTAAGGGGTTAGCATCTTGAGATACACTTAGGGTTAGATTGGTATAAAATCATAAAATTAGGGTTAGGGTCGATGAAAACACAAAATAAGTGGTAAGGTTACTACAAAAATGCATTTATGATAAGGGTTTGTATAAAAACGTACAATTAGGGTTAGGATTAGTGTAAAACATATAATTAGGGTTAGGGTTAGTATAAAACACACAACTAGGGTTAGGGGTTAGCATATTAAGATACACTTAGGGTTAGGGCTAGTACAAAATCATACAATTAGGGTTAGGGTCGATGAAAACACAAAAATAAGGGGTAGGGGTTAGTAAAAAGAGATACAGTGCAGGTAAAGGTTACTACATTAACGTACAATAAGGGTTAGGGTTAGTGTAAAACAAAACACACAATTAGGGTTAGGGGTTAGCATATTATGATACACATAGGGTTAGGGTTAGTACAAAATCATAAAATTATGGTTTAGTTCGATGAAAATTAAAAAAAGGGGGTAGGAGTAAGTAAATAGAGATACAGTTTTGGTCAAGGATAGTACAAAAACGTACAATTAGGGTTAGGGGTTAGCATATTAGGATACACTTAGGGTTAGGGTTAATATAAAATCATACAATTAGCGTTAGGTTCGATGAAAACACAAAATAAGTGGTAGGGGTTAGTACAAAGTACTACAGGTTAGGTAAAGGATAGTAAAAAACCGTACACATAGGGTTAGGGTTAGTACAAAATCATAAAATTATGGTTTGGTTCGAAGAAAATTAAAAAAAGGGGGTAGGAGTAAGTAAATAGAAATACAGTTTTGGTCAAGGATAGTACATACACGTACAATTAGGGTTAGGGTTAATGTAAAACATATAATTAGGGTAGGTTTAGTATAAAACACACAATTAGGGTTAGGGATTACCATATTAGGATACACTAAAGGTTAGGGTTAGTATAAAATCATACAATTAGGGTTAGGGTCGATCAAAACACAAAATGAGTGGTAGGGGTTAGTACAATAAATGCATTTATGATAAGGGTTAGTACAAAAAAGCACAATTAGGGTTAGGGTTAGTGTAAAACATATCATTAAGGTTAAGGTTAGTATCAAACATATAACTAGGGTTAGGGGTTAGCATATTAAGATACACTTAGGGTTAGGGTTAGTATAAAATCATACTATTAGGGTAAGGGTCGATGAAAACACAAAAATAAGGGGTAGGGGGTAGTAGAAAGAGATACAGTTCAGGTTAAGGTAAGTACATAAATATACAATTAGGGTTAGGGTAAAACATATAATTAGGGTTAGGTTTAGTACAAAACACTCAATTAGGGTTAGGGGTTAGCATATTAAGATACACTTAGTGTTAGGGTTAGCACAAAATCATACAATTAGGGTTAGGGTCGATGAAAACACAAAAATAATGGGTAGGGGTTAGTAGAAAGAGATACAGTTCAGGTGAAGGATAGTACAAAAACGTAAAATTAGGGTTAGGGTTAGGGTAAAACATATAACTAGGGTTAGGTTAAGTAGAAAACACACAATTAGTGTTAGGGGTTAACATATTAAAAAACACTTAGGGTTATGGTTAATAGAAAATCATACAATTAGGGTTATAGTGGATGAAAACACAAAATAAGGGGTAGGGGCTAGAACAAAGAGATACAGTTCAGGTAAAGGTTAGTACAAAAACGTAAATTAGGGTTAGGGTTAGTGTAAAACATATAATTAGGGTAAGGTTTAGTATAAAACACACAATTAGGGGTAAGGGTTAGTATAAAACACACAATTAGTGTTAGGGGTTAGCATATTATGATACACTTAGGGTTAGGGTTAGTACAACATCATACAATTATGGTTGGGGTCGATGAAAACACAAAAAATACTGGGTAGGGGATAGAACAAAGAGATACAGTTCAGGTAAAGGATACTACACAAACGTACAATTAGGATTAGGGTAAATGTAAAACATATAATTAGGGTTAGGTTTAGTATAAAACACACAATTAGGGTAAGGGCTTAGCATATTGAAATACACTTAGGGTTACACTTAGGGTTAGGGTTAGTACAGCATCATACAATTAGGGTTTGGGTTGATGAAAACACAAAAATAATGGGTAGGGGTTAGTAGAAAGAGATACAGTTCAGGTGAAGGATAGTACAAAAACGTACAATTAGGGTTAGGGTTAGTGTAAAACATATAATTAGGGTTAGGGTTAGTGTAAAACATATAATTAGGGTTAGGTTTAGTATAAAACACACAATTATGGTTAGGGGTTAGCATATTATGATACACTTAGGGTTAGGGTTAGTACAACATCATACAATTAGAGTTGGGGTCGATGAAAACACAAAAAAATAATGGGTAAGGTTAGTAGAAAGAGATACAGTTCAGGTAAAGGTTAGTACAAAAACGTACAATTAGGGTTAGGGTTAGTGTAAAACATATAATTAGGGTAAGGTTTAGTATAAAACACACAATTAGGGGTAAGGGTTAGTATAAAACACACAATTAGTGTTAGGGGTTAGCATATTATGATACACTTAGGGTTAGGGTTAGTACAACATCATACAATTATGGTTGGGGTCGATGAAAACACAAAAAATACTGGGTAGGGGATAGAACAAAGAGATACAGTTCAGGTAAAGGATAGTACACAAACGTACAATTAGGATTAGGGTAAATGTAAAACATATAATTAGGGTTAGGTTTAGTATAAAACACACAATTAGGGTAAGGGCTTAGCATATTAAAATACACTTAGGGTTACACTTAGGGTTAGGGTTAGTACAGCATCATACAATTAGGGTTTGGGTTGATGAAAACACAAAAATAATGGGTAGGGGTTAGTAGAAAGAGATACAGTTCAGGTGAAGGATAGTACAAAAACGTACAATTAGGGTTAGGGTTAGTGTAAAACATATAATTAGGGTTAGGGTTAGTGTAAAACATATAATTAGGGTTAGGTTTAGTATAAAACACACAATTATGGTTAGGGGGTAGCATATTATGATACACTTAGGGTTAGGGTTAGTACAACATCATACAATTAGGGTTGGGGTCGATGAAAACACAAAAAAATAATGGGTAAGGTTAGTAGAAAGAGATACAGTTCAGGTAAAGGTTAGTACAAAAACGTACAATTAGGGTTAGGGTTAGTGTAAAACATATAATTAGGGTAAGGTTTAGTATAAAACACACAATTAGGGGTAAGGGTTAGTATAAAACACACAATTAGTGTTAGGGGTTAGCATATTATGATACACTTAGGGTTAGGGTTAGTACAACATCATACAATTATGGTTGGGGTCGATGAAAACACAAAAAATACTGGGTAGGGGATAGAACAAAGAGATACAGTTCAGGTAAAGGATAGTACACAAACGTACAATTAGGATTAGGGTAAATGTAAAACATATAATTAGGGTTAGGTTTAGTATAAAACACACAATTAGGGTAAGGGCTTAGCATATTAAAATACACTTAGGGTTACACTTAGGGTTAGGGTTAGTACAGCATCATACAATTAGGGTTTGGGTTGATGAAAACACAAAAATAATGGGTAGGGGTTAGTAGAAAGAGATACAGTTCAGGTGAAGGATAGTACAAAAACGTACAATTAGGGTTAGGGTTAGTGTAAAACATATAATTAGGGTTAGGGTTAGTGTAAAACATATAATTAGGGTTAGGTTTAGTATAAAACACACTATTATGGTTAGGGGGTAGCATATTATGATACACTTAGGGTTAGGGTTAGTACAACATCATACAATTAGAGTTGGGGTCGATGAAAACACAAAAAATAATGGGTAGGGGTTAGTAGAAAGAGATACAGTTCAGGTAAAGGTTAGTACAAAAACGTACAATTAGGGTTAGGGTTAGTGTAAAACATATTATTAGGGTAAGGTTTAGTATAAAACACACAATTAGGGTTAGGGGTTAGCAAATTAAGATACACTTAGGGTTAGGGATAGTACAACATCATACAATTAGGGTTAGGGTTAGTGTCAAACATATAATTAGGGTAAGGGTTAGTATAAAACACACAATTAGGGATAGGGGTTAGCATATTATGATACACTTAGGGTTAGGGTTAGTTCAACATCATAAAATTAGGGTTGGGGTCGATGAAAACACAAAAAGTAATGGGTAGGGGCTAGAACAAAGAGATACACTTCAGGTAAAGGATAGTACACAAACGTACAATTAGGGTTAGGGTTAGTGTAAAACATATAATTAGGGTTAGGTTTAGTATAAAGCACACAATTGGGGTTAGGGGTTAGCATATTATGATACACTTAGGGTTAGGGTTAGTACAACATCATACAATTGGGGTTGGGGTCGATGAAAACACAAAAAATAATGGGTAGGGGTTATTAGAAAGAGATACAGTTCAGGTAAAGGTTAGTACAAAAACGTACAATTAGGGTGAGGGTTAGTGTAAAACATTTAATTAGGGTAAGGTTTAGTATAAAACAAAAATTAGGGTTAGGGGTTAGCAAATTAAGATACATTTAGGGTAAGGGTTAGGACAACATCATACAATTAGGGTTAGGGTTAGTGTAAAACATATCATTAAGGTAAGGGTTAGTATATAACACACAATTAGGGTTAGGGGTTAGCATATTATGTTGCACTTAGGTTTAGGGTTAGTACAAATCATACAATCAGGATTGGGGTCGATGAAAAAACAAAAATAATGGGTAGGGGTTAGTAGAAAGAGATACAGTTAAGGAAAAGGTTAGTACATAAATGTACAATTAGGGTGAGGGTTAGTGTAAAACATATAATTAGGGTAAGGTTTAGTATAAAACAAAAATTAGGGTTAGGGGTTAGCAAATTAAGATATATTTTTGGTTAGGGTTAGTACATCATACAATTAGGGTTAGGGTAAGTGTCAAACATATAATTAGGGTTAGGTTTAGTATAAAACACACAATTAGGGTTAGGGGTTAGCATATTTAGATACACTTAGGGTTAGGGTTAGTGTAAAACATATAATAAGGGTTAGCTTTAGTATTAAACACACAATTAGGGTTAGGGGTTAGCATATTATGATACACTTAGGGTTAGGGTTAGTACAAATCATTCAATTATGATAAGGGTCGATGAAAACACAAAAATAATGGGTAGGGGTTAGTAGAAAGAGATACAGTTCAGGTAAAGGTTAGAACAAAAACGTACAATTGGGGTTAGGGTTAGTGTAAAACATATAATTAGGGTTAGGTTAAGTATAAAACTCACAATTAGGGTTAGGGATTAACATATTAAGATACACTTAGGGTTAGGGTTAATAGAAAATCATACAATTAGGGTTATAGTCGATGAAAACACAAAATAAGGGGTAGGGGCTAGAACAAAGAGATACAGTTCAGGTAAAGGATAGTACAAAAACGTACAATTAGGGTTAGGGTTAATGTGAAACATATAATTAGGGTTAGGTTTAGTATAAAACACACAATTAGGGTTAGGGTTAGGGCTTAGCATATTAAAATACACTTAGGGTTAGGGTTAATACAAAATCATACAATTAGGGTTAAGGTCGATGAAAACACAAAAAAGGGGTAGGGGTTAGTACAAAGAGATACAGTTTAGGTAAAGGATAGTAAAAAAAACGTGCAATTAGGGTGAGGGTTAGTGTAAAACATATAATTAGGGTAAGGTTTAGTATAAAACACACAATTAGGGTTAGGGGTTAGCAAATTAAGATACACTTAGGGTTAGGGTTAGTACAACATCATACAATTAGGGTTAGGGTTAGTCTCAAACATATAATTAGGGTAAGGGTTAGTATAAAACACACAATAAGGGGTAGGGGTTAGCATATTTAGATACACTTAGGGTTAGGGTTAGTACAACATCATACAATTAGGGTTTGGGTTGATGAAAACACAAAAATAATGGGTAGGGGTTAGTAGAAAGAGATACAGTTCAGGTGAAGGATAGTACAAAAACGTAAAATTAGGGTTAGGGTTAGTGTAAAACATATAACTAGGGTTAGGTTAAGTATAAAACACACAATTAGTGTTAGGGGTTAACATATTAAGAAACACTTAGGGTTATGGTTAATAGAAAATCATACAATTAGGGTTATAGTGGATGAAAACACAAAATAAGGGGTAGGGGCTAGAACAAAGAGATACAGTTCAGGTAAAGGATAGTACACAAACGTACAATTAGGGTAAAAGTTAGTGTAAAACATATAATTAGGGTTAGGGTTAGTGTAAAACATATAATTAGGGTTAGGTTTAGTATAAAACACACAATTAGGGTTAGGGGCTAGCATATTATGATACACTTAGGGTTAGGGTTAGTACAACATCATACAATTAGGGTTGGGGTCGATGAAAACACAAAAAATAATGGGTAGGGGTTAGTAGAAAGAGATACAGTTAAGGAAAAGGTTAGTACATAAATGTACAATTAGGGTGAGGGTTAGTGTAAAACATATAATTAGGGTAAGGTTTAGTATAAAACAAAAATTAGGGTTAGGGGTTAGCAAATTAAGATATATTTTTGGTTAGGGTTAGTACATCATACAATTAGGGTTAGGGTAAGTGTCAAACATATAATTAGGGTTAGGTTTAGTATAAAACACACAATTAGGGTTAGGGGTTAGCATATTTAGATACACTTAGGGTTAGGGTTAGTGTAAAACATATAATAAGGGTTAGCTTTAGTATTAAACACACAATTAGGGTTAGGGGTTAGCATATTATGATACACTTAGGGTTAGGGTTAGTACAAATCATTCAATTATGATAAGGGTCGATGAAAACACAAAAATAATGGGTAGGGGTTAGTAGAAAGAGATACAGTTCAGGTAAAGGTTAGAACAAAAACGTACAATTGGGGTTAGGGTTAGTGTAAAACATATAATTAGGGTTAGGTTAAGTATAAAACTCACAATTAGGGTTAGGGATTAACATATTAAGATACACTTAGGGTTAGGGTTAATAGAAAATCATACAATTAGGGTTATAGTCGATGAAAACACAAAATAAGGGGTAGGGGCTAGAACAAAGAGATACAGTTCAGGTAAAGGATAGTACAAAAACGTACAATTAGGGTTAGGGTTAATGTGAAACATATAATTAGGGTTAGGTTTAGTATAAAACACACAATTAGGGTTAGGGTTAGGGCTTAGCATATTAAAATACACTTAGGGTTAGGGTTAATACAAAATCATACAATTAGGGTTAAGGTCGATGAAAACACAAAAAAGGGGTAGGGGTTAGTACAAAGAGATACAGTTTAGGTAAAGGATAGTAAAAAAACGTGCAATTAGGGTGAGGGTTAGTGTAAAACATATAATTAGGGTAAGGTTTAGTATAAAACACACAATTAGGGTTAGGGGTTAGCAAATTAAGATACACTTAGGGTTAGGGTTAGTACAACATCATACAATTAGGGTTAGGGTTAGTCTCAAACATATAATTAGGGTAAGGGTTAGTATAAAACACACAATAAGGGGTAGGGGTTAGCATATTTAGATACACTTAGGGTTAGGGTTAGTACAACATCATACAATTAGGGTTTGGGTTGATGAAAACACAAAAATAATGGGTAGGGGTTAGTAGAAAGAGATACAGTTCAGGTGAAGGATAGTACAAAAACGTAAAATTAGGGTTAGGGTTAGTGTAAAACATATAACTAGGGTTAGGTTAAGTATAAAACACACAATTAGTGTTAGGGGTTAACATATTAAGAAACACTTAGGGTTATGGTTAATAGAAAATCATACAATTAGGGTTATAGTGGATGAAAACACAAAATAAGGGGTAGGGGCTAGAACAAAGAGATACAGTTCAGGTAAAGGATAGTACACAAACGTACAATTAGGGTAAAAGTTAGTGTAAAACATATAATTAGGGTTAGGGTTAGTGTAAAACATATAATTAGGGTTAGGTTTAGTATAAAACACACAATTAGGGTTAGGGGCTAGCATATTATGATACACTTAGGGTTAGGGTTAGTACAACATCATACAATTAGGGTTGGGGTCGATGAAAACACAAAAAATAATGGGTAGGGGTTAGTAGAAAGAGATACAGTTCAGGTAAAGGTTAGTACAAAAACGTACAATTAGGGTTAGGGTTAGTGTAAAACATATAATTAGGGTAAGGTTTAGTATAAAACACACAATTAGGGTTAGGGGTTAGCAAATTAAGATACACTTAGGGTTAGGGATAGTACAACATCATACAATTAGGGTTAGGGTTAGTGTCAAACATATAATTAGGGTAAGGGTTAGTATAAAACACACAATTAGGGTTAGGGGTTAGCATATTATGATACACTTAGGGTTAGGGTTAGTACAACATCATACAATTATGGTTGGGGTCGATGAAAACACAAAAAATACTGGGTAGGGGCTAGAACAAAGACATACAGTTCAGGTAAAGGATAGTACACAAACGTACAATTAGGATTAGGGTAAATGTAAAACATATAATTAGGGTTAGGTTTAGTATAAAACACACAATTAGGGTAAGGGCTTAGCATATTAAAATACACTTAGGGTTAGGGTTAATACAAAATCATACAATTAGGGTTAAGGTCGATGAAAACACAAAAAAGGTGTAGGGGTTAGTACAGAGAGATACAGTTTAGGTAAAGGATAGTAAAAAAGCGTGCAATTAGGGTGAGGGTTAGTGTAAAACATATCATTAGGGTAAGGTTTAGTATAAAACACACAATTAGGGTTAGGGGTTAGCAAATTAAGATACACTTAGGGTAAGGGTTAGTACAACATCATACAATTAGGGTTAGGGTTAGTCTCAAACATATAATTAGGGTAAGGGTTAGTATAAAACACACAATTAGCGATAGGGGTGAGCATATTTAGATACACTTAGGGTTAGGGTTAGTACAACATCATACATACAATTAGGGTTTGGGTTGATGAAAACACAAAAATAATGGGTAGGGGTTAGTAGAAAGAGATACAGTTCAGGTGAAGGATAGTACAAAAACGTACAATTAGGGTTAGGGTTAGTGTAAAACATATAACTAGGGTAAGGTTAAGTATTAAACACACAATTAGGGTTAGGGGTTAGCAAATTAAGATACACTTAGGGTTAGGGATAGTACAACATCATACAATTAGGGTTAGGGTTAGTGTCAAACATATAATTAGGGTAAGGGTTAGTATAAAACACACAATTAGGGTTACGGGTTAGCAGATTAAGATACACTTAGGGTTAGGGTTAGTACAACATCATACAATTAGAGTTGGGGTCGATGAAAACACAAAAAATAATGGGTAGAGGTTAGTAGAAAGAGATACAGTTCAGGTAAAGGTTAGTACAAAAACGTACAATTAGGGTTAGGGTTAGTGTAAAACATATAATTAGGGTAAGGTTTAGTATAAAACACACAATTAGGGTTAGGGGTTAGCAAATTAAGATACACTTAGGGTTAGGGATAGTACAACATCATACAATTAGGGTTAGGGTTAGTCTCAAACATATAATTAGGGTAAGGGTTAGTATAAAACACACAATTAGGGATAGGGGTTAGCAAATTTAGATACACTTAGGGTTAGGGTTAGTACAACATCATACAATTAGGGTTTGGGTTGATGAAAACACAAAAATAATGGGTAGGGGTTAGTAGAAAGAGATACAGTTCAGGTGAAGGATAGTACAAAAAACGTAAAATTAGGGTTAGGGTTAGTGTAAAACATATAACTAGGGTTAGGTTAAGTAGAAAACACACAATTAGTGTTAGGGGTTAACATATTAAAAAACACTTAGGGTTATGGTTAATAGAAAATCATACAATTAGGGTTAAGGTCGATGAAAACACAAAAAAGGTGTAGGGGTTAGTACAAAGAGATACAGTTTAGGTAAAGGATAGTACAAAAACGTGCAATTAGGGTGAGGGTTAGTGTAAAACATATAATGAGGGGAAAGGTTTAGTATAAAACACACAATTATGGTTAGGGGTTAGCAAATTAAGATACACTTAGGGTTAGGGTTAGTACAACATCATACAATTAGGGTTAGGGTTAGTCTCAAACATATAATTAGGGTAAGGGTTAGTATAAAACACACAATTAGGGATAGGGGTTAGCATATTTAGATACACTTAGGGTTAGGGTTAGTACAACATCATACAATTAGGGTTTGGGTTGATGAAAACACAAAAATAATGGGTAGGGGTTAGTAGAAAGAGATACAGTTCAGGTGAAGGATAGTACAAAAACGTAAAATTAGGGTTAGGGTTAGTGTAAAACATATAACTAGGGTTAGGTTAAGTAGAAAACACACAATTAGTGTTAGGGGTTAACATATTAAAAAACACTTAGGGTTATGGTAAATAGAAAATCATACAATTAGGGTTATAGTGGATGAAAACACAAAATAAGGGTAAGGGGCTAGAACAAAGAGATACAGTTCAGGTAAAGGATAGTACACAAAGGTACAATTAGGGTAAAGGTTAGTGTAAAACATATAATTAGGGTTAGGGTTAGTGTAAAACATATAATTAGGGTTAGGTTTAGTATAAAACACACAATTAGGGTTAGGGGTTAGCATATTATGATACACTTAGGGTTAGGGTTAGTACAACATCATACAATTAGGGTTGGGGTCGATGAAAACACAAAAAAATAATGGGTAAGGTTAGTAGAAAGAGATACAGTTCAGGTAAAGGTTAGTACAAAAACGTACAATTAGGGTTAGGGTTAGTGTAAAACATATAATTAGGGTAAGGTTTAGTATAAAACACACAATTAGGGGTAAGGGTTAGTATAAAACACACAATTAGGGTTAGGGGTTAGCATATTATGATACACTTAGGGTTAGGGTTAGTACAACATCATACAATTATGGTTGGGGTCGATGAAAACACAAAAAATACTGGGTAGGGGATAGAACAAAGAGATACAGTTCAGGTAAAGGATAGTACACAAACGTACAATTAGGATTAGGGTAAATGTAAAACATATAATTAGGGTTAGGTTTAGTATAAAACACACAATTAGGGTAAGGGCTTAGCATATTAAAATACACTTAGGGTTACACTTAGGGTTAGGGTTAGTACAGCATCATACAATTAGGGTTTGGGTTGATGAAAACACAAAAATAATGGGTAGGGTTTAGTAGATTGAGATACAGTTCAGGTGAAGGATAGTACAACATCATACAATTAGGGTTAGGGTTAGTGTCAAACATATAATTAGGGTAAGGGTTAGTATAAAACACACAATTAGGGTTACGGGTTAGCATATTATGATACACTTAGGGTTAGGGTTAGTACAACATCATAAAATTAGGGTTGGGGTCGATGAAAACACAAAAAGTAATGGGTAGGGGCTAGAACAAAGAGATACACTTCAGGTAAAGGATAGTACACACACGTACAATTAGGGTTAGGGTTAGTGTAAAACATATAATTAGGGTTAGGTTTAGTATAAAGCACACAATTGGGGTTAGGGGTTAGCATATTATGATACACTTAGGGTTAGGGTTAGTACAACATCATACAATTGGGGTTGGGGTCGATGAAAACACAAAAAATAATGGGTAGGGGTTATTAGAAAGAGATACAGTTCAGGTAAAGGTTAGTACAAAAACGTACAATTAGGGTGAGGGTTAGTGTTAAACATTTAATTAGGGTAAGGTTTAGTATAAAACAAAAATTAGGGTTAGGGGTTAGCAAATTAAGATACACTTAGGGTAAGGGTTAGGACAACATCAAACAATTAGGGTTAGGGTTAGTGTAAAACATATAATTAAGGTAAGGGTTAGTATATAACACACAATTAGGGTTAGGGGTTAGCAAATTATGTTGCACTTAGGTTTAGGGTTAGTACAAATCATACAATCAGGATTGGGGTCGATGAAAAAACAAAAATAATGGGTAGGGGTTAGTAGAAAGAGATACAGTTAAGGTAAAGGTTAGTACATAAATGTACAATTAGGGTGAGGGTTAGTGTAAAACATACAATTAGGGTAAGATTTAGTAAAACAAAAAATAGGGTTAGGGGTTAGCAAATTAAGATATATTTTTGGTTAGGGTAAGTACATCATACAATTAGGGTTAGGGTAAGTGTCAAACATATAATTAGGGTTAGGTTTAGTATAAAACACACAATTAGGGTTAGGGGTTAGCATATTTAGATACACTTAGGGTTAGGGTTAGTGTAAAACATATAATAAAGGTTAGCTTTAGTATTAAACACACAATTAGGGTTAGGGTTTAGCATATTATGATACGCTTAGGGTTAGGGTTAGTACAAATCATTCAATTATGATAAGGGTCGATGAAAACACAAAAATAATGGGTAGGGGTTAGTAGAAAGAGATACAGTTCAGGTAAAGGTTAGAACAAAAACGTACAATTGGGGTTAGGGTTAGTGTAAAACATATAATTAGGGTTAGGTTAAGAATAAAACTCACAATTAGGGTTAGGGATTAACATATTAAGATACACTTAGGGTTAGGGTTAATAGAAAATCATACAATTAGGGTTATAGTCGATGAAAACACAAAATAAGGGGTAGGGGCTAGAACAAAGAGATACAGTTCAGGTAAAGGATAGTACACAAACGTACAATTAGGGTTAGGGTTAATGTGAAACATATAATTAGGGTTAGGTTTAGTATAAAACACACAATTAGGGTTAGGGTTAGGGCTTAGCATATTAAAATACACTTAGGGTTAGGGTTAATACAAAATCATACAATTAGGGTTAAGGTCGATGAAAACACAACAAAGGTGTAGGGGTTAGTACAAAGAGATACAGTTTAGGTAAAGGATAGTAAAAAAACGTGCAATTAGGGTGAGGGTTAGTGTAAAACATATAATTAGGGTAAGGTTTAGTATAAAACACACAATTAGGGTTAGGGGTTAGCAAATTAAGATACACTTAGGGTTAAGGTTAGTACAACATCATACAATTAGGGTTAGGGCTAGTCTCAAACATATAATTAGGGTAAGGGTTAGTATAAAACACACAATAAGGGGTAGGGGTTAGCATATTTAGATACACTTAGGGTTAGGGTTAGTACAACATCATACAATTAGGGTTTGGGTTGATGAAAACACAAAAAGTAATGGGTAGGGGCTAGAACAAAGAGATACACTTCAGGTAAAGGATAGTACACACACGTACAATTAGGGTTAGGGTTAGTGTAAAACATATAATTAGGGTTAGGTTTAGTATAAAGCACACAATTGGGGTTAGGGGTTAGCATATTATGATACACTTAGGGTTAGGGTTAGTACAACATCATACAATTGGGGTTGGGGTCGATGAAAACACAAAAAATAATGGGTAGGGGTTATTAGAAAGAGATACAGTTCAGGTAAAGGTTAGTACAAAAACGTACAATTAGGGTGAGGGTTAGTGTTAAACATTTAATTAGGGTAAGGTTTAGTATAAAACAAAAATTAGGGTTAGGGGTTAGCAAATTAAGATACACTTAGGGTAAGGGTTAGGACAACATCAAACAATTAGGGTTAGGGTTAGTGTAAAACATATAATTAAGGTAAGGGTTAGTATATAACACACAATTAGGGTTAGGGGTTAGCAAATTATGTTGCACTTAGGTTTAGGGTTAGTACAAATCATACAATCAGGATTGGGGTCGATGAAAAAACAAAAATAATGGGTAGGGGTTAGTAGAAAGAGATACAGTTAAGGTAAAGGTTAGTACATAAATGTACAATTAGGGTGAGGGTTAGTGTAAAACATACAATTAGGGTAAGATTTAGTAAAACAAAAAATAGGGTTAGGGGTTAGCAAATTAAGATATATTTTTGGTTAGGGTAAGTACATCATACAATTAGGGTTAGGGTAAGTGTCAAACATATAATTAGGGTTAGGTTTAGTATAAAACACACAATTAGGGTTAGGGGTTAGCATATTTAGATACACTTAGGGTTAGTGTAAAACATATAATAAAGGTTAGCTTTAGTATTAAACACACAATTAGGGTTAGGGGTTAGCATATTATGATACGCTTAGGGTTAGGGTTAGTACAAATCATTCAATTATGATAAGGGTCGATGAAAACACAAAAATAATGGGTAGGGGTTAGTAGAAAGAGATACAGTTCAGGTAAAGGTTAGAACAAAAACGTACAATTGGGGTTAGGGTTAGTGTAAAACATATAATTAGGGTTAGGTTAAGAATAAAACTCACAATTAGGGTTAGGGATTAACATATTAAGATACACTTAGGGTTAGGGTTAATAGAAAATCATACAATTAGGGTTATAGTCGATGAAAACACAAAATAAGGGGTAGGGGCTAGAACAAAGAGATACAGTTCAGGTAAAGGATAGTACACAAACGTACAATTAGGGTTAGGGTTAATGTGAAACATATAATTAGGGTTAGGTTTAGTATAAAACACACAATTAGGGTTAGGGTTAGGGCTTAGCATATTAAAATACACTTAGGGTTAGGGTTAATACAAAATCATACAATTAGGGTTAAGGTCGATGAAAACACAACAAAGGTGTAGGGGTTAGTACAAAGAGATACAGTTTAGGTAAAGGATAGTAAAAAAACGTGCAATTAGGGTGAGGGTTAGTGTAAAACATATAATTAGGGTAAGGTTTAGTATAAAACACACAATTAGGGTTAGGGGTTAGCAAATTAAGATACACTTAGGGTTAAGGTTAGAACAACATCATACAATTAGGGTTAGGGCTAGTCTCAAACATATAATTAGGGTAAGGGTTAGTATAAAACACACAATAAGGGGTAGGGGTTAGCATATTTAGATACACTTAGGGTTAGGGTTAGTACAACATCATACAATTAGGGTTTGGGTTGATGAAAACACAAAAATAATGGGTAGGGGTTAGTAGAAAGAGATACAGTTCAGGTGAAGGATAGTACAAAAACGTAAAATAAGGGTTAGGGTTAGTGTAAAACATATAACTAGGGTTAGGTTAAGTATAAAACACACAATTAGTGTTAGGGGTTAACATATTAAGAAACACTTAGGGTTATGGTTAATAGAAAATCATACAATTAGGGTTATAGTGGATGAAAACACAAAATAAGGGGTAGGGGCTAGAACAAAGAGATACAGTTCAGGTAAAGGATAGTACACAAACGTACAATTAGGGTAAAGGTTAGTGTAAAACATATAATTAGGGTTAGGGTTAGTGTAAAACATATAATTAGGGTTAGGTTTAGTATAAAACACACAATTAGGGTTAGGGGCTAGCATATTATGATACACTTAGGGTTAGGGTTAGTACAACATCATACAATTAGGGTTGGGGTCGATGAAAACACAAAAAATAATGGGTAGGGGTTAGTAGAAAGAGATACAGTTCAGGTAAAGGGTAGTACAAAAACGTACAATTAGGGTTAGGGTAAGTGTAAAACATATAATTAGGGTAAGGTTTAGTATAAAACACACAATTAGGGTTAGGGGTTAGCAAATTAAGATACACTTAGGGTTAGGGATAGTACAACATCATACAATTATGGTTGGGGTCGATGAAAACACAAAAATTACTGGGTAGGGGCTAGAACAAAGACATACAGTTCAGGTAAAGGATAGTACACAAACGTACAATTAGGATTAGGGTAAATGTAAAACATATAATTAGGGTTAGGTTTAGTATAAAACACACAATTAGGGTAAGGGCTTAGCATATTAAAATACACTTAGGGTTAGGGTTAATACAAAATCATACAATTAGGGTTAAGGTCGATGAAAACACAAAAAAAGGTGTAGGGGTTAGTACAGAAAGATACAGTTTAGGTAAAGGATAGTAAAAAAACGTGCAATTAGGGTGAGGGTTAGTGTAAAACATATCATTAGGGTAAGGTTTAGTATAAAACACACAATTAGGGTTAGGGGTTAGCAAATTAAGATACACTTAGGGTAAGGTTAGTACAACATCATACAATTAGGGTTAGGGTTAGTCTCAAACATATAATTAGGGTAAGGGTTAGTATAAAACACACAATTAGCGATAGGGGTGAGCATATTTAGATACACTTAGGGTTAGGGTTAGTACAACATCATACAATAAGGGTTTGGGTTGATGAAAACACAAAAATAATGGGTAGGGGTTAGTAGAAAGAGATACAGTTCAGGTGAAGGAGAGTACAAAAACGTACAATTAGGGTTAGGGTTTGTGTAAAACATATAACTAGGGTTAGGTTAAGTATAAAACACACAATTAGGGTTAGGGGTTAGCAAATTAAGATACACTTAGGGTTAGGGATAGTACAACATCATACAATTAGGGTTAGGGTTAGTGTCAAACATATAATTAGGGTAAGGGTTAGTATAAAACACACAATTAGGGTTACGGGTTAGCATATTATGATACACTTAGGGTTAGTACAACATCATACTATTAGGGTTGGGGTCGATGAAAACACAAAAAATAATGGGTAGGGGCTAGAACAAAGAGATACAGTTCAGGTAAAGGATAGTACAAAAACGTACAATTAGGGAGAGGGTTAGTGTAAAACATTTAATTAGGGTAAGGTTTAGTATAAAACAAAAATTAGGGTTAGGGGTTAGCAGATTAAGATACACTTAGGGTTAGGGTTAGTACAACATCATACAATTAGGGTTAGGGTTAGTGTCAAACATATAATTAGGGTAAGGGTTAGTATAAAACACACAATTAGGGTTAGGGGTTAGCATATTTAGATACACTTAGGGTTAGGGTTAATAGAAAATCATACAATTAGGGTTATAGTCGATGAAAACACAAAATAAGGGGTAGGTGCTAGAACAAAGAGATACAGTTCAGGTAAAGGATAGTACACAAACGTACAATTAGGGTTAGGGTAATGTAAAACATATAATTAGGGTTAGGTTTAGTATAAAACACACAATTAGGGTTAGGGCTTAGCATATTAAAATACACTTAGGGTTAGGGTAAATACAACATCATACAATTAGGGTTGGGGTCGATGAAAACACAAAAAATAATGGGTAGGGGTTAGTAGAAAGAGATACAGTTCAGGTAAAGGGTAGTACAAAAACGTACAATTAGGGTTAGGGTAAGTGTAAAACATATAATTAGGGTAAGGTTTAGTATAAAACACACAATTAGGGTTAGGGGTTAGCAAATTAAGATACACTTAGGGTTAGGGATAGTACAACATCATACAATTATGGTTGGGGTCGATGAAAACACAAAAATTACTGGGTAGGGGCTAGAACAAAGACATACAGTTCAGGTAAAGGATAGTACACAAACGTACAATTAGGATTAGGGTAAATGTAAAACATATAATTAGGGTTAGGTTTAGTATAAAACACACAATTAGGGTAAGGGCTTAGCATATTAAAATACACTTAGGGTTAGGGTTAATACAAAATCATACAATTAGGGTTAAGGTCGATGAAAACACAAAAAAAGGTGTAGGGGTTAGTACAGAGAGATACAGTTTAGGTAAAGGATAGTAAAAAAACGTGCAATTAGGGTGAGGGTTAGTGTAAAACATATCATTAGGGTAAGGTTTAGTATAAAACACACAATTAGGGTTAGGGGTTAGCAAATTAAGATACACTTAGGGTAAGGTTAGTACAACATCATACAATTAGGGTTAGGGTTAGTCTCAAACATATAATTAGGGTAAGGGTTAGTATAAAACACACAATTAGCGATAGGGGTGAGCATATTTAGATACACTTAGGGTTAGGGTTAGTAGAACATCATACAATAAGGGTTTGGGTTGATGAAAACACAAAAATAATGGGTAGGGGTTAGTAGAAAGAGATACAGTTCAGGTGAAGGAGAGTACAAAAACGTACAATTAGGGTTAGGGTTTGTGTAAAACATATAACTAGGGTTAGGTTAAGTATAAAACACACAATTAGGGTTAGGGGTTAGCAAATTAAGATACACTTAGGGTTAGGGATAGTACAACATCATACAATTAGGGTTAGGGTTAGTGTCAAACATATAATTAGGGTAAGGGTTAGTATAAAACACACAATTAGGGTTACGGGTTAGCATATTATGATACACTTAGGGTTAGTACAACATCATACTATTAGGGTTGGGGTCGATGAAAACACAAAAAATAATGGGTAGGGGCTAGAACAAAGAGATACAGTTCAGGTAAAGGATAGTACAAAAACGTACAATTAGGGAGAGGGTTAGTGTAAAACATTTAATTAGGGTAAGGTTTAGTATAAAACAAAAATTAGGGTTAGGGGTTAGCAGATTAAGATACACTTAGGGTTAGGGTTAGTACAACATCATACAATTAGGGTTAGGGTTAGTGTCAAACATATAATTAGGGTAAGGGTTAGTATAAAACACACAATTAGGGTTAGGGGTTAGCATATTTAGATACACTTAGGGTTAGGGTTAATAGAAAATCATACAATTAGGGTTATAGTCGATGAAAACACAAACTAAGGGGTAGGTGCTAGAACAAAGAGATACAGTTCAGGTAAAGGATAGTACACAAACGTACAATTAGGGTTAGGGTAATGTAAAACATATAATTAGGGTTAGGTTTAGTATAAAACACACAATTAGGGTTAGGGCTTAGCATATTAAAATACACTTAGGGTTAGGGTAAATACAACATCATACAATTAGGGTTAGGGTTGATGAAAACACAAAATAATGGGTAGGGGTTAGTAGAAAGAGATAGAGTTCAGGTGAAGGATAGTACAAAAACGTAAAATTAGGGTAAGGGTTAGTGTAAAACATATAACTAGGGTTAGGTGAAGTATAAAATACACAATTAGTGTTAGGGGTTAACATATTAAGAAACACTTAGGGTTATGGTTAATAGAAAATCATACAATTAGGGTTATAGTGGATGAAAACACAAAATAATGGGAAGGGGCTAGAACAAAGAGATACAGTTCAGGTAAAGGATAGTACACAAACTTACAATTAGGGTAAAGGATAGTGTAAAACATATAATTAGGGTTAGGGTTAGTGTAAAACATATAATTAGGGTTAGGTTTAGTATAAAACACACAATTAGGGTTAGGGGCTAGCATATTATGATACACTTAGGGTTAGGGTTAGTACAACATCATACAATTAGGGTTGGGGTCGATGAAAACACAAAAAATAATGGGTAGGGGTTAGTAGAAAGAGATACAGTTCAGGTAAAGGTTAGTACAAAAACGTACAATTAGGGTTAGGGTTAGTGTAAAACATATAATTAGGGTAAGGTTTAGTATAAAACACACAATTAGGGTTAGGGGTTAGCAAATTAAGATACACTTGGGGTTAGGGATAGTACAACATCATACAATTAGGGTTAGGGTTAGTGTCAAACATATAATTAGGGTAAGGGTTAGTATAAAACACACAATTAGGGTTAGGGGTTAGCATATTATGATACACTTAGGGTTAGGGTTAGTACAACATCATACAATTATGGTTAGGGTCGATGAAAACACAAAAAATACTGGGTAGGGGCTAGAACAAAGAGATACAGTTCAGGTAAAGGATAGTACACAAACGTACAATTAGGATTAGGGTAAATGTAAAACATATATTTAGGGTTAGGTGTAGTATAAAACACACAATTAGGGTAAGGGCTTAGCATATTTAAATACACTTAGGGTTACGGTTAATACAAAATCATACAATTAGGGTTAAGGTCGATGAAAACACAAAAAAGGTGTAGGGGTTAGTACAGAGAGATACAGTTTAGGTAAAGGATAGTAAAAAAACGTGCAATTAGGGTGAGGGTTAGTGAAAAACATATCGTTTGGGTAAGGTTTAGTATAAAACACACAATTAGGGTTAGCGGTTAGCAAATTAAGATACACTTAGGGTTAGGGTTAGTACAACATCATACAATTAGGGTTAGGGTTAGTCTCAAACATATAATTAGGGTAAGGGTTAGTATAAAACACACAATTAGGGATAGGGGTGAGCATATTTAGATACACTTAGGGTTAGGGTTAGTAAAACATCATACAATTAGGGTTTGGGTTGATGAAAACACAAAAATAATGGGTAGGGGTTAGTAGAAAGAGATACAGTTCAGGTGAAGGATAGTACAAAAACGTACAATTAGGGTTAGGGTTAGTGTAAAACATATAACTAGGGTTAGGTTAAGTATAAAACACACAATTAGGGTTAGGGGTTAGCAAATTAAGATACACTTAGGGTTAGGGATAGTACAACATCATACAATTAGGGTTAGGGTTAGTGTCAAACATATATATAGGGTAAGGGTTAGTATAAAACACACAATTAGGGTTACGGGTTAGCATATTATGATACACTTAGGGTTAGGGTTAGTAGAACATCATACTATTAGGGTTGGGGTCGATGAAAACACAAAAAATAATGGGTAGGGGCTAGAACAAAGAGATACACTTCAGGTAAAGGATAGTACAAAAACGTACAATTAGGGAGAGGGTTAATGTAAAACATTTAATTAGGGTAAGGTTTAGTATAAAACAAAAATTAGGGTTAGGGGTTAGCAGATTAAGATACACTTAGGGTTAGGGTTAGTACAATATCATACAATTAGGGTTTGGGTTGATGAAAACACAAAAATAATGGGTAGGGGTTAGTAGAAAGAGATACAGTTCAGGTGAAGGATAGTACAAAAACGTACAATTAGGGTTACGGTTAGTGTGAAACATATAACTAGGGTTAGGTTAAGTATAAAACACACAATTAGCGTTAGGGGTTAACATATTAAGAAACACTTAGGGTTAGGGTTAATAGAAAATCATACAATTAGGGTTGGGGTCGATGAAAACACAAAAAGTAATGGGTAGGGGCTATTAAGATACACTTAGGGTTAGGGATAGTACAACATCATACAATTAGGGTTAGGGTTAGTGTCAAACATATAATTAGGGTAAGGGTTAGTATAAAACACACAATTAGGGTTACGGGTTAGCATATTATGATACACTTAGGGTTAGGGTTAGTAGAACATCATACTATTAGGGTTGGGGTCGATGAAAACACAAAAAATAATGGGTAGGGGCTAGAACAAAGAGATACACTTCAGGTAAAGGATAGTACAAAAACGTACAATTAGGGAGAGGGTTAATGTAAAACATTTAATTAGGGTAAGGTTTAGTATAAAACAAAAATTAGGGTTAGGGGTTAGCAGATTAAGATACACTTAGGGTTAGGGTTAGTACAATATCATACAATTAGGGTTTGGGTTGATGAAAACACAAAAATAATGGGTAGGGGTTAGTAGAAAGAGATACAGTTCAGGTGAAGGATAGTACAAAAACGTACAATTAGGGTTACGGTTAGTGTGAAACATATAACTAGGGTTAGGTTAAGTATAAAACACACAATTAGCGTTAGGGGTTAACATATTAATAAACACTTAGGGTTAGGGTTAATAGAAAATCATACAATTAGGGTTATAGTCGTTGAAAACACAAAATAAGGGGTAGGGGCTAGAACAAAGAGATACAGTTCAGGTAAAGGATAGTACACAAACGTACAATTAGGGTTAAGGTTAATGTAAAACATATAATTAGGGTTAGGGTTAGTGTAAAACATATAATTAGGGTTAGGTTTAGTATAAAACACACAATTAGGGTTAGGGGTTAGCATATTATGATACACTTAGGGTTAGGGTTAGTACAACATCATACAATTAGGGTTGGGGTCGATGAAAACACAAAAAATAATGGGTAGGGTTTAGTAGAAAGAGATACAGTTCAGGTAAAGGTTAGTACAAAAACGTACAATTAGGGTTAGGGTTAGTGTAAAACATATAATTGGGTAAGGTTTAGTATAAAACACACAATTAGGGTTAGGGGTTAGCAAATTAAGATACACTTAGGGTAAGGGATAGTACAACATCATACAATTAGGGTTAGGGTTAGTGTCAAACATATAATTAGGGTAAGGGTTAGTATAAAACACAATTAGGGTTACGTGTTAGCATATTATGATACACTTAGGGTTAGGGTTAGTACAACATCATACAATTAGGGTTGGGGTCGATGAAAACACAAAAAGTAATGGGTAGGGGCTAGAACAAAGAGATACACTTCAGGTAAAGGATAGTACACAAACGTACAATTAGGGTTAGTGTAAAACATAATTAGGGTTAGGGTTAGTATAAAACACACAATTAGGGTTAGGGGTTAGCAAATTAAGATACACTTAGGGTAAGGTTAGTACAACATCATACAATTAGGGTTAGGGTTAGTCTCAAACATATAATTAGGGTAAGGGTTAGTATAAAACACACAATTAGCGATAGGGGTGAGCATATTTAGATACACTTAGGGTTAGGGTTAGTACACCATCATACAATAAGGGTTTGGGTTGATGAAAACACAAAAATAATGGGTAGGGGTTAGTAGAAAGAGATACAGTTCAGGTGAAGGAGAGTACAAAAACGTACAATTAGGGTTAGGGTTTGTGTAAAACATATAACTAGGGTTAGGTTAAGTATAAAACACACAATTAGGGTTAGGGGTTAGCAAATTAAGATACACTTAGGGTTAGGGATAGTACAACATCATACAATTAGGGTTAGGGTTAGTGTCAAACATATAATTAGGGTAAGGGTTAGTATAAAACACACAATTAGGGTTACGGGTTAGCATATTATGATACACTTAGGGTTAGTACAACATCATACTATTAGGGTTGGGGTCGATGAAAACACAAAAAATAATGGGTAGGGGCTAGAACAAAGAGATACAGTTCAGGTAAAGGATAGTACAAAAACGTACAATTAGGGAGAGGGTTAGTGTAAAACATTTAATTAGGGTAAGGTTTAGTATAAAACAAAAATTAGGGTTAGGGGTTAGCAGATTAAGATACACTTAGGGTTAGGGTTAGTACAACATCATACAATTAGGGTTAGGGTTAGTGTCAAACATATAATTAGGGTAAGGGTTAGTATAAAACACACAATTAGGGTTAGGGGTTAGCATATTTAGATACACTTAGGGTTAGGGTTAATAGAAAATCATACAATTAGGGTTATAGTCGATGAAAACACAAAATAAGGGGTAGGTGCTAGAACAAAGAGATACAGTTCAGGTAAAGGATAGTACACAAACGTACAATTAGGGTTAGGGTAATGTAAAACATATAATTAGGGTTAGGTTTAGTATAAAACACACAATTAGGGTTAGGGCTTAGCATATTAAAATACACTTAGGGTTAGGGTAAATACAACATCATACAATTAGGGTTAGGGTTGATGAAAACACAAAATAATGGGTAGGGGTTAGTAGAAAGAGATAGAGTTCAGGTGAAGGATAGTACAAAAACGTAAAATTAGGGTAAGGGTTAGTGTAAAACATATAACTAGGGTTAGGTGAAGTATAAAATACACAATTAGTGTTAGGGGTTAACATATTAAGAAACACTTAGGGTTATGGTTAATAGAAAATCATACAATTAGGGTTATAGTGGATGAAAACACAAAATAATGGGAAGGGGCTAGAACAAAGAGATACAGTTCAGGTAAAGGATAGTACACAAACTTACAATTAGGGTAAAGGATAGTGTAAAACATATAATTAGGGTTAGGGTTAGTGTAAAACATATAATTAGGGTTAGGTTTAGTATAAAACACACAATTAGGGTTAGGGGCTAGCATATTATGATACACTTAGGGTTAGGGTTAGTACAACATCATACAATTAGGGTTGGGGTCGATGAAAACACAAAAAATAATGGGTAGGGGTTAGTAGAAAGAGATACAGTTCAGGTAAAGGTTAGTACAAAAACGTACAATTAGGGTTAGGGTTAGTGTAAAACATATAATTAGGGTAAGGTTTAGTATAAAACACACAATTAGGGTTAGGGGTTAGCAAATTAAGATACACTTGGGGTTAGGGATAGTACAACATCATACAATTAGGGTTAGGGTTAGTGTCAAACATATAATTAGGGTAAGGGTTAGTATAAAACACACAATTAGGGTTAGGGGTTAGCATATTATGATACACTTAGGGTTAGGGTTAGTACAACATCATACAATTATGGTTAGGGTCGATGAAAACACAAAAAATACTGGGTAGGGGCTAGAACAAAGAGATACAGTTCAGGTAAAGGATAGTACACAAACGTACAATTAGGATTAGGGTAAATGTAAAACATATAATTAGGGTTAGGTGTAGTATAAAACACACAATTAGGGTAAGGGCTTAGCATATTTAAATACACTTAGGGTTACGGTTAATACAAAATCATACAATTAGGGTTAAGGTCGATGAAAACACAAAAAAGGTGTAGGGGTTAGTACAGAGAGATACAGTTTAGGTAAAGGATAGTAAAAAAACGTGCAATTAGGGTGAGGGTTAGTGAAAAACATATCGTTTGGGTAAGGTTTAGTATAAAACACACAATTAGGGTTAGCGGTTAGCAAATTAAGATACACTTAGGGTTAGGGTTAGTACAACATCATACAATTAGGGTTAGGGTTAGTCTCAAACATATAATTAGGGTAAGGGTTAGTATAAAACACACAATTAGGGATAGGGGTGAGCATATTTAGATACACTTAGGGTTAGGGTTAGTACAACATCATACAATTAGGGTTTGGGTTGATGAAAACACAAAAATAATAAGTAGGGGTTAGTAGAAAGAGATACAGTTCAGGTGAAGGATAGTACAAAAACGTACAATTAGGGTTAGGGTTAGTGTAAAACATATAACTAGGGTTAGGTTAAGTATAAAACACACAATTAGGGTTAGGGGTTAGCAAATTAAGATACACTTAGGGTTAGGGATAGTACAACATCATACAATTAGGGTTAGGGTTAGTGTCAAACATATAATTAGGGTAAGGGTTAGTATAAAACACACAATTAGGGTTACGGGTTAGCATATTATGATACACTTAGGGTTAGGGTTAGTAGAACATCATACTATTAGGGTTGGGGTCGATGAAAACACAAAAAATAATGGGTAGGGGCTAGAACAAAGAGATACACTTCAGGTAAAGGATAGTACAAAAACGTACAATTAGGGAGAGGGTTAATGTAAAACATTTAATTAGGGTAAGGTTTAGTATAAAACAAAAATTAGGGTTAGGGGTTAGCAGATTAAGATACACTTAGGGTTAGGGTTAGTACAATATCATACAATTAGGGTTTGGGTTGATGAAAACACAAAAATAATGGGTAGGGGTTAGTAGAAAGAGATACAGTTCAGGTGAAGGATAGTACAAAAACGTACAATTAGGGTTACGGTTAGTGTGAAACATATAACTAGGGTTAGGTTAAGTATAAAACACACAATTAGCGTTAGGGGTTAACATATTAAGAAACACTTAGGGTTAGGGTTAATAGAAAATCATACAATTAGGGTTATAGTCGTTGAAAACACAAAATAAGGGGTAGGGGCTAGAACAAAGAGATACAGTTCAGGTAAAGGATAGTACACAAACGTACAATTAGGGTTAAGGTTAATGTAAAACATATAATTAGGGTTAGGGTTAGTGTAAAACATATAATTAGGGTTAGGTTTAGTATAAAACACACAATTAGGGTTAGGGGTTAGCATATTATGATACACTTAGGGTTAGGGTTAGTACAACATCATACTATTAGGGTTAGGGTTAGTCTCAAACATATAATTAGGGTAAGGGTTAGTATAAAACACACAATTAGGGATAGGGGTGAGCATATTTAGATACACTTAGGGTTAGGGTTAGTACAACATCATACAATTAGGGTTTGGGTTGATGAAAACACAAAAATAATGGGTAGGGGTTAGTAGAAAGAGATACAGTTCAGGTGAAGGATAGTACAAAAACGTACAATTAGGGTTAGGGTTAGTGTAAAACATATAACTAGGGTTAGGTTAAGTATAAAACACACAATTAGGGTTAGGGGTTAGCAAATTAAGATACACTTAGGGTTAGGGATAGTACAACATCATACAATTAGGGTTAGGGTTAGTGTCAAACATATAATTAGGGTAAGGGTTAGTATAAAACACACAATTAGGGTTACGGGTTAGCATATTATGATACACTTAGGGTTAGGGTTAGTAGAACATCATACTATTAGGGTTGGGGTCGATGAAAACACAAAAAATAATGGGTAGGGGCTAGAACAAAGAGATACACTTCAGGTAAAGGATAGTACAAAAACGTACAATTAGGGAGAGGGTTAATGTAAAACATTTAATTAGGGTAAGGTTTAGTATAAAACAAAAATTAGGGTTAGGGGTTAGCAGATTAAGATACACTTAGGGTTAGGGTTAGTACAATATCATACAATTAGGGTTTGGGTTGATGAAAACACAAAAATAATGGGTAGGGGTTAGTAGAAAGAGATACAGTTCAGGTGAAGGATAGTACAAAAACGTACAATTAGGGTTACGGTTAGTGTGAAACATATAACTAGGGTTAGGTTAAGTATAAAACACACAATTAGCGTTAGGGGTTAACATATTAAGAAACACTTAGGGTTAGGGTTAATAGAAAATCATACAATTAGGGTTATAGTCGTTGAAAACACAAAATAAGGGGTAGGGGCTAGAACAAAGAGATACAGTTCAGGTAAAGGATAGTACACAAACGTACAATTAGGGTTAAGGTTAATGTAAAACATATAATTAGGGTTAGGGTTAGTGTAAAACATATAATTAGGGTTAGGTTTAGTATAAAACACACAATTAGGGTTAGGGGTTAGCATATTATGATACACTTAGGGTTAGGGTTAGTACAACATCATACAATTAGGGTTGGGGTCGATGAAAACACAAAAAATAATGGGTAGGGTTTAGTAGAAAGAGATACAGTTCAGGTAAAGGTTAGTACAAAAACGTACAATTAGGGTTAGGGTTAGTGTAAAACATATAATTGGGTAAGGTTTAGTATAAAACACACAATTAGGGTTAGGGGTTAGCAAATTAAGATACACTTAGGGTAAGGGATAGTACAACATCATACAATTAGGGTTAGGGTTAGTGTCAAACATATAATTAGGGTAAGGGTTAGTATAAAACACAATTAGGGTTACGTGTTAGCATATTATGATACACTTAGGGTTAGGGTTAGTACAACATCATACAATTAGGGTTGGGGTCGATGAAAACACAAAAAGTAATGGGTAGGGGCTAGAACAAAGAGATACACTTCAGGTAAGGGATAGTACACAAACGTACAATTAGGGTTAGTGTAAAACATAATTAGGGTTAGGGTTAGTATAAAACACACAATTAGGGTTACGGGTTAGCATATTATGATACACTTAGGGTTAGGGTTAGTACAACATCATACAATTAGGGTTGGGGTCGATGAAAACACAAAATATAATGGGTAGGGGTTAGTAGAAAGAGATACAGTTCAGGTAAAGGTTAGTACAAAAACGTACAATTAGGGTGAGGGTTAGTGTAAAACATTTAATTAGGGTTAGGGTTAGTGTAAAACATATAATTAGGGTAAGGTTTAGTATAAAACACACAATTAGGGTTAGGGGTTAGCATATTATGATACACTTAGGGTTAGGGTTAGTACAACATCATACAATTAGGGTTGGGGTCGATGAAAACACAAAAAATAATGGGTAGGGTTTAGTAGAAAGAGATACAGTTCAGGTAAAGGTTAGTACAAAAACGTACAATTAGGGTTAGGGTTAGTGTAAAACATATAATTGGGTAAGGTTTAGTATAAAACACACAATTAGGGTTAGGGGTTAGCAAATTAAGATACACTTAGGGTAAGGGATAGTACAACATCATACAATTAGGGTTAGGGTTAGTGTCAAACATATAATTAGGGTAAGGGTTAGTATAAAACACAATTAGGGTTACGTGTTAGCATATTATGATACACTTAGGGTTAGGGTTAGTACAACATCATACAATTAGGGTTGGGGTCGATGAAAACACAAAAAGTAATGGGTAGGGGCTAGAACAAAGAGATACACTTCAGGTAAAGGATAGTACACAAACGTACAATTAGGGTTAGTGTAAAACATAATTAGGGTTAGGGTTAGTATAAAACACACAATTAGGGTTACGGGTTAGCATATTATGATACACTTAGGGTTAGGGTTAGTACAACATCATACAATTAGGGTTGGGGTCGATGAAAACACAAAATATAATGGGTAGGGGTTAGTAGAAAGAGATACAGTTCAGGTAAAGGTTAGTACAAAAACGTACAATTAGGGTGAGGGTTAGTGTAAAACATTTAATTAGGGTAAGGTTTAGTATAAAACAAAAATTAGGGTTAGGGGTTAGCAAATTAAGATACACTTAGGGTAAGGGTTAGTACAACATCATAAAATTAGGGTTAGGGTTAGTGTCAAACATATAATTAGGGTAAGGGTTAGTATAAAACACACAATTAGGGTTAGGGGTTAGCATATTATGTTGCACTTAGGTTTAGGGTTAGTACAAATCATACAATCAGGATTGGGGTCGATGAAAAAACAAAAATAATGGGTAGGGGTTAGTAGAAAGAGATACAGTTAACGTAAAAGTTAGTACATAAATGTACAATTAGGGTGAGGGTTAGTTTAAAACATATAATTAGGGTAAGGTTTAGTATAAAACAAAAATTAGGGTTAGGGGTTAGCAAATTAAGATATATTTAGGGTTAGGGTTAGTACAACATCATACAATTAGGGTTAGGGTTAGTGTCAAACATATAATAAGGGTTAGGTTTAGTATAAAACACACAATTAGGGTTAGGGGTTAGCATATTTAGATACACTTAGGGTTAGGGTTAGTGTAAAACATATAATAAGGGTTAGCTTTAGTATTAAACACACAATTAGGGTTAGGGGTTAGCATATTATGATACGCTTAGGGTTAGGGTTAGTACAAATCATTCAATTAGGATAAGGGTCGATGAAAACACAAAAATAATGGGTAGGGGTTAGTAGAAAGAGATGCAGTTCAGGTAAAGGTTAGAACAAAAACGTACAATTGGGGTTATGGTTAGTGTAAAACATATAATTAGGGTTAGGTTAAGTATAAAACACACAATTAGGGTTAGGGATTAACATATTAAGATACACTTAGGGCTAGGGTTAATCGAAAATCATACAATTAGGGTTATAGTCGATGAAAACACAAAATAAGGGGTAGGGGCTAGAACAAAGAGATACAGTTCAGGTAAAGGATAGTACACAAACGTACAATTAGGGTTAGGGTAAATGTAAAACATATAATTAGGGTTAGGTTTAGTATAAAACACACAATTAGGATTAGGGCTTAGCATATTAAAATACACTTAGGGTTAGGGTTAATACAAAATCATACAATTAGGGTTAAGGTCGATGAAAACACAAAAAAGGTGTAGGGGTTTGTACAAAGAGATACAGTTTACGTAAAGGATAGTAAAAAAACGTGCAATTAGGGTGAGGGTTAGTGTAAAACATATAATTATGGTAAGGTTCATTATAAAACACACAATTAGGGTTAGGGGTTAGCAAATTAAGATACACTTAGGGTAAGGGTTAGTACAACATCATACAATTAGGGTTAGGGTTAGTCTCCAACATATAATTAGGGTAAGGGTTAGTATAAAACACACAATTAGGGATAGGGGTTAGCATATTTAGATACACTTAGGGTTAGAGTTAGTACAGCATCATACAATTAGGGTTTGGGTTGATGAAAACACAAAAATAATGGGTAGGGGTTAGTAGAAAGAGATACAGTTCAGGTGAAGGATAGTACAAAAACGTACAATTAGGGTTAGGGTTAGTGTAAAACATATAACTAGGGTTAGGTTAAGTATAAAACACACAATTAATGTTAGGGGTTAACATATTAAGAAACACTTAGGGTTAGGGTTAATAGAAAATCATACAATTAGGGTTTTAGTCGATGAAAACACAAAATAAGGGGTAGGGGCTAGAACAAAGAGATACAGTTCAGGTAAAGGATAGTACACAAACGTACAATTAGGGTAAAAGTTAGTGTAAAACATATAATTAGGGTTAGGGTTAGTGTAAAACATATAATTATGGTTAGGTTTAGTATAAAACACACAATTAGGGTTAGGGGTTAGCATTTTATGATACACTTAGGGTTAGGGTTAGTACAACATCATACAATTAGGGTTGGGGTCGATGAAAACACAAAAAAAATAATGGGTAGGGGTTAGTAGAAAGAGGTACAGTTCAGGTAAAGGTTAGTACAAAAACATACAATTAGGGTTAGGGTTAGTGTAAAACATATAATTAGGGTAAGGTTTAGTATAAAACACACAATTAGGGTTAGGGGTTAGCAAATTAAGATACTTAGGGTTAGGGATAGTACAACATCATACAATTAGGGTTAGGGTGAGTGTCAAACATATAATTAGGGTAAGGGTTAGTATAAAACACACAATTAGGGTTACGGGTTAGCATATTATGATACACTTAGGGTGAGGGTTAGTACAACATCATACAATTAGGGTTGGGGTCGATGAAAACACAAAAATAATGGGTAGGGGCTAGAACAAAGAGATACAGTTCAGGTAAAGGATAGTACACAAACGTACAATTAGGGTTAGGGTTAGTGTAAAACATATAATTAGGGTAAGGTTAGTATAAAACACACAATTAGGGTTAGGGGTTAGCATATTATGATACACTTAGGGTAAGGGTTAGTACAACATCATACAATTGGGGTTGGGGTCGATGAAAACACAAAAAAATAATGGGTAAGGGTTAGTAGAAATAGATACAGTTCAGGTAAAGCTTAGTACAAAAACGTACAATTAGGGTGAGGGTTAGTGTAAAACATTTAATTAGGGTAAGGTTTAGTATAAAACAAAAATTAGGGTTAGGGTTCAGCAAATTAAGATACACTTAGGGTAAGGGTTAGTACAACATCATACAATTAGGGTTAGGGTTAGTGTAAAACATATAATTAGGGTTAGGTTAAGTATAAAACACACAATTAGGGTTAGGGATTAACATATTAAGATACACTTAGGGTTAGGGTTAATAGAAAATCATACAATTAGGGTTATAGTCGATGAAAACACAAAATAAGGGGTAGGGGCTAGAGCAAAGAGATACAGTTCAGGAAAAGGACAGTACACAAACGTACAATCAGGGTTAGGGTAAATGTAAAACATATAATTAGGGTTAGGTTTAGTATAAAACACACAATTAGGGTTAGGGCTTAGCATATTAAAATACACTTAGGGTTAGGGTTAATACAAAATCATACAATTAAGGTAAAGGTCGATGAAAACACAAAAAAGGTGTAGGGGTTTGTGCAAAGAGATACAGTTTAGGTAAAGTATAGTAAAAAAACGTGCAATTAGGGTGAGTGTTAGTGTAAAACATATAATTATGGTAAGGTTCAGTATAAAACACACAATTAGGGTTAGGGGTTAGCAAATTAAGATACACTTAGGGTAAGGGTTAGTACAACATCATACAATTAGGGTTAGGGTTAGTCTCAAACATATAATAAGGGTAAGGGTTAGTATAAAACATACAATTAGGGATAGGGGTTAGCATATTTAGATACACTTAGGGTTAGGGTTAGTACAACATCATACAATTAGGGTTGGGGTCGATGAAAACACAAAAAATAATGGGTAGGGGCTAGAACAAAGAGATGCAGTTAAGGTAAAGGATAGTACACAAACGTACAATTAGGGTTAGGGTTAGTGTAAAACATATAATTAGGGTTAGGTTTAGTATAAAACACACAATTAGGGTAAGGGGTTAGCATATTATGATACACTTAGGGTTAGGGTTAGTACAACATCATACAATTGGGGTTGGGGTCGATGAAAACACAAAAAATAATGGGTAGGGGTTAGAAGAAATAGATACAGTTCAGGTAAAGGTTAGTACAAAAACGTACAATTAGGGTGAGGGTTAGTGTAAAACATTTAATTAGGGTAAGGTTTAGTATAAAACAAAAATTAGGGTTAGGGGTTAGCAAATTAAGATATATTTAGGGTTAGGGTTAGTACAACATCATACAATTAGGGTTAGGGTTAGTGTCAAACATATAATTAGGGTTAGATTTAGTATAAAACACACAATTAGGGTTAGGGGTTAGCATATTATGATACGCTTAGGGTTAGGGTTAGTACAAATAATTAAATTAGGATTAGGGTCGATAAAAACACAAAAATAATGGGTACGGGTTAGTAGAAAGAGAAACAGTTCAGGTAAAGGTTAGAACAAAAACGTACAATTGGGGTTAGGGTTAGTGTAAAACATATAATTAGGGTTAGGTTAAGTATTAAACACACAATTAGGGTTAGGGGTTAGCATATTATGATACGCTTAGGGTTAGGGTTAGTACAAATAATTAAATTAGGATTAGGGTCGATAAAAACACAAAAATAATGGGTACGGGTTAGTAGAAAGAGAAACAGTTCAGGTAAAGGTTAGAACAAAAACGTACAATTGGGGTTAGGGTTAGTGTAAAACATATAATTAGGGTTAGGTTAAGTATAAAACACACAATTTGGGTTAGGGATTAACATATTAAGATACACTTAGGGTTAGGGTTAATAGAAAATCATACAATTAGGGTTATAGTCGATGAAAACACAAAATAAGGGGTAGGGGCTAGAACAAAGAGATACAGTTCAGGTAAAGGATAGTACACAAACGTACAATTAGGGTTAGGGTAAATGTAAAACATAATTAGGGTTAGGTTTAGTATAAAACACACAATTAGGGTTAGGGCTTAGCATATTAAAATACACTTAGGGTTAGGGTTAATACAAAATCATACAATTAGGGTTAAGGTCGATGAAAACACAAAAAAGGTGTAGGGGTTTATGCAAAGAGATACAGTTTAGATAAAGGATAGTGAAAAAACGTGCAATTAGGGTGAGGGTTAGTGTAAAACATATAATTATGGTAAGGTTCAGTATAAAACACACAATTAGGGTTAGGGGTTAGCAAATTAAGATACACTTAGGGTAAGGGAGGGTTAGTACAACATCATACAATTAGGGTTGGGGTCGATGAAAATACAAAAAATAATGGGTAGGGGCTAGAACAAAGAGATACAGTTCAGGTAAAGGATAGTACACAAACGTACAATTAGGGTTAGGGTTAGTGTAAAACATATAATTAGGGTTAGGTTTAGTATAAAACACACAATTAGGGTTAGGGGTTAGCATATTATGATACACTTAGGGTTAGGGTTAGTACAACATCATACAATTTGGGTTGGGGTCGATGAAAACACAAAAAATAATGGGTCCGGGCTAGAACAAAGAGATACAGTTTAGGTAAAGGATAGTAAAAAAACGTGCAATTAGGGTGAGGGTTAGTGTAAAACATATAATTAGGGTAAGGTTTAGTATAAAACACACAATTAGGGTTAGGGGTTAGCAAATTGAGATACACTTAGGGTTAGGGTTAGTACAACATCATACAATTAGGGTTAGGGTTAGTCTCAAACATATAATTAGGGTAAGGGTTAGTATAAAACACACAATTAGGGATAGGGGTTAGCATATTTAGATACACTTAGGGTTAGTACAACATCATTTAATTAGGGTTTGGGTTGATGAAAACACACAAATATTGGGTAGGGGTTAGTAGAAAGAGATACAGTTCAGGTGAAGGATAGTACAAAAACGTAAAATTAGGGTTAGGGTTAGTGTAAAACATATAATTATGGTAAGGTTCTGTATAAAACACACAATTAGGGTTAGGGGTTAGCAAATTAAGATACACTTAGGGTTAGGGTTAGTACAACATCATACAATTAGGGTTAGGGTTAGTCTCAAACATATAATTAGGGTAAGGGTTAGTATAAAACACAAAATTAGGGATAGGGGTTAGCATATTTAGATACACTTAGGGTTAGGGTTAGTACAACATCATACAATTAGGGTTAAGGTTGATGAAAACACAAAAATAATGGGTAGGGGTTAGTAGAAAGAGATACAGTTCAGGTGAAGGATAGTACAAAAACGTAAAATTAGGGTTAGGGTTAGTGTAAAACATATAACTAGGGTTAGGTTAAGTATAAAATACACAATTAGTGTTAGGGGTTAACATATTAAGAAACACTTAGGGTTATGGTTAATAGAAAATCATACAATTAGGGTTATAGTGGATGAAAACACAAAATAAGGGGTAGGGGCTAGAACAAAGAGATACAGTTCAGATAAAGGATAGTACACAAACTTACAATTAGGGTAAAGGTTAGTGTAAAACATATAATTAGGGTAAGGGTTAGTGTAAAACATATAATTAGGGTTAGGTTTAGTATAAAACACACAATTAGGGTTAGGGGCTAGCATATTATGATACACTTAGGGTTAGGGTTAGTACAACATCATACAATTAGGGTTGGGGTCGATGAAAACACAAAAAATAATGGGTAGAGGTTAGTAGAAAGAGATACAGTTCAGGTAAAGGTTAGTACAAAAACGTACAATTAGGGTTAGGGTTAGTGTAAAACGTATAATTAGGGTAAGGTTTAGTATAAAACACACAATTAGGGTTAGGGGTTAGCAAATTAAGATACACTTAGGGTTAGGGATAGTACAACATCATACAATTAGGGTTAGGGTTAGTGTCAAACATATAATTAGGGTAAGGGTTAGTATAAAACACACAATTAGGGTTAGGGGTTAGCATATTATGATACACTTAGGGTTAGGGCTAGTACAACATCATACAATTATGGTTGGGGTCGATGAAAACACAAAAAATACTGGGTAGGGGCTACAACAAAGAGATACAGTTCAGGTAAAGGATAGTACACAAACGTACAATTAGGGTTAGGGTAAATGTAAAACATATAATTAGGGTTAGGTTTAGTATAAAACACACAATTAGGGCAAGGGCTTAGCATATTAAAATACACTTAGGGTTAGGGTTAATACAAAATCATACAATTAGGGTTAAGGTCGATGAAAACACAAAAAAGGTGTAGGGGTTAGTACAGAGAGATACAGTTTAGGTAAAGGATAGTAAAAAAACGTGCAATTAGGGTGAGGGTTAGTGTAAAACATATCATTAGGGTAAGGTTTAGTATAAAACACACAATTAGGGTAAGGGGTTAGCAAATTAAGATACACTTAGGGTAAGGGAGGGTTAGTACAACATCATACAATTAGGGCTAGGGTTAGTCTCAAACATATAATTAGGGTAAGGGTTAGTATAAAAAGCACAATTAGGGTTAGGGGTTAGCATATTATGATACACTTAGGGTTAGGGTTAGTACAACATCATACAATTTGGGTTGGGGTCGATGAAAACACAAAAAATAATGGGTCCGGGCTAGAACAAACAGATACAGTTTAGGTAAAGGATAGTAAAAAACGTGCAATTAGGGTGAGGGTTAGTGTAAAACATATAATTAGGGTAAGGTTTAGTATAAAACACACAATAAGGGTTAGGGGTTAGCAAATTAAGATACACTTAGGGTTAGGGTTAGTACAACATCATACAATTAGGGTTAGGGTTAGTCTCAAACATATAATTAGGGTAAGGGTTAGTATAAAACACAAAATTAGGGATAGGGGTTAGCATATTTAGATACACTTAGGGTTAGGGTTAGTACAGCATCATACAATTAGGGTTTGGGTTGATGAAAACACAAAAATAATGGGTAGGGGTTAGTAGAAAGAGATACATTTCAGGTGAAGGATAGTACAAAAACGTACAATTAGGGTTAGGGTTAGTGTAAAACATATAACTAGGGTTAGGTTAAGTATAAAACACACAATTAGCGTTAGGGGTTAACATATTAAGAAACACTTAGGGTTAGGGTTAATAGAAAATAATACAATTAGGGTTATAGTCGATGAAAACACAAAATAAGGGGTAGGGGCTAGAACAAAGAGATACAGTTCAGGTAAAGGATAGTACACAAAGGTACAATTAGGATAAAGGTTAGTGTAAAACATATAATTAGGGTTAGGGTTAGTGTAAAACATATAATTAGGGTTAGGTTTATTATAAAACACACAATAAGGGTTAGGGGCTAGCATATTATGATACACTTAGGGTTAAGGTTAGTACAACATCATACAATTAGGGTTGGGGTCGATGAAAACACAAAAATTAATGGGTAGGGGTTAGTAGAAAGAGATACAGTTCAGGTAAAGGTTAGTACAAAAACGTAAAATTAGGGTTAGGATTAGTGTAAAACATTTAATTAGGGTAAGGTTTAGTATAAAACACACAATTAGGGTTAGGGGTTAGAAAATTAAGATACACTTAGGGTTAGGGATAGTACAACATCATACAATTAGGGTTAGGGTTAGTGTCAAACATATAATTAGGGTAAGGGTTAGTATAAAACACACAATTAGGGTTAGGGGTTAGCATATTATGATACACTTAGGGTTAGGGTTAGTACAACATCATACAATTATGGTTGGGGTCGATAAAAACACAAAAAGTACTGGGTAGGGGCTAGAACAAAGAGATACAGTTCAGGTAAAGGATAGTACACAAACGTACAATTAGGATTAGGGTAAATGTTAAACATATAATTAGGGTTAGGTTTAGTATAAAACACACAATTAGGGTAAGGGCTTAGCATATTAAAATACACTTAGGGTTAGGGTTAATACAAAATCATACAATTAGGGTTAAGGTCGATGAAAACACAAAAAATAATGGGTAGGGGTTAGTAGAAAGAGATACAGTTCAGGTAAAGGTTAGTACAAAAATGTACAATTAGGGTGAGGGTTAGTGTAAAACATTTAATTAGGGTAAGGTTTAGTATAAAACAAAAATTAGGGTTAGGGGTTAGCAAATTAAGATACACTTAGGGGAAGGGTTAGTACAACATCATAAAATTAGGGTTAGGGTTAGTGTCAAACATATAATTAGGGTAAGGGTTAGTATAAAACACACAATTAGGTTTAGGGGTTAGCATATTATGTTGCACTTAGGTTTAGGGTTAGTATAAATCATACAATCAGGATTGGGGTCGATGAAAAAACAAAAATAATGGGTAGGGGTTAGTAGAAAGAGATACAGTTCAGGTAAAGGTTAGTACATAAATGTACAATTAGGTTGAGGGTTAGTGTAAAACATATAATTAGGGTAAGGTTTAGTATAAAACAAAAATTAGGGTTAGGGGTTAGCAAATTAAGATATATTTAGGATTAGGGTTAGTACAACATCATACAACTAGGGTTAGGGTTAGTGTCAAACATATAATAAGGGTAAGGTTTAGTATAAAACACACAATTAGAGTTAGGGGTTAGCATATTTAGATACACTTAGGGTTAGGGTTAGTGTAAAACATATAATAAGGGTTAGCTTTAGTATTAAACACACAATTAGGGTTAGGGGTTAGCATATTATGATACGCTTAGGGTTAGGGTTACTACAAATCATTCAATTAGGATAAGGGTCGATGAAAACACAAAAATAATGGGTAGGGGTTAGTAGAAAGAGATACAGTTCAGGTAAAGGTTAGAACAAAAACGTACAATTTGGGTTATGGTTAGTGTAAAACATATAATTAGGGTTAGGTTAAGTATAAAACACACAATTAGGGTTAGGGATTAACATATTAAGATACACTTAGGGTTAGGGTTAATAGAAAATCATACAATTAGGGTTATAGTCGATGAAAACACAAAATAAGGGGTGGGGGCTAGAACAAAGAAATACAGTTCAGGTAAAGGATAGTACACAAACGTACAATTAGGGTTAGGATAAATGCAAAACATATAATTAGGGTTAGGTTTAGTATAAAACACACAATTAGGGTTAGGGCTTAGCATATTAAAATACACTTAGGGTTAGGGTTAATACAGAATCATACAATTAGGGTTAAGGTCGATGAAAACACAAAAAAGGTGTAGGGGTTTGTACAAAGAGATACAGTTTAGGTAAAGGATAGTAAAACAACGTGCAATTAGGGTGAGGGTTAGTGTAAAACATATCATTAGGGTAAGGTTTAGTATAAAACACACAATTAGGGTAAGGGGTTAGCAAATTAAGATACACTTAGGGTTAGGGTTAGTACAACATCATACAATTAGGGTAAGGGTTAGTCTGAAACATATAATTAGGGTAAGGGTTAGTATAAAACACACAATTAGGGATAGGGGTAAGCATATTTAGATACACTTAGGGTTAGGGTTAGTACAGCATCATACAATTAGGGTTTGGGTTGATGAAAACACAAAAATAATGGGTAAGGTTAGTAGAAAGAGATACAGTTCAGGTGAAGGATAGTACAAAAACGTACAATTAGGGTTAGGGTTAGTGTAAAACATATAACTAGGGTTAGGTTAAGTATAAAACACACAATTAGCGTTAGGGGTTAACATATTAAGAAACACTTAGGGTTAGGGTTAATAGAAAATCATACAATTAGGGTTATAGTCGATGAAAACACAAAATAAGGGGTAGGGGCTAGAACAAAGAGATACAGTTCAGGTAAAGGATAGTACACAAACGTACAATTAGGGTTAAGGTTAGTGTAAAACATATAATTAGGGTTAGGGTTAGTGTAAAACATATAATTAGGGTTAGGTTTAGTATAAAACACACAATTAGGGTTAGGGGTTAGCATATTATGATACACTTAGGGTTAGGGTAAGTACAACATCATACAATTAGGGTTGGGGTCGATGAAAACACAAAAAATAATGGGTAGGGTTTAGTAGAAAGAGATACAGTTCAGGTAAAGGTTAGTACAAAAATGTACAATTAAGGTTAGGGTTAGTGTAAAACATATAATTATGGTAAGGTTTAGTATAAAACACACAATTAGGGTTAGGGGTTAGCAAATTAAGATACACTTAGGGTTAGGGATAGTACAACATCATACAATTAGGGTTAGGGTTAGTGTCAAAATATAATTAGGGTAAGGGTTAGTATAAAACACACAATTAGGGTTACGGGTTAGCATATTATGATACACTTAGGGTTAGGGTTAGTACAACATCATACAATTAGGGTTGGGGTCGATGAAAACACAAAAAATAATGGGTAGGGGCTAGAACAAAGAGATACACTTCAGGTAAAGGATAGTACACAAACGTACAATTAGGGTTAGGGTTAGTGTAAAACATATAATTAGGATTAGGTTTAGTATAAAACACACAATTAGGGTTAGGGGTTAGCATATTATGATACACTTAGGGTTAAGGTTAGTACAACATCATACAATTGGCGTTGGGGTCGATGAAAACACAAAAAATAATGGGTAAGGGTTAGTAGAAAGAGATACAGTTCAGGTAAAGGTTAGTACAAAAACGTACAATTAGGGTGAGGGTTAGTGTAAAACATTTAATTAGGGTAAGGTTTAGTATAAAACAAAAATTAGGGTTAGGGGTTAGCAAATTAAGATACACTTAGGGTAAGGGTTAGTACAACATCATAAAATTAGGGTTAGGGTTAGTGTCAAACATATAATTAGGGTAAGGGTTAGTATAAAACACACAATTAGGGTTAGGGGTTAGCATATTTAGATACACTTAGGGTTAGGGTTAGTGTAAAACATATAATAAGGGTTAGCTTTAGTATTAAACACACAATTAGGGTTAGGGGTTAGCATATTATGATACGCTTAGGGTTAGGGTTACTACAAATCATTCAATTAGGATAAGGGTCGATGAAAACACAAAAATAATGGGTAGGGGTTAGTAGAAAGAGATACAATTCAGGTAAAGGTTAGAACAAAAACGTACAATTGGGGTTATGGCTAGTGTAAAACATACAGATAGGTGCACACATAACCTGTACGGAAGTTAACATAAAGTTAACTTTGTGACTGCTTTCCATGTCTGCTCAAGTCTGCTATACCAGACATTCAAGTTAACTTGCGTTAACTCATGACTGGTCAAAGCAGACTTGTGACAGCTTTTTTATGACTGCTCATAACCAGTCATAAAGACATGACTGCTTTTACCAGACCAGTCATTGCAACAAGTCTGCTCTAACCAGACATATTTAATAATGCAAGTGTTTAATTTAATATAACAAAAACTGTCTATAACATAAAAAAATTAGTTTTAAATACAGTTTAGGCAAAAGAACATAAAGATTGTCCTTTTACATTCAGTTTTTAAAGCAGACATTTCAAGAAGTTAACTTGACCAGACCTGTCATAATTATGTGACTGCTTTTAAAAGCAGACGTGGAATTATGACTGCTTTTCAAGTTAACTTGGAACCAGTCGCGCGTCTGCTCAAAGCAGTCGCATGACCAGTCGCAAGTGAACTTGAAGTTAACTTGATGTCTGCTTTTCAAGTTAACTTACCGTACAGGTTATGTGTGCACCCATCTGTATTATTAGGGTTAGGTTAAGTATAAAACACACAATTAGGGTTAGGGATTAACATATTAAGATACACTTAGGGTTAGGGTTAATAGAAAATCATACAATTAGGGTTATAGTCGATGAAAACACAAAATAAGGGGTAGGGGCTAGAACAAAGAGATACAGTTCAGGTAAAGGATAGTACACAAACGTACAATTAGGGTTAGGGTAAATGTAAAACATATAATTAGGGTTAGGTTTAGTATAAAACACACAATTAGGGTTAGGGCTTAGCATATTAAAATACACTTAGGGTTAGGGTTAATACAAAATCATACAATTAGGGTTAAGGTGGATGAAAACACAAAAAAGGTGTAGGGGTTTATACAAAGAGATACAGTTTAGGTAAAGGATAGTAAAACAACGTGCAATTAGGGTGAGGGTTAGTGTAAAACATAAAATTATGGTAAGGTTTAGTATAAAACATACAATTAGGGTTAGGGGTTAGCAAATTAAGATACACTTAGGGTAAGGGTTAGTACAACATCATACAATTAGGGTTAGGGTTAGTCTCAAACATATAATTAGGGTAAGGGTTAGTATAAAACACACAATTAGGGATAGGGGTTAGCATATTTAGATACACTTAGGGTTAGGGTTAGTACAACATCATACAATTAAGGTTTGGGTTGATGAAAACACAAAAATAATGGGTAGGGGTTAGTAGAAAGAGATACAGTTCAGGTGAAGGATAGTACAAAAACGTACAATTAGGGTTAGGGTAAGTGTAAAACATATAACTAGGGTTAGGTTAAGTATAAAACACACAATTAGTGTTAGGGGTTAACATATCAAGAAAAACTTAGGGTTAGGGTTAATAGAAAATCATACAATTAGGGTTGGGGTCGATGTAAACACAAAAAATAATGGGTAGGGGCTAGAACAAAGAGATACAGTTCAGGTAAAGGATAGTACACAAACGTACAATTAGGGTTAGGGTTAGTGTAAAACATATAATTAGGGTTAGGTTTAGTATAAAACACACAATTAGGGTTAGGGGTTAGCATATTATGATACACTTAGGGTTAGGGTTAGTACAACATCATACATTGGGGTTGGTATCGATGAAAACACAAAAAATAATGGGTAGGGGTTAGTAGAAAGAGATACAGTTCAGGTAAAAGTTAGTACAAAAACGTACAATTAGGGTGAGGGTTAGTGTAAAACATTTAATTAGGGTAAGGTTTAGTATACAACAAAAATTAGGGTTAGGGGTTAGCAAATTAAGATACACTTAGGGTAAGGGTTAGTACAACATCATACAATTAGGGTTAGGGTTAGTGTCAAACATATAATTAGGGTAAGGGTGAGTATAAAACACACAATTAGGGTTACGGGTTAGCATATAATGATACACTTAGGGTTAGGGTTAGTACAACATCATACAATTAGGGTTGGGGTCGATGAAAACACAAAAAATAATGGGTAGGGGCTAAAACAAAGAGATACAGTTCAGGTAAAGGATAGTTCACAAACGTACAATTAGGGTTAGGGTTAGTGTAAAACATATAATTAGGGTAAGGTTTAGTATTTAACACACAATTAGGGTTAGTGGTTAGCATATTATGATACACTTAGGGTAAGGGTTAGTACAACATCATACAATTAGGGTTAGGGTTAGTGTCAAACATATAATTAGGGTTAGGTTTAGTATAAAACACACAATTAGAGTAAGGGGTTAGCATATTTAGATACACTTAGGGTTAGGGTTAGTGTAAAACATATAATTAGGGTTAGCTTTAGTATTAAACACACAATAAGGGTTAGGGTTTAGCATATTATGATACGCTTAGGGTTAGTACAAATAATTCAATTAGGATTAGGGTCGATGAAAACACAAAAATAATGGGTACGGGTTAGTAGAAAGAGAAACAGTTCAGGTAAAGGTTAGAACAAAAACGTACAATTGGGGTTAGGGTTAGTGTAAAACATATAATTAGGGTTAGGTTAAGTATAAAACACACAATTAGGGTTAAGGATTAACATATTAAGATACACTTAGGGTTAGGGTTAATAGAAAATCATACAATTAGGGTTATAGTCGATGAAAACACAAAATAAGGGGTAGGGGCTAGAACAAAGAGATACAGTTCAGGTAAAGGATAGTACACAAACGTACAATTAGGGTTAGGGTAAATGTAAAACATATAATTAGGGTTAGGTTTAGTATAAAACACACAATTAGGGTTAGGGCTTAGCATATTAAAATACACTTAGGGTTAGGGTTAATACAAAATCATACAATTAGGGTTAAGGTCGATGAAAACACAAAAAAGGTGTAGGGGTTTATGCAAAGAGATACAGTTTAGGTAAAGGATAGTGAAAAAACGTGAAATTAGGGTGAGGGTTAGTGTAAAACATATAATTATGGTAAGGTTTAGTATAAAACACACAATTAGGGTTAGGAGTTAGCAAATTAAGATACACTTAGGGTAAGGGAGTGTTAGTACAACATCATACAATTAGGGTTAGGGTTAGTCTCAAACATATAATTAGGGTAAGGGTTAGTATAAAACATACAATTAGGGATAGGGGTTAGCATATTTAGATACACTAAGGGTTAGGGTTAGTACAACATCATACAATTAGGGTTGGGGTCGATGAAAATACAAAAATAATGGGTAGGGGCTAGAACAAAGAGATACAGTTCAGGTAAAGGATAGTACACAAACGTACAATTAGGGTGAGGGTTAGTGTAAAACATATAATTAGGGTAAGGTTTAGTATAAAACAAAAATCAGGGTTAGGGGTTAGCAAATTAAGATACACTTAGGGTAAGGGTTAGTACAACATCATACAATTAGGGTTAGTGTCAAACATATAATTAGGGTAAGGGTTAGTATAAAACACACAATTAGGATTAGGGGTTAGCATATTATGTAACACTTAGGTTTAGGGTTAGTACAAATCATACAATCAGGATTGGGGTCGATGAAAAAACAAAAATAATGGGTAGGTGTTAGTAGAAAGAGATACAGTTCAGGTAAAGGTTAGTACATAAATGTACAATTAGGGTGAGGGTTAGTGTAAAACATATAATTAGGATAAGGTTTAGTATAAAACGAAAATTAGGGTTAGGGGTTAGCAAATTAAGATATATTTAGGGTTAGGGTTAGTACAACATCATACAATTAAGGTTAGGGTTAGTGTCAAACATATAATTAGGGTTAGCTTTAGTATTTAACACACAATTAGGGTTAGGGGTTAGCATATTATGATACGCTTAGGGTTAGGGTTAGTACAAATCATACAATTAGGATTAGGGTCGATGAAAACACAAAAATAATGGGCAGGGGTTAGTAGAAAGAGATACAGTTCAGGTGAAGGTTAGAACAAAAACGTACAATTAGGGTTAAGGTTAGTGTAAAACATATAATAAGGGTTAGGTTAAGTATAAAACACACAATTAGGGTTAGGGATTGACATATTAAGATACACTTAGGGTTAGGGTTAATAGAAAATCATACAATTAGGGTAATAGTCGATGAAAACACAAAATAAGGGGTAGGGGCTAGAACAAAGAGATACAGTTCAGGTTAAGGATAGTACACAAACGTACAATTAGGGTTATGGTTAATGTAAAACATATAAATAGGGTTAGGTTTAGTATAAAACACACAATTAGGGTTAGGGCTTAGCATATTAAGATACACTTAGGGTTAGGGTTAATACAAAATCATACAATTAGGGTTAAGGTCGATGAAAACACAAAAAAGGTGTAGGGGTTAGTACAAAGAGATACAGTTTAGGTAAAGGATAGTAAAAAACGTGCAATTAGGGTGAGGGTTAGTGTAAAACATATAATAAGGGTAAGGTTTAGTATAAAACACACAACTACGGTTAGGGGTTAGCGAATTAAGATACACTTAGGGTTAGTACAATATCATATCATACGCATCCCAGTCGCTTTGTTGGCAGAATAAGTTGTAATTGTACTTCGCAGGGAGAAGTAACACTACCCAAACGAAAGCTCTTTTTTGAGGAGCTTAAGATGGTGTAGTGGTTACAACCTCTGTTCTGTTAACTAGGCGCATACGCCGTGCGGGGCCCTGGAGGCGAAAAGGCCCGCAGCAGCGCTAAGCTTGTCGGTAAAAGTCCACTAGTGAGTGAGTGAGTGAGTGAGTTGGTGTTTTACGCCCGTGCAACGCTATATAGGTTATTTACAGGCGATGAACATGAAAAGGATGATAAAATGAACATGAAATGATGATGATAAATGAAATATGGAGATGGGGTGGGAAACAAAGGACCGGTAAATTTTGAAGAACCACAGGAAAAAGGGGAGAGGTGGGTAGGGGCGGAAAATTTAGCCTATGTGGTGCACTACTGGGCGGTCCACAAAGGGGTCTTTTACGTGCATGAAGCGTGGCACTCTCCACACACGTTGGCCCACTATGATCGGCGGTCAGGGTTTCCGTATTATAGACCTGACAACCCCCGCGGACGAGGGCTACCCTATTCAGCCACCTAGGGTACACACTTGGTCGCTCTGTGGGCTGAGCACTGACCCGACGTCAGAATCCCAAGACCCTTAGTCGCCTCTTACGACAAGCTAGGCTCTGCTGCAGGCCTATTCGCCACCCGGGCCCCGCACGGGAAAAAGTCCACTAAAGAGCGCTCAGAAACCCGACATCAGGGTCAGGCCGCTTTGGCCACAAAGCGACTGGGATGTGTGCCCCAGGTGGTTGAATGGGGCAGCCCTGACATCGAGA